>JAOTOM010005107.1:600000-964325 GCA_034440615.1 Ashinkailepas kermadecensis
ACACTGTGCACAGCAGCGCCCTCCCTGTGGCCCGCGCTGCTCCATGCTGTGCACAGCAGCGCGCTCCCTGTGGCCCGCGCTGCACCATGCTGTGCACAACAGCGTGCTCCCTGTGCCTCCGCGCTGCTCCACGTTGTGCACAGCAGCGCGCTCCCTGTGGCCCGCGCTTCTCCTCTCCACGCTGTGCACAGCAGCGCGCTGCCTCGAAGGCGGCCGGCGCCTGCCAGCCGGCGCCTCCCGGCCGGCCCGCGTCCCGTCCACGCAGCGTGCGCGCCCCAGCCTGTGGCTGACCTGACCCGGCGGCGTTTGCCTGCGGCAGCGGCGCGGACGGCGAGCGGTGCGGCGGCACGCCCTGGCGGCCGGTGCCGGTGCGGCTGGCCGAGTCCGCCTACGCCGGCCAGCAGCGCGACGCGGCGGCCGCGCAGCGCGACACGGCGGCCGCACAGCGACACAGCAGGCCGACACAGCGGCTGGACGAGGCCGACCAGCCGCCGCGCAAACGGTGAGAACCCCCCTCCCCCCGTGGCGGTCGGGCCGCGCGGGCAGCAGGTCACACGGAGTCACAGGTCACGCGGGGGCACAGGTCACGTGGGGTCACAGGTCACGCGACGTCGCCGGTCACGCCGGGTCACAGGTGCAGCCGGTCAGGCCGTATTTCACCCGATGGTGCCGCCACACGTAGAGCCGTCCATCTCGTTCGGGGCAGGGGCTTCAGTCCGGGCAAGGTTTGGTTGTGCTGCAATAATCAAATATTTTCAAATGGAACCGTATTGGCCAGCACGGCGAAGCCCTCTAATTTTCATTTCATCAGCTTGACATCCCAATAATTAGCTAGCTCAACCGTTGAATGCGGCATTCGGCGGCCAGCCGCACCGCTGTCCCGCTGTCCAGTATCACGAAGTATCACGAAGTATCACGAAGTATCACGAAGTATCACGAAGTATCACGAAGTATCACGAAGTATCACTAAGCGTCACTAAGCGTCACTAAGCGTCGCTAAGCGTCACTAAGCGTCACTTAGCGTCGCTAAGCGTCACTAAGCGTCACTAAGCGTCACTAAGCGTCACTAAGCGTCACTAAGCGTCACTAAGCGTCACTAAGCGTCACTAAGCGTCACTAAGCGTCACTAAGCGTCACTAAGCGTCACTAAGCGTCACTAAGCGTCACTAAGCGTCACTAAGCGTCACTAAGCGTCACTAAGCGTCACTAAGCGTCACTAAGCGTCACTAAGCGTCACTAAGCGTCACTAAGCGTCACTAAGCGTCACTAAGCGTCACTAAGCGTCACTAAGCGTCACTAAGCGTCACTAAGCGTCACTAAGCGTCACTAAGCGTCACTAAGCGTCACTAAGCGTCACTAAGCGTCACTAAGCGTCACTAAGCGTCACTAAGCGTCACTAAGCGTCACTAAGCGTCACTAAGCGTCACTAAGCGTCACTAAGCGGCATTAAGCGGCACTAAGCGGCACTAAGCGTCACTAAGCGTGACAAAGCGTGACAAAGCGTCACTAAGCGTCACTAAGCGCCACTAATTGTTACTAAACGTCACTAAGCGTTATTAAGTGTCACTAAGTGTTACTAAGTACCATGTACTAGGTGTTACTAAGTGCCACTATGTGCCAATAAGTGTCACTGAGTCATATATATATATATAGATATAATTATACGCGTATTCGGAATATTGCTAATGGCACATGCATGATATCTGCGTTTTTCAAAGGAGTTTGGCAACCAAATGTCGCTCAGACCTGATGTAACTTTTTCTTCCTCTTGTATTGCACGGTATTGTATCTGCCGACAAGTGCATCCACGCAGCTGGTGGCTATTATTGCGCAGTACGCGCAAGCGGACCTTTCATTCGGCGCTGGGCTGAGAACTTCAATGACATAGGTGTTAATGAATTCGACCCGACAGCGAAGTGTTTGGTGGTACAATCTGCTTGCACATGTGAGCCGATGGTAAATGATGCAGACCGCGCCCGTCCGCGGGCATCAGGCGCAGGCAAGACGGAGGAAAATTATCGTACTGGCCAAAATGTATGATCCAAGTATCCGTCTGCCAATTTGAATTAACGCAAACACATCTATCCACCATCAACGTGTTATTAGAAAGGGAACACGGATGTACCAAGCTTTAGGTTGATACACAGCATGTACAGACACCGTCTGCTTGCGCTTGTCCTCCCACTGCACAGTGTGATAACTCGAGGAAAAAAACTGGCCAGAAATACACTTCTCGACCATTTTTAGATGCCATATTCGTGGCGCCATTGCATCAGCAAATGCTTGACGCACACCAGGTCACAGTTTTTAGGACAATTTTCACAAAATTTGATATAGTAACAAGTCCATGAACATGGACAACATTACGTGTGGAAAAAAACGACGCACGCGTGCACAAATGCTGTCGCAGTTTGACGACTGATAAAGGTAAGATGCATTCTAAAAACCTGGACAAGTGAGATATGAAGTGATAGCTTAGAACATTCTCAATGCGTTAAGCAATTCAAAGAGGCATATAACAATTCACAATTTGCTATTTGTGATTACAAATAAGTAATTACAACAGTCGTTCAATTTTTGGTACCTCCAAGTTCGATTAAGGTTTAAAAAAACGCACAACAGCGCACAACCAGAGACCAATCCCAATGAAATCAGCGATCCTTTGACTATATGTACCGGAAGTTTCAGCTGCACCTAGCTGCTCTAACACCGGTAGTAGTCAATTGTATCCCGGCGGGTCGCGGTGCGATGCGGTGGCCGGCACGGGGAAGCCCCAGTCGGACGCCGCGATGCGCTGGCTGGCGGGGTGTTTTGACCGGGTAGCCTGATCCAGCGGTCGCTGTGCAAAAAATATCCCCTAACTGACGAGGCGACTAAGTCGAGATAGGTCACGTAGAGCGTTTCCCGTGGAAATGGAGCTGTCCTTGCCTGTAATGGTCGGGTCAGTGTGGTTGGATTTTGCGTTCAGTGAACATGAAGGTGCCCGTCAGCAGAGAGGAATTAGTGTACTTGTTAACCACTGCAAAGACGTTTGGGCGTGGAAACTATTATGCTCATGTATTTACTTATAGTTTGCAGTTCGTTATGAAGAAAATCCCTCAGGACTATCTCCCGAGTGAGTCGTCGGTTGTGGACACGAAAAAGGCGACCGACTTGATCACTAAGAACTTAAAAGTAAAGTCGGTTAAGTGTGAGCGAGCCCAGGGTAAATTCAGGAAGTCCGAGTTTGCGACTTATCTTTCGGGAGACGAGGTGTTTTCCATGTCCCTGAAGCGTGGTGACCACGTCATAAGTGATGATGAAGTCAAGACCCGTCTTGGTGACGAGGCCGTGGAGGAAGCGCGAGGGCGACCAGGTAGAATCTACGATCAGCTCAACGCCCGTTCTCAGCGTCGGGCGTCCTCAAGAGTTGCTCAACAGCATAGTTATCTGCAGCTCGTGGAGGCTGTTAGACAAAGTGCTTGCGCTGAGGACATGAAGGACGCGGCTTTCGTGCTGCGACAGGTGGGGGAATAACCGAATCGGCCCAGCAAGATTCGCCGAGCTCTCAGAAGCTCTAAAGTGAGCCAACCCGAGCGCGTGTCAGGAGACCGGGCGGTGGCAATGTGTGTGTCAGCTGGCTTGTCTGTGCACGGCTACCGTATGGTCCGCCGAGTGACGAATGATGCGGCGAAGACAGACATCCTGCCCGCCTATGGAAAGGTGTATGAGGCCAAGGTAGAGTGCTATCCGGCAGTCAGCAGCATGCAATTCACCGATACGTCAGCTGAGGTGCCTCTACAGGCTCTCCTGGATCATACGACGCAGCGACTGGTGGCATGTCTGCCGTCTGTCGCCCGTACGGACTCAGCTTCACCTGCCGACCAGCCGTCGACGTCATTCAGCACCTACACTTCGGCCGTGCTTCACGTCAAATGGAAATTTAACGGTGTCACAGGACAATTTGTATACAAACAGATGGGAGACGGCGATAAAGCTGCAGAACAAAATCTGTTATGTACCACTCTGGTGCCTTTACAACTAACAGTGGGTGGCACTTGTGTCTGGACAAACCTACGCCGTCCTCAATCCGCTTCTGCCGGCCGTTGCGGATCCAGTACAAGCGCGAGACAGCAGAGGCCTCCCGGAAAGAACGAGACAGTGTTGAATCCGAGATACGTCTACTGAGGCCGACCTACGTCGCCGCAACAGACGGCACCAGTCTCAGAATGGCGTACAATCTTCAACTCACCATGATTGACGGCAAGGTGGCGAACGCCCTGACAAACACCGGCAGCAGCATGACATGCACCATCTGTGGGTGCACACCTCATCAGATAAATGACCTGTCTGCTACCGTGGCTCGACCTGCCCGCGAGGGTACATGCCAGCTCGGCCCCTCAACTGTGTATGCCTGGATTCGATGTTTTGAGTGCCTTCTCCACATTCTGACCGCCTGGAGGTCAAAGTGCGGGCGGTGTCGGGTCAAGAAAACAAGATGCGTGTGAAAGAAAAAAAGAAGGAATTACAACAGCAGTTCCGGGAGAGACTGGGTCTTGTAGTGGATCAGCTACTTGGTTCAGGTACGTGGTTCAGGTACGTCTAACGACGGGAACGTGGCTCGATTATGTCTAACGACGGGAACGCGGCATAATTTCGACCACTTAACACAAAGAGACCTTGGTCTATTCTGCGGAGCAATTATTAGGTCACATTTACAGTAGAGAATGCTCGCATAGCAAACGCTAACTAATAATTATCCAATATATGAGCTCCCATAGCCTTCGCTTATGACGTCATTATGATATCACTATGCATGACCGGACGTGGATCTTTTAAAACAAGATAGACCAGATACTCATGTAGGTGTGTGCATAATTTGAGCTGTCTACCTCAATTGGTTCCCGAGATATTTCGCAGAAGCAAAATGAGGGGAGGGGAATGCTCCCTTCCCTCTAGTAGGTATGACCTCTGACATTCCTGGGTTAAGCAATCTTTAAGACAATAGAGCTTCTCCAAATGTTCCAAATTTGAAGCTCTTTCGATTAAGACCAAAATCACCCCTGCAACTAGCATACTTTGTCCGCAATGATTTATGGCCATTTTTTTCCTCGAGTTATCACAGTGTGCACTGGCTGTCCTGGGTGCGTTATCGGCTTTGTGAACCTGATGTACACGACCTTGTTCGGCAGGTAGTGGGTGAAATATGCAAGCGATTAAGGTGTCGGTGAGGTACAATATAGGATGAGGTCATTAATTTGAGTTTGAGGACTCTTCGACCAAAAACATATCGGATGAGATCGAGAAACTGACAACCATAAATATAGGAAAACTGTCATGATATTGCAGTCGCGTGAAGCCTTTCCGCATCCACGAGTTATGTCGTCCAATTAGGTTACACCGATGTGTAGCACGTTCTCATGTGCTTGGAAGCCAAATACGAACCTAAGCAAAATATAGCACAGCCGTGCTCTCAGACCAGCAATGAACATTCGGCTTGTAACCAGAACTTGGTAAGGGAAAGCAACGTAGATACGCGCACATGTAAAAGTGAGGTGTTCTGGCATGCTAGCCTAGCATAGCTCTGTACCGTTAGACCTCGTCGTGAAGCTCCAGGTCCAGGTTGTTGTTGAACGTGTGCACAAATTCCCCATGGACCAAATGTGCCATGGACAAAGTGTGCCATGGACGAAATGCCCATTGACGAAATTCAGCGAAGCGGCTGCAACAGTAATTGGCCGATATTTTTTCACCGGCTTTGCTGTGCCGTGTTCAGGATTTTGCACGCTAGGTGCGGCCGGGCGGATCTGGTGCTGCGATAACGGATGGTGTGGCAACTGCTGCCGACACTCCGGGCTAGTCCTGGTGGCACCTGCGATAATGTACGGTGTGGCAACTGCTGCCGACGCTCCGAGCTAGTCCTCGTGGCACCTGCGATAATGGACGGTGTGGCAACAGCTGCCAACACCCCGGGCTAGTCTTCGGGGCACCTGCGGCGGACTCAGCCCATCCTCTGTGCACACGCCTTTGTTGTAACCTAGTGCCAATCAGTCACCGCACCACGATTCTGCTGTGATATGTTGGATTTGTTTCCACTTCGTCCGCATGGTGGCGAACAGATACGGACGAACGTCTGCACAGAGACGGACGAACGTCTGTACAGAGACGACGGACGTCTGCACAGAGACGGACGGACGTCTGCACAGACACGGACGAACGTCTGCACAGAGACGGACGGACGTCTGCACAGACATGGACGGACGTCTGCACAGACACGGACGGACGTCTGCACAGACACGGACGAACGTCTGCACAGACACGGAAGAACGTCTGCACAGACATGGACGGACGTCTGCATAGACACAGACGGACGTCCGCATAGACCCGGACGGACGTCTGCACAGACACGGACGAACGTCTGCACAGAGACGGACGGACGTGTGCACAGAGACGACGGACGTCTGCACAGACACGGACGGACGTCTGCACATACATGGATGGACGTCTGCACAGACATGGACGGACGTGTACACAGAGACGGACGGACGTCTGCACAGACACGGGCGGACGTCTGCACAGACACGGACGGGCGTCTGCACAGACATGGACGGACGTCTGCACAGACATGGACGGACGTGTGCACAGACACGGACGGGCGTCTGCACAGAGACGGACGGACGTGTGCACAGACACGGACCGACGTCTGCACAGACTCGGACGGACGTCTGCACAGACACGGACGGATATCTGCACAGACATGGACGGACGTCCGTACATAAACGGACGGACGTTTCGACAGACAGCGCAACCAGCTGAGCCGCCAATAGACTCCGGTGTTAAATCTTTGCGTCATCTTGCTGCGTCACGTTCATTCTGCCTAGGGTGGTCACCAACAGCAAAAAGCACAGATACACTCACAACGTGCAGAACCGGACGTACTCTACATTAATTAGGCACCGACACTGAATTGCCATCCCAGTTGGTGCTGGAGGTGCTTGAAATGTTGGAGGTGCTGGAGTGATGGAGCAATGCCACTGTTGGTGCTGGAGTTCCTGTTGGTGCCGGAGTGATGGAGTGATATCCATGTTAGTGCTGGAGTTCCTGTTGGTGCCGAAGGTGCTGGAGTTCCTGTTGGTGCCGGAGGTACTGGAGTTCCTGTTGGTGTTGAAGGTGATTGAGTGATGGAGTGATGCCACTGTTGATGCTGGAGGTGCTGGTGTGGTGGAACGATGTCCTTGTTGGTGTTGGAGTTGCTGTTGGTGCTGGAGGTGCTGGAGTGATGAAGTGGTGTCTGTGTTGGTGCTGTAGTGACGGGCTGCATCACCCTGACGGGTTGACATGTGTGCCGATACTGACGACGGCCGCGCGCCCGCAGCTACTGCCACTGGAAGGAGCGCTACGAGGCCGAGGCGGGCGCGTGCCGAGGAGGCGCGGCGCACGACGACGACGAGCTGCCCAAGCGCGAGCTGCCTCACCTGAAGCCGATCGGCGGCGGCGGCGGCGGCGGTGGCGGCGGCGGCGGCAGCGGCGAGCGGCCGTACGACGGCGCCGAGGACAGCTCGGGCGCGCGCGACCTGCGCGTCACCAGCCGATCGCCGCCCGAGCGGCGGCCGCCGCCGGCCGGCGACGACCCGCGCGCCTACACGATGGAGGCGCGCGACCTGATCACGGCGCGGGCGCGTCAGCTGCTGAACGTGCTGCCCGGCCACCCGGCGCTGCGCACCGACCTGCTGGACAGGGTCGAGCCGCCGCCCACCAACGGCCAGCACAGAGGTGGGTGTCGGCGGCGCGTGGCGTGACAGGTGACAGGCAGACAGGTGGGTGTCGGCGGGGCGGGGCGTGTAGCGCCCGCGGGTACCAGGCAGACAGGTGGGTGTCGGCAGGGTGTGTAGCACCAGCAGGTACGTGCCAGGCAAACAGGTGGGTGTCGGCGGGGTGTGTAGCACCGGCAGGTACGTGCCAGGCAGACAGGTGGGTGTCGGCGGGGCGTGTAGCACCGGCAGGTACGTGCCAGGCAGACAGGTGGACGTCGGCGGAACGGGGCGTGCAGCGTCTGCGGGTACTACCAGACAGACAGGCGGGCGACACCCGGACGAAAGGCGGCACGATCGCCTTTAGCTGGAGGACGCAGGAGGTGTTGCCGTCAGCGCCCGGTCTTGATGCATAACCCGACGAGCGCCGATCCGTTGTCGGATCCAGAAATTGCTAACTCTCAGACAGAAGAGCAGCTATGGGAGGGGATGATATGATGGGAAATTTTACACTCCTTATGAAGCTGATCATGTTCATCTGTTCCCACTGTAAGCTGTTGGCCTCGAGCAATCGTTCTCTTACTTGACACTGGCTTGACACTGGCTTGGCACTGGCTTGGCACTGGCTTGGCACTGGCTTGGCACTGGCTTGCCAACCGTCTTAATGCCATGCGGGCCTGGCGCCTGATCTTAGGCACGCATCGGCTTGACTCTTATTTGCAGCATGATTGGTAACACAATGCTGCAACATCCACTGAGGTATTAGTTTTAGAGTATTACGTCAGAAGCACCTTGATTTTCCTCATTTTCCTCATTTTCCTCATTGAAGCGGCGGTTGAGCACCAGTCTTTATTGTTTTGGCATTTGGGCCGCTGCAAATATCCACCACCCAATGCCACAATCCGGCCAGACAGTATATTATGAATGCTGATGGACCCAGTACCACTTTGGCAATCCTCATCCCCAGGTGGCCAGACGCAACTTACTAGTGTGACGCTTTGTCGGGTGTGGCAGTTTCAGATTGAAATTAAAACTCCAGCTTGAACAGATTTAACTTTATATATAATCTCTTAGTGAATATTTCTGAATGATATGTCAGGTACCTTTTCTTTTTGGTATGCATGATATATGCAGTTGATGATTTTGGGAAATGAAAAGGTAAAAATAAACTATTATATCACTTCACATCATCCAAATAGTTTGTCATGGACCTTATTTGACATGTCTGTTGAATCTGTTGATATCTGCTAAATGAACATGCATTTCATGATTTTCAACATCTAAGCATTTCTTCATCTACTCACATATTTGCATAAGAGAGTAATTGTACTAAGAGAGTAATTGTACTAAGAGAGATAATTATATAAGAGAGGAACATATTTGTATATAAGAGCCCTTGTGACGTTAATATGTTTATGTCATGATTGTTGCCCAAAGGAGGGGGAGCACCTAACTATTGTTGGTATCCAGTAATTGCAACACAAATTATTACTACAATAATGTTTTATGGCTTTCCACACATCGGCCTTCGCAAGTTTGTTTTCGCTTGCAATATAGTCCTTGTTCCTCAGTATTATTTTAACTGTTCATATGGCCATCCACATGTTTCCTCATCAAGTTCTGCTTCATAGTGTTATGAAATTAAACTCTCCATTTTCGTTTAATTCACGTACCAGCCAATATTCATAATTCATATGTGTGCTTCCAGTTCAAAGCTAATGCATATTTAGTATTCCATTATCGTTTTCCATTTGCAAGGCACAGTCCCCAACACCAGTGTTTTTTTGTTCTGTTGAGGAATAAATAGGCTCAGACGTGAAGAGCGAACACCAGGGTGCCTATGGAATGATTTGAAGAAGACATGCTGTTCTCTCTTCTCAATTTCACGTGTAATCTGTGTAATCATGTCTGATGCACCACGATCAAAGTCCAACAACATCTTGTGATCCTCAACAACGTCTTAAGTGACCACTAGTACCCCAACAGAGGCCTGGCAGCAGCGCAGTCCCTCCTCGCCCCACAGGCCCCAGCAGTCAGCTGGCGGGCCTTCAACGATGCGGAACGCCCAGCATTAATCCAGGAGGTCAACATTAGCTTGAGCGCACCGACACAGCAGCCTAGAGCCGCCAACAGCAGCCCAAGCTTCCCAACAGTGACTAGGCACCTCTATGTGTTAAGCACTAAGTCTTGAGTCCTAACTGCTGATAAGACTAAGCCTTGAGGTGCTCAGAATTTCGGTCTATTTATGAAATCTTACCCCCGGGGACAAATACTTGAGATGAATGGTAAAATCCCCAAGTTAAGTAGTTCATAAGCTTGTAAGAGCCCTGATAACTTTCATACTGACTGTCGTGCCAAAAGATGTTTTTAGATTTACCCACATTGCTTCAAACATTGGTACGTCCATGGTGCCGAAGTGCGTATTTGGTGGAGTGGAGCATTGAGCATGGGCAGAAATAATCTTTAAATTATAACATTCCGATTGCTCTCATGGCTCCCACATATGTTTATCCTACCCTCCTCCCCCCTCTTTATAAAATTGTGTATATTATCCTATACAGAAGCATTACAAGTATCGCCTTACACTGCATCAAGTGAGATTTTGGGTTCCCCATTAGACAATCTTGGCTGCTACCCTGACCCAGCCCTGGGCAATAGCAATCAGCTGCTGGGGTGTCGTTTAGCTACGTGTGGCGATTGTGATCTATATCAGTTTTTATCTGTGCGCGCGCCAAGTTCACCAATTACAGTGCAGAATTGTTGTGACAATTAAAAGAATAGCTTTCGTGAAACACAACTCTATACAACACAGCTGTATTTATATGCACACATCAGATCCCTCCCACGAGAACTTGGCTGGGGTGGCAGCACGTGCGTCCTAGATCATTTTCAACCGGTTAATTCGCCTGAAGCAAACTCGCCGATTGATCGATGGATTTCGCAGGCGCTTTGGCGAAAACTATTTAGCTTGTGTCACAAAAATGCTGCACTGTAATTGGTTCAATTGGTGCGTGCTCAGATAAAAACTAATATCGATCACAATCGTCACACGCGTCATATATGTAGTTAAACGACACCCCAGCAGCTGACGCTATTGTCCAACCTGACTCGATAGGCCTTGCCCTGACCATAGGTTCCACATCAAGGCACCAAATTATGGACTTTATTCTTGTGAAAATCCGTCATTATATGCGTCCTTGTCTTCTGCAAAATGCATCGACCCAGTTAAAAAAGAAGTTACTCCAATGACTTTTCTTTGCATGCGAAACGCAATTGAATTGTCAAAGATAGAAATAACTGACAAGTCTGTCGTGCATCATGTAAAAGGGTACGTCAAATCATTCCGTGCTCTACAATGTTCCGTTTCTCTCCGCTGCGTGTGCTGATCCAACTGGGTTCGTCGGCTTTGAGACAGCTGCTGCAAGACGCAGCCCAAATATAGTGTGTGTCAACCTACACTTAACCTTCAGCTTCCCAAGGTGGGCAGATCTGGGAATTCCGAGCGCGGCAAGGCGTTCGGCTGCGGGCGCTCCCGCTCGTGGTCTGGCGGCCTCTTTGAGGACATCCAGTCAGGACTGGACACTGGATTCCAGTGTCAGCCGGAAAAGATGCCAACCCGCACTGTCCCGAGTACGTCACTAAGACGGCGACCACCTAAGGTTCCAGATTTCGTGTGCTAATGCGATTATAAGCTGTGCCCATTGTCGTAGCGCATGGGACGCCGACGGAGCGACCGTCCCACCTGGAAATCAGCATGCGCTCAGAAAGGCATCCCCTTGGGAGAACATGGCGCCCCTGAGAGAAAAAGGCTCGATGCTATTCAGCACGCTCGAATGCACCTCCCATCCACCTCCCTCGAACGAATCTTCAGCAGAAGGCGCCCCCAGCGGATGAGTGACCCCATGATAATTCCTGGATCTGCCCTTGGTTACACACCACCACCACCAAAAGAGGGACCCGGTCCTCACTCGGTTAGCTCCCACAACCATCCTCCGATCAGTCCCCTAAGCAGTGCCCTAAACAGTGCCTTAAGCAGTGCCCTAAACAGTGCCTTTAGCAATGGCCTAAACAGTGCCCTAAGCAGTGCCCTAAGCAGTGCCCTAAACAGTGCCTTAAGCAGTGCACTAAACAATGCCTTAAGCAGTGCCCTAAACAGTACCCTAGACAGCACCCTAAACAGTACCCTAAACAGTACCCTAGACCAAATCCTCTGACTGAGGCGGTCAGGTGCAGGGGGACGGTGCAGGGGGTCAAGAAGCATCAGGCAGCCAGCGGCTGCGCGGCAGGTGATTAGCACAGGACGGGTTGCGGCACTGATGTCTCTGCCACGGCTCGTAATTACGGAGTGTGAGCCATTCGTAGATCCGGGCAGATAAGAGGGTGTCAGACAACCCCCTGTCCGTGTCAAACGGCACCATCGACCTGCGAACATGGCGGTCTATTTAACCGTTTATTGTAAAACCGGTGAAAATCCCTGGCATTGTCAGGACCCCGAGACGGCCGGCAGCGCTGAGGCGTCGGCAGGATCGTTGCATTGAAAGCGGCACTGGAACGTCAGCGTCCTGGAACGGTTGCCGAAGCTGCGCATCGGTTGGTGGCCTGAGACGCTTGAAGTCCAAATCGGGCCAGTGGTCCGTTCAGGAACAGTGAGACGATCAGGAACCACCAGCTGGTCAGATGCATTCAGGAGCCCTGGGTCGGTCAGGGGCTCTGCGCCTTTGCATTGCAGTGCAGTTGTGGGTGGTGAGGAAGTCTAAAATCAGCCAGTCAGCAGTCTGTAGAACCGGAGTGTATGCGGGTCCTTAGGCAGGTAGCAGTAGGGAGGTGCTGCACTGAGCGTCGGTGCTGTCCTCGACCGAAAGCTCGAGTTAGTAATGAAGTGATATTTCGCTGAATTTATGTTTTCCCTGCCAATGAAGGCCAGCCTGATACCTGGACTATATCTAATGCTTACCACCGTTAATTCGATCAGGGAAACAACGACATTCCTCAACCAACTTAATATACATAACCATCGCTTGCACACAACAGCCGGTCCGGTTAGGTGAGACGATTAAAACCGGAACGAAAGTGCGTTGCTAGAAAAACGATAGATGGATATTGAGCACAAAATACATTCATAGTCAGCACATGATCCGCTTCCGCACGGGACTCATCTCTCGCCTTTTGAGCGTTCCAGCCGGCTCCAACGAAGCGCGGGCCGCGTCCGCCGCGCCGCCGCCGCTTCTGCGAACGGCGCGCACCCCAATCACGGACCGTGAAATACGGGCCGGCGTGCATGGCGCAAACGCGGGCGCGGCGGCGGCGGCGGCGCCCGTCGCGGCGGCGCGCCGCCGCCGCCGCCGCGGTAGCGCCGTTCCGACGCCATTAGCGGCGCGACGCAGACGGTCGCGCCGCAGAGCCCGCTGCGCCGGCGCCGGCCGCGCCCGTAATTGCCCTGCCTCCCGCCCCGCTAATTGAATTGTTGCACAGGTTGGTCGTGGCGGCCATCTTGTACTGCGGTCGCCATGGCGACCGTTGCCATGCCGCCGGGCCACCACGCAACCACGCCAATTTGCGGCCAGACGAAAAGCATAGAGTCGCTGTCTGGGTAAAGCGGAATTGCAACAGGACTGGTAAATCACACCGAATATCAGGGGCGTCGTGATCTCAGTGGCTGAGCGGGGTGTCTCGGAAGCCAGAGGTACGGGATTCGATTTCTCGTGATGCCCGCCCTACCTGTCGGGGTGAGAGGCAGGCGACGCTGTGTAGCGTCGGCTATTGGGTCGTAAAGCCACACAGACACACACCAAAAGGCGTGCTCAGTGACAGGGAAGCACGATTGAAGTGCCGTATGGGGAGACCGGTTTACAATCCGTAGAGTTATTTTTATTAAGCATAGTAAATTTGGTACTTATCATGGCAAATGGAGCCATTTCCATATCACTGTTCATTTGCCAGTTGGGTAGGGATTGGTGGCCAGTGGCGTCGCTGGCTACAGGTGCTCGCTAGCAACAGACGGTTAGAGGGCCTCCAGTGATGTCTATGGCTGGAGGTGCTGACTGGCCATAGGCAGGTGGTGGCTATACACTGGATATAATCTAATAGTGGCTACAGACTTCATACCAACGCGCATGGGCGCTAAATCATCACACTTTGGTCGAAGCGCCCTTAAACCCAAATAACAACAACAATACCAACGCGCAAATTGCCTTGCGCCGCAGCCAGTTATTGTTGCGGATGCTCGGAGGGCGGTGAGCCGCCGGCCGGTGTGCGGCTGCCGTCTGGCCACTGGCCACGCCCCCATTGCCGCGCATCAGCACCAGGAAGCCGTGCAGCGTGTTCCCGGTCACGCCACTTGGCTTCGGCTATGGTCGGCGGCTGACTTATGCGGCGTCTAAGTGGCGACACGAACGGAGACTCGTTAGCGAAACGCTTCCCAGCGCGGCGCAACGCAGTCGGTGTTGCGCTTGCTGCTGCACAGCCGTTGCTAGACAACCACTGTGACTGTTGCTAGGCAACAGCTGTGGTCCGCATCTGCGTCGTGGTCGGAGCAACGACGCCCGCCTTGAGGTAGCACGTATAGGGCGATAATCCGATGAGTGAAGCGATTTGTTAGGCGAATTGCCGGCGAAATCTAATGAGTGCTAGCCGTTAATTACGCACGGAATGGGCTTTGAGAAGTGCCCGGCACTTTTCATCCGGCGCCATTCCGCACCACATGCTCGAAGCACTCAATAATACATCCAATGGTACTTTATCCCAGAGGAATTGGCAATAATACTCAAATAATTAAGTATCTTGCTGTGCTATAATGATATACCTGGTTGCAATATAATTCGCTGCAAATAATGCGTACCTTAACAAATGTTCCCGAACAAAGACATGCAAATATAACATTCTCACATGTAGAACAATATGTGGGAAACGTAGACTGACAGGGATCTCGTGAACCATGATAAGCAACACGTAGAGAATGATAATGGCACATGCTTTTTCCGCATTTCTAGGGTATATCGTTGCACGTTTATCAGCTCCTCAAAATCTTTATCGTCGGCTCGGGCCGTTTTTTTAGGTGGTCTCACTCGGTCCTCATCCTCGCTCGTAATAGCGTGCATTCGTCCGGGGAAGCCCGTTTTCCTTTCATCTGTTGATTTCCTCCGGCTTCGCACTTGCTTCCAGTAAATTCCGCATTCCTGGGTAAAATCGTTCCGGGTTGGCCTGCGCCTAAATATTTCCGGACATATATTTTAGGTGTACTCGGCCAGGTAGGTATTCCATTGAAGCCGGTTTCGCATGGCTTTTCCATCAAGTGACTGTTCGTATGTGCTGTTCACCAATATTGCATCTGTTCCCAAGTGATGGCACAAATAGCATCGGTGGTACGTCCGTAGCTCATACTGAATACAACGTGTCCAATGAGGCACGTGTGAGTGCCTCGAGTTTACAATATGAAAAGAAGCACCATTTGCAATCCCTGGGAGTCGGAAGCATGACTGGTTTGTTGTTGCCTGTAGCCGGTTTGCGAAAGCTGGCTTCATTCAGTGCCGAACTGAACACGTGCACGGTTCCTGTGCCGTCGCGCGCTCGTCTCCAGTATTCGGCGAGCCTGAACAATGGGCATCATTGCTGCCGGTTGTGGGGCTCGCCATTACCACACTGGGTATATCATTGTGAAAGCTCCATTTTCTGCTGCCGTACGGTAGGGTGCTGCTTAAATAGAGCACCTGTTCCGCCTCCCCGCTTGGGTTCTGAGGACGTACCAATATAATTGTTTGTTTGACTGTATTTCATTGGAAATATATATTGCACATTTTTATGACACATGTTGGATGGTGTGTCTGGCTTTATTTGCGTGCAATGGCAATGGAAGTAACCAACATGCTTCTAACAACTAACTTCTGTACCCCCAATTAAGCTTACTATGGAGCATTTATTCACAGTGTTTACACCCGCTTGATCAGTGCTATTTAAGCATTCATTCTTAGGTTCTTCTCTTCTGCCTGTACTATTGTGACCGCGGTTCTTTGCTGGTTCTTTATATTTGGGTAAGTTTGACTTTGTGTCTCTGAATGATAATTTGCGCCAGTGCATCCGGGACGGAAGGCATTAGGAGTCAGCAATGGCAACGGCAAAGTCAGCAATGGCAACGGCAAAGTCAGCAATGGCAACGGCAAAGTCAGCAATGGCAACGGCAAAGTCAGCAATGGCAACGGCAAAGTCAACAATGACAACGGCAAAGTCAGCAATGGCAACGGCAAAGTCAGCAATGGCAACGGCAAAGTCAGCAATGGCAACGGCAAAGTCAGCAACGGCAACGGCAAAGTCAGCAACGGCAACTGCAAAGTCAGCAAATGGCAACGGCAAAGTCAGCAATGGCAACGGCAATGTCAGCAACGGCAACGGCAAAGTCAGTAATGGCAACTGCAAAGTCAGCAATGGCAACGGCAAAGTCAGCAATGGCAACGGGACGAGAATGGCCTTCACGCTTGGGGGCGGTGCCAACAACACGAGAATGTACATTAGGAGTTGGGGATGTACTAAAGCAATGAGCAGCGCTATGTGCCCATCATAACTGGTGTGTCCAAAAGTCATAAAGCCCACCTAAAAGAACGTTGTGCAACGTTGTGACGTGCAACGTTGTGATGTTGTGTTGTGACATAGTGTGTAAGCATTTCGGTGTTATGCCAGGCTTTGTTTCGGAGCCATTCGACATGAACTGTGCATTTGGTTTTCCCAAATTAAAAGAGCGCGGGTCAACTTGACCTCGTTACTTGAAATTCGCGAAAATGTCCCAATTTCATTCTGCGACTTCGAAAGAATTGCGTGAATTTTGCGTTTCTTCCTTGACAATCACACCCTCCCCTCCCCCACACACATGGACGTACGTGCACAATATACATGACAAATTATTACAATTCTTTGATACCACACGATACAATCCAGAATGCTCAGCTTTTCTATTCCTGATATCATAACCCTGTCTTAATTGCAAACAAATGTGCAAACCTAATTTATAATGAGTTGATTCCTTTAAATGGAAAACGGAATGTTTATGTTTGATATTTCATTACCATCACCTTAACAGTATGAAATGACATTCCCACAGCGAGTGAAAGAGGGTTAAATAAGATGTGGCATCTTTATTCCATCTTTAATCCTCGTAGTACGGATAGTCAGAGCTCCATCGGATTGTTTGAACTTATCGTGATCAGCTTCAAGCAGGCGGCTGAATTATTTAGCGGCTGAGTTTATATCCTTTTACACAATGGGTGAAAGCTTAAGCTGCTGATATTCCTGTAGTCGAACTGCGCGTCACGTTTGTAAGCCAGCAGCTCATTGTTGAACCCTGCGAGCTGGTGTGACCCAGTTTAAAAACGGAATTCTGCAAGCGTCGCCGTGTACGGTGACCGTTTTAATTTAATTTAATTTAATTTAATCAGCCAACTGAAGACTTAAGGTCGAGATAATGGGGCTTACGGACAGTTAACCCGTCCTATCTGAAGGCGACTTCAGTGGGACTTATTACCCATTTTTTCTTGAAAACGATGGCAGGCCCCCAGGGTATTTCTGAATGACAACACCGACAATGCTGAACAATAAAGCACTAATTGCTGCTAATTTCTGTTGCATGTATTTACCATTGAGAACGTGCAGGCAAAACTATTTGGTACATGTCGACGCACTATTCCTTAATGCACCCTGTGGAAGGGTCGATGGTGATGACCATAATTCATTACACATATACGTCTAACTCAATCGAAGCTGAAGTCATATAATGGACTGGAAACAGGATTGCGGTTGATATGTCCACATACATTTTAGCCATGGTTTCAGAAATTCTCCTGCATAGCTCATTTCCAATTTCGGGTGCACGAGTGGACTTTTCCCCACCCAGCACTCCCCACGAAGCACCTCGGCATACTTTTATGACATGCATCTTTAGGGGTAAGCTGAGTTACGATTGCATTATTAATATTATTTGATGTCGTAGTTCTTACGGGCTTCCCAATGCCCGTCTATGCTTGACAGCTTCGTCGTGTGTTCCCGAGATAGTAGGACATCCAATTCTCTCCCGATCAAATGAAGGAAGAGAAGTACCAGAAAGGCGCCGGAGTGAAGTGTTGCTCCGCGACACAAGAGTTGAGTGGAGCGGACTCCGCCCTGTTCTCCACTTATCATTCTAGTCCAGATTGAAACCCATGGGTCGGCGAAGTGCAGACGTAAAAGATGGATACAGCTGTACGACGACGCAATACAAGTTTGGCAGATGGGATTTCCCGGTGCATACAACTTTGTCCGGTACGAATGTCTAGCATGAAAAGCCATGCCGGAGCCTGAGCATCGTCCTTAGCTGTTTAAGATTACTGGCCGTGGTCTCGACCGATCCAACTCAGCTGCCCACTTGCTTAATAAATGGTCTGACATTCAAAGCCATGCCTACGTTGCCGCCGTCCTTACTCGTATTACTTGCACATACATGGCTCCATAGCGCTAAAGCTGAATTTAATGCCCCGTTTACACAAAGAACGGGCGCCCGCCAACAACTCCGCCGTACATTGATTCCGCAGCATGCAACCGTTACCTGTGCAACGGTTTTTGTATAAATCTATAAATGTATAAATGTTCTTTGTATATAAATGTAGTCAGAATTCTTGCTCGGGTGGTTTTATGAACAAGGGTTCTATTGCTAAGGGGTTCTACTGCTGGGTTCTACTGCTAAGCAGAGCTTGTTGCGTGAATTCGGGCCCCAGCACCAGTTCCGCGATTTCCAGTTCAACATTCGGCAGAATTTCGACCGGGAGTTTAACGTGCTGTCAATGCACCGACACGGCCGCCCCGGTACCTCATCCCCGGCCTGATCGGGCCAGTTGCCAGCTGACCCTACTAGCCGGGGGCTAAACGCGAGCGCGTGCAGCGACTCGACCCTGTCTTGCCAGGACAGGGGATGCCAACGCTCCAACCAATTGATAGGCTACCCCCCGCCCCAGCCGGGGGCTAAACGCGAGCGCGTGCAGCGACACGACCCTGTCTTGCCAGGACAGGGGAGATCAACGCTCCAACCAATTGATAGGCTACCCCCCGCCCCAGCCGGGGGCTAAACGCGAGCGCGTGCAGCGACACGACCCTGTCTTGCCAGGACAGGGGAGATCAACGCTCCAACCAATTGATAGGCTACCCCCCGCCCCAGCCGGGGGCTAAACGCGAGCGCGTGCAGCGACACGACCCTGTCCTGCCAGGACATCGGAGATCAACGCTCCAACCAATTGATAGGCTACCCCCGCCCACGGGGCTAAACGCGAGCGCGTGCAGCGACACGACCCTGTCCTGCCAGGACATCGGAGATCAACGCTCCAACCAATTAAGCCTCCCCCCTTCTAGCCGGGGGCTAAATGCGAGCGCGTGCAGCACCTCCAACCACGTCTTGCCAGGACAGGGGAGACCAACACTCCAACCGATTGAGCGACTACTGACCCGCCCAGCCGGGAGGTAAATGCGAGCGCGTGCAGCACCTCCAGCCACGTCTTGCCAGGACAGGGAAGACCAGCGCGGCCAGCGTTCCGACAAACTGCGACACACGAGCCGGCCCGGCCCGGCGCGCTGCGTTTCCTGCGAACCGGTGCGTTCGCGTCCCCACGGTTCCGCTGATGGTGCAGGCGCCGAGCGTGGCGCACGCGATTGCAAACGAGCGCGCGCCAATACCGGCGCGGCGCGGCAGCACCATGGCGCCAGCTTGGCGGCGCCAGCGGGGCGCCGGTCTGGTGCGCCAACCACCAAGTGTCGCAGGAGCCCGGCAGAACAGCCGGTCGGTGGTCGTGCGTGTCCAGTTGTCGGTCGGGGGGACGAGTGGTCTAGGGGTAAGATGCTCGTCTCACAATCGAAAGGTCGTGGGTTCGAGTCTCACCTGTCGCTACTCTTCGCCCGCGACCAATCGGCGTGAGAGATTGGCGACGCTACATGACTCGACGGTTGACGTGTCGTAAAACCAATAACCAACCAACAGGCGCGCGCTGCGAGGTGACGCCCCGTTGTGTAGACTATCGCGAGTCCTTCTCCGTCGAGGAGTCCTCCTACCGCGGTTGGAATTCTATGTTGGGATCATGTGGATGTGAGTAGGAGAACTTGGGTCCGATAATTTGGGCAGGGTAATGCTGTCTGTTTCCGTGTGTGGCGTCAGAGTTCTCTTCTGTGCTTTCCAATGAGTTGTGGGCATTTGATCAGCAAGCAGTAAGGCTGCACTCATCACCAAAGACCGCCATTCAACCGTCAAGCGAAATAAAGGAGATGACAATTCTTCCGAACGGATAACGTGTTCTGGACGACGAAAATCCTGCGCCGGCCTGCTGTTCCCGGCCGTCCTGCCACCTGCCGGCGGTGCGCCGAACCACGGCGTGGTGCGCGAACGCCAACTGGGTCGCCGGCGGCGGTGCAGGCGCTCTCTCTCGGCGGGCCCGGGCCGTATCACTGCACTCGACCAGAGCGGGGTGCCAGCCGGCGGCGGCGCGGCGCCGTCCTCAAGGTCGTGTACCGGCACCCGCCGCAGTGACCCCGCTCCGTGCGTCACGGCAGCGTGCCGGCATGTCGAGGAGTGGCTTTTTTCAGCCAGACCGCCGGGTGCATGAGCACAGAAAACGCACCGAACCGTGCATTCGAAGACGAAAGCAGTCCTGCCGGCTTCGGTGATTTTTTGTCTCGTGTGCTCGCGTGCAAATAGTGGCTGCGATCCAGCGATTGTTTGACGTCGGTGCCGATCTTTTGATTCACAGCGGCACTGCGCATCAAGAATTACACTTTTGCCTGTGCAGTTCTTTTGACTAAGCAGCAATACATCTGCCGACAGGCTCATCGCTGTTTCTGGCCGTTGGGCCATTCAATATATATGCATTGTACTTGACCGTGGATTACGTTTTACTGCACTTGTAGAATATATCCCAGCGGCATGCTTATGCATTAAATATCCTGCGGGATATACGGCAGACCATCGGGTGCAGATCGTAAAGCACTGTAAATTTGTATGTATCATTTATCAGACCCATCTTCGTTTGCAACACGTTTATCTTTCTTGATTTATCCCCTACCGCCTGGAGGCTGTTCAAAACGAACCCCTGCGTTTAATTACTGGTACCCGTTGTTCCACCCATTAGATAATCTTCAGATTGAGGCACATATCCATAGCCTCCAGCATTGTCGGTCATATGACCTCGTCAGGTATGCAATGAGAGTTCGGTCACAGCCAACACATGCGTCATGCTCCAGTTTATGCGTGACCTCGCGACCACACCGTGGCCGAGGGCGACCACACCGTGACCGAGGGCGACCACACCGTGACCGAGGGCGACCACACCGTGACCTCGCGACCACACCGTGGCCGAGGGCGACCACACCGTGACCTCGCGACCACACCGTGGCCGAGGGCGACCACACTGTGACCTCGCGACCACACCGTGGCCGAGGGCGACCACACCGTGACCTCGCGACCACACCGTGGCCGAGGGCGACCACACCGTGACCTCGCGACCACACCGTGGCCGAGGGCGACCACACCGTGACCTCGCGACCACACCGTGGCCGAGGGCGACCACACCGTGACCTCGCGACCACACCGTGGCCGAGGGCGACCACACCGTGACCTCGCGACCACACCGTGGCCGAGGGCGACCACACCGTGACCTCGCGACCACACCGTGGCCGAGGGCGACCACACCGTGACCGCGCGACCACACCGTGGCCGAGGGCGACCACACCGTGACCTCGCGACCACACCGTGGCCGAGGGCGACCACACCGTGACCTCGCGACCACACCGTGGCCGAGGGCGACCACACCGTGGCCGAGGGCGACCACACCGTGGCCGAGGGCGACCACACCGTGACCGAGGGCGACCACACCGTGGCCGAGGGCGACCACACCGTGGCCGAGGGCGACCACACCGTGACCGAGGGCGACCACACCGTGGCCGAGGGCGACCACACCGTGACCTCGCGACCACACCGTGACCGAGGGCGACCACACCGTGACCTCGCGACCACACCGTGACCTCGCGACCACACCGTGGCCGAGGGCGACCACACCGTGACCTCGCGACCACACCGTGACCTCGCGACCACACCGTGACCGAGGGCGACCACACCGTGACCTCGCGACCACACCGTGGCCGAGGCGACCACACCGTGACCTCGCGACCACACCGTGGCCGAGGGCGACCACACCGTGACCTCGCGACCACACCGTGACCTAGGGCGACCACACCGTGACCTCGCGACCACACCGTGGCCGAGGGCGACCACACCGTGACCTCGCGACCACACCGTGGCCGAGGGCGACCACACCGTGGCCGAGGGCGACCACACCGTGACCGAGGGCGACCACACCGTGGCCGAGGGCGACCACACCGTGGCCGAGGGCGACCACACCGTGACCGAGGGCGACCACACCGTGGCCGAGGGCGACCACACCGTGACCTCGCGACCACACCGTGACCTCGCGACCACACCGTGACCTCGCGACCACACCGTGACCTCGCGACCACACCGTGACCTCGCGACCACACCGTGACCTCGCGACCACACCGTGACCTCGCGACCACACCGTGGCCGAGGACGACCAATCCGTGCAATTTTAGATTCGCTTCAAAATTTGCTTGAGACACCTCCGAAAATTAGCATTGCATCTCTTCCTAGCTACGTACCGTTTTAGCTGAGTCCCCCGCCAATTGCCGGTTACCTATTTTCGATTACCTATTTTCGTTCGATTACCTATTTTCCTAGCTACGTACCGTTTTAGCTGAGTCCCCCGCCAATTGCCCATTACCTATTTTCGATTACCTATTTTCGTTCGATTACCTATTTTCCTAGCTACGTCCCTTTTTTGAGTCCCCGCATTGCCCATTACCTATTTTCAATTACCTATTTTCGTTCGATTACCTATTTTCCTAGCTACGTACCGTTTTAGCTGAGTCCCCCGCCGATTGCCCATTACCTATTGGCATTACCCATTACCTATTGAGTCCCCCGCCGATTGCCCATTACCTATTTTCGATTCACAAATTAGAGCTCACCACTTCTGCCGTACGATATGTATTTCACGAATTGTATTACACACATACTTCGCCGGCCTTCTTCTTCATACATGGAATACATGTAGGCGGGAAGCTGGTGCAGCATTTGTTGAACCAGATTTCGCGCAGCACCGACACCTCCCCAATATTGTTACGGCTTTCTTATCGGAATTATACATACTAATATATCATACCGATGGTACATACAATAAACAGCGTACCATAGGATACCCGAGCAGTCATTTGCTCAGATTCGCAATCAGCCCTTCAGGAGATAGCGTAATACCACAAAACACTTCACCCAATGACTGCAAATATTCAAAGCCTATTGCTAGGTATACCGGAAAGCAATATACAATTCCTCTGAGTTTCAGGGCATGCTAAGTTGCCCGGTAATGAAACAGCGATTGCGCTGGCCAGAACAAGTCTTCATTTAAACCCACCAGAGTCTTTCCCTTTTCCCACTGTGATGTTCTTTCGAATCTTCACTCTTGCTACATGACCTATCTTCAAAAGCAAAGGGAGCAGAAACCACATCGTCATCTATTCCCCATTAAACCTGTACTCTGGCCTTGGCCGACAGTAAACCAGACATGTAGTCTGCATGAGGAAGTTCTAGCGCGCCTCCGATTAGGTCGCAAATATAAACCATTACTATTTGATAACAGGTAGTGCAGCTCCCCTATGGAACCATTGTCGTACTCCTCAGACCATTGCACATCTGTTGAACTGTCTCTTATACTTAGCCAATATAATCACAATCAAGCGCTACGCCGTCAAGATTCAAACGCAGGTAACCTTGTGGACAGTTCTGGGGTACGATTTTCCAGACCTTTCAGATCTCCTCTTTGCATATGTAGAATCAACTGAAATAATGCAACACATTTAGCTCGTGTGGATTTACCCGCGATTACGATACGATTTACCCGCGCATACTTTGCCACAGTGTGTCGGGTTTTCCCCAGCCCACAGCAGGAAAATCCACAGCCTTTGATGTGACAGTGTCCAGCATTGTGATGCACGTGAATAACCGTGGTTTGAAATAGTGATGGTTTGCTTGCTGGAACTCAAAGCGACCCACTGGGCGGTTCTGGGACGGGCGGGAGCCCGACGGCGGAAGATGGCGCTGATATTCGACAGACTCGCAGCGTCCTCGATGACTGGTTGGGGACCCGCTCGCCTGGTCATTCGGTGAGATAGTCGCTTCTGCGCGGCGAAAACTGTGCAGGTATTGCGCCGGGCGCAGATGAGCCGGTTTACCGTAAATGTCTCTCAGACATACATGCATACATTATTATCTTCGTTTGAGCCCTTAATGTAAGTTATTTGCCAGGGAGCAGTTTTATGGTTAACGCAGCTTTCCCCAAAAGTCCTACAGGCACTTGGCCACGGTTGTTAAAAAATGGCGTCAGACATAGATTTAATTGTGAGAAGAAATGGACGACTTCCTTGCGTACCATGATTGAAAGTAAAATAAGAGAAACGCTTTGGCCCACATTGGCAAGGAATACTGTGCTTTCGATAACAATTAGTTATGTTAAGACCTCAAACTTTTCGATCATGGATCATTTTCAAGAGTAACAACGATTCGTACACATCAGTTCATGACACAAATCATACACTGTCTAGCACCATACACCAGGCTAGTGAGTCGTCGCCGCAGGAAGCCGGGTATCCAGCAGCGGGAGCATCATACACCAGGCGGGTCAGTTGTCGGCCCAGGGAGCCGCACATCTAGCAGCGGCAGCATAAAACATGAAATGAACTCTTCAGAACAATTGTTTGCTGGGTTGCAAGTTATATTTCCTCACAACAGGCTCACGTTGGGACCATAAGCTACTTTAGTAGGGAGCCTGATTTCAGTGTATTATTTTTGTCATGAACTGATGTGTACGAAACATTGTTTCTCTTGAAAGTGATCCATGATCGAAAAGTCGGACATAGATGTTGATTTCACAGTTCTCTAGATGTCAGATGCCCGGCTTCCTGCACCGACAACTAACTAGCCTGGTGCATGGTGCTCCCGCTGCCAGATATCCGGCTCCCTGCGCCGACAACTGACCAGCCTGGTGTATGGTGCTTCCGCTGCTAGATGTCCGGCTCCCTGCGCCGACAACTGACCAGCCTGGTGTATGGTGCTTCCGCTGCTAGATGTCCGGCTCTCTGCGCCGACAACTAACTAGCCTGGTGTATGGTACTCCCGCTGCTAGATGTCCGGCTCCCTGCGCCGCCGACAACTAACTAGCCTGGTGTATGGTGCTCCCGCTGCTAGATGTCCAGCTCCCTGCGCCGCCGACAACTAACTAGCCTGGTGTATGGTGCTCCCGCTGCTAGATGTCCAGCTCCCTGCACCGACAACTGACTAGCCTGGTGTATGGTGCTCCCGCTGCTAGATGTCCGGCTCCCTGCACCGACAACTGACTAGCCTGGTGTATGGTGCTCCCGCTGCTAGATGTCCGGCTCCCTGCACCGACAACTGACTAGCCTGGTGTATGGTGCTCCCGCTGCTAGATGTTCGGCTCCCTGCGCCGACAACTAACTAGCCTGGTGCATGGTGCTCCCGCTGCTAGATGTCCGGCTCCCTGCACCGACAACTGACTAGCCTGGTGTATGATGCTCCCGCTGCCAGATATCCGGCTCCCTGCGCCGACAACTGACTGACCTGGTGTATGGTGCTTCCGCTGCTAGATGTCCGGCTCTCTGCGCCGCCGACAACTAACTAGCCTGGTGCTGTGGGATGCCAGCAAGGGGTGCTATTTCAGCCGGCTAACGCTATTTTCCGCCATTTGCTGGTTTTAGCTGGCTTAAATCAACATGAAATGCACTCTTCAGAACAATTGTTAGTTGGGTTACAATTTACATTTCCTCACAACGGGCTCACGTTGGGACCATAAGCTACTTTAGTAGGGTCATCTGCATCTCATCGACATCACATAAATACATCAATCCGCATGGAAGAGCAAGTGTGTGTGTACATGCACTCCCAGAGATGGCCTGCAGTCGAAGCTTGGAGTCGGACGGCAAGCATTGTGCCCCGAGAAAAGCTTTTCCTAAAATACAATATTTTCTGGTATACTGCAGCTGTTTTGAACCTTAGTGTTTTTTTTTAAATTACCTCTATAAATATCAAACGAAGATGCGAAATTCAGAGCCTAATTCGGGTTATCGAACAACTGAAAATGTGCATGCATCGGTGAAACGCTTCAATCATTAATTCACTCCCGCAAAACTGTGTGGACACTAATGGCCTTTGCAAGAAATATGTGATTAACATTGTATGCTCATTTTCAAGTATACCTTAAGATACATTAGCTCGGCCTAATATTGGGTCTTGGACGAACGTGACCGGGAGAGAGGACGGGTGGAAGTACGAGGCTCCTCTCTTTCTTGCCAACCTCTGAACCGATCCAGCTGATTCGAACGGCGATCGATAGCCTGCGCGTTGGGGGATACAAAGTTGACCTTAGGAGTCAAAGATGGCATCACCTGTGGGCGTAACCAATATTTTCCTCCATGCAGGATGGTCTTGGACCAGTAGAACCAGTAAACTAGAGTAGAACCATTAAACTAGGGTAGAACCAGTAACCAAGAGTAGAAGCAGTAAACTGGAGTGGAACCAGCGAACTAGAGTAGAACCAGTAAACTAGAGTAGAATCAGTAAGCTAGAGTAGAACCAGCAAACTAGAGTAGAACCGGTAAACTAGAGTAAAACCAGCGAACTAGAGTAGAACTAGCGAACTAGAGTAGAACCAGTAAACTAGAGTTTGAACCAGTAAACTGGAGTAGAAC
This sequence comes from Ashinkailepas kermadecensis, assembly GCA_034440615.1. NCBI lineage: Eukaryota > Metazoa > Arthropoda > Thecostraca > Neolepadidae > Ashinkailepas > Ashinkailepas kermadecensis. Next base: position 626,556 of record JAOTOM010005107.1, read on the forward strand.
CAGTAAACTAGAGTAGAAACAGTAAACTAGAGTAGAACCAGCAAACGAGAGTAAACCAGCGAACAAGAGTAGAACCAGCGAATTGGAGTAAAACCAGTAAACTAGAGTAGAACCAGTAAACTAGAGTAGAACCAGTAAACTAGAGTAGAACCGGTGAGCTAGAGTAGAACCAGTAAACTAGAGTAGAACCAATAAACTAGGGTAGAATAAGTGATCTAGAGTAGAACCAGTAAGCTAGAGTAGAACCGGTAGGCTAGAGTAGAAACAGTAAACTAGAGTACAACCATTAAACTAGAGTAGAACCAGTAAACTAGAGTCGAACCAGTAAACTAGAGTCGAACCAGTAAACTAGAGTAGAGCCAGTAAACTAGAGTAGAATCAGTAAACTATAGTAGAACCAGTAAACTATAGTACGACCAGTAGGCTAGAGTAGAACCAGTAGGCTAGAGTAGGGCCATTAAGCTAGAGGAGAACTAGTCAATTAGAGTAGAACCAGTAATCGAGACAGGCCAGGGCGAACCAGCAGATTGGTCTGCGTTGGTCGCATTCTAATCTGATCATTCCAGCCCAAATTTCACTACGACTACCAATGCGGTGGATGCTGTGATGGAGAAAGTCAGCGATTTCTAGTGTTTGCCAACTGAAGTTTAGACTGTCCAGCAGTTATAGCTTCTAAAAGTACTAACTACTACTCCTATTGCTACTAACAGCAGTAATAGCCCTTGTCAAGGTCGATTGCATTGACATCAGTATAAATGTTACAACGAACAGTTTTTTTTTTACAATCTAGGACTGCTGAAGAAATCACTCTGCCGTAGATGTCAGCGGAGCTGAATAGACATCTTCCAGTTGAAACTTGTGCCATGATACTGCTAAGGAGAAAATACTCTACTCTACTGTAATATACTACTATCTTGTTCAGATTAGCTACACTATGCTTGTCAGTGACGAATTATTTGGTCTTGGAGTGCATGCAGATGCTGTAGTGGAATGACGCATTACATTTTAAAACGGAACTCAGTGTAACACATCCACCATTTGTCTTTGTCTCTCACCTCCATTCCTTTCTACATCAGTCAAAATTATTTTCCTGGCGGTGCAGCAATCTCAACCGGTGGCGCAGCCAGGATTTTCTTAAGGGAGACCCCCCGAAAAAAAAATGCTATGAAACAGAGAAAAGCTTTTGGCCCGCGAAGCGCGCCGAAAATTTTGGTTTTGCGCGGTGAAAATCTCAAAATTTCTTCTTTCATCTGTTTCGTTGCTAAGAGAGGCGGACCCTGGGCCTGCCTTGGCTGCGCCTCTGATTTCGACCGGTGTGTCGTACGCCGCAACAAATACCGAAAATTCGGCACTGTTGAGGTGCAGCGCACCCTGATTTTCTGCGTATGCGCACTTACTGCGTAGTCATGACTATCACCGTGACATTCCAGGCAGTTACTGCCACCTGGCGGTCGCGTACAGAAACCTCACGACCGGCCTGCCATCTACCCACGGGATCACAAACAGCGTTTACCATCTGATCTATCTCGATGCAATTCAGCTTGAACGCTAGATTTTCCTGACACGTATGGGCGCGCCCTTGGGGCGGGACGACCCCCTTCCCCACCCGACACCACCACTGCAGTGCGAACACTTTTCGGAACTAAGAAGCAACAAAGAAAATTCCTCAAACGTTATAATAAAGTTCCACAAATCTGGTGTGCTTCCGATTTGGAGGGGGGTTGGGCATAGTCACATGTTTTCCTTAGTAAAGTGTTGACGCCACTAATCGGGCCCCCACTAAGCATGTGCGTCTGTTTCCACCAGCCATGGGGGGGGGGGGGGTGCAGTTGCAGGCAGCTGTGGCCGGGGTCCCGTCGACAGTTGTCTACAGCTAGCTCTGGGAGGAAAGGGTGTCCTCAGACATCTCAAGAAGGTTTTGATCCGAAGATCTTACTACGAGCACACACACTTCTAGCAACTTCTGAGGCAGCTTGTAATGCCTTTATGTGTGCAAATGCCATATCCGGAGATACCTCAAGGCTAATGATGACTGCTTTTGCATCAAGGTCATCAGCCATTAGCACAAAATGATGAACAAAATTTGTGTTGCAAATTGCCCAGGTGATGCTGCTAAAGCCATAGCAAGGTTGTGTTGGATTGTATTGCGGCGCTACGACGCACTCAGCAGTTGCGGCCATATGGCGTCGCCTGCCTTTCACCCTGACAGGAAAGGCGGGCGTCGCGGGGAATCGAACCCCGTACCTCTGGCGTGCCAGGTGCTCAGCTTAACCACTGAGCTACCGACGCTCCTAATAATCTCGTGTTACAAATTGAGTTGAACAATTCACCTGGATAAAATGCTTGTGTATATTAAATGCGCCTATATATAATTTTGACGTCTCTACTGAACGCACCTGGATAGAACGTTGGTGTTTCTATTCAATTTAACTGGGTAGTAGGTTATCGTCTTTATTCAGTAGGTGAACGTTTTTCCAAACGTTTGTGCTGCCTCGATCGTGCAATCCCGGCAGTGCTACGCTATCTCCTCGTTAAAACTACACTCCTTTTGTTGGGTTCGGCACTTCGGCCTCCTCAGGCCATTTCGTGCCATAAAAACTACGTACAGTTTTGTCTATTTTACAGCACTGGTGATTCCATGTCCGAATGTGAAAACACACCGAACTGTTACACGTCTCCAGCCGGATGAGGCGGCTAATCTGCGTCGGCTAACGTTCCACCCTGCGCCGGCAGCCGACGACGACGGCCGCGGCGCGGTCGGTGACGAGCGCAGCGTCACGTCGCTGGAGCGGATGGAGACGCTGCTGCAGGAGCTGGTGGACATGCAGCGCGCCTTCCTGCTCTCCGAGGACCGCCGTCGGCGCGAACAGCTGGTGCGCGAGGAGAACTGGCGCATCCAGGACAAGGAGTTCCTGGTGCGTCTGGCGCAAACGCTCGCCAACTCGCACCACTGAACGCTGGCGCGCGGTGTCGCAGCCGACGGCAGTGACGTCATTGGCTGGCGTGGTGACGTCATCGGCCGGTGGGCCGCCGGCGGTGCGGGTGTGGACAGGAGGCGCGAGGCAGTCGCGCGTCACGTGTCAGTGTCGAGTGTCGAACGTGTCGTACGTGATCGGACGTGTCAGTGTCAGCGTCGAAGCGCGCCGGAGTGTCGACACATGCCACGTGTGTCGGCGCCGATGGACGACAGATGGCGCGGCGGTCGCTGTCAGCGTCAACGCCGGACCTTCCACGAGTACAACGCCCGCTGTGCAGCCGGTGCCGCCAGACGTCCAGGTGGCGCCAGTGCAGATGGCGCTGCCGTCGCGGCGGGTGGTGCAGATGGCGCTGCCGTCGCGATGGGTGGTGGCGCCGTCTGGCGGGCCGCGGCGGGAGCGGACTGCCGGCCGCGCCTCCCACGAGGACATCTGACAAACAACGCGAAGCGTTTAGTTTTTAGGTGCGTAACAATGCCTGGCCGACATGCGAGCGTGATTTGCCGAAGGGAGATACGTCACAAGAGACACACACATAGCGTAACTATCGATAGATTTAGTCACCGTGCTGGCTTGTTATTGCGCATGTGCTTGTGTGCGAGTGTGGGTGTCGCCGCAGACTGGTGCGTCACAGCTAGCGTAGCGATAGTCTTCAGTCTTCACAGCAGGGGACGAGTGGTCTAGGGGTAAGATGTTCGTCTCACAATCGAAAGGTTGTGGGTTCGAGTCTCACCTGTCGCTACTCTTCGCCCGCGACCAATCGGCGTGAGAGATTGGCGACGCTACATGACTCGACGGTCGACGTGTCGTAAAACCAATAACCAACAACAAACCAACATCAGTCTTCACAGCTGACCAGCGTCACAGCCGGTCACGTGCTGGGTTGGAAACATGACCGTGTTCTGGATGCTTGTCATCTCTCGGAAAATTTCGCTCTCCGGGAAATTATTCACTCTTCTTTCCCCCCGCCCAAGATAAAAAATTAATTGAGTTGCTTGAAAATGATTGCAATCTCATTGCAGTTTCATAAGCACGCCGAAAACTGACCGCAGGTACAAAAGGGTGCACAAAGATCAATGTCTTCGACCTCGAACACCCGCAAATTTTATTGTCCAAATCCAGGATGCCGAAGCACAAATCCAACTCTGGCCACGTGTGCAGTTGCATTCCACCCGGAGCGCTGTGCGTCTGCGCACGTCGCCAGGCCGTCATTGCGTGCGTGCCGCATACTTGTGGCGACCGGTCGGCGTCCGCTGCCACTACGCCCATGTCGGGTCACAAGCGAGTCACGTAACACGCCCGCACACTCGCTGCATATCCACACTTGGCGTCCTGCGGGTGGAGGTGCACACAGCTGCGTACTTGTCTGCAATGTAGGTGACAGAAGGCGGTCTTCGTGAGACGACCTCTGCTCCTTCGAGAGTTAAACAATGCAACAGGTAGGTACACACCAATGAATAACATGGCGACGCCATATGACTCAACGGTCGACGCGTCGTAAAACCAATAACCAACCAACAACCAACCAATGAATAAGAGTTGCATTTGCAACAGTTTTCCTAATTTTCTTCATTTGTCGCTATCAAATGCTGGGTACATGATACGGGGACGAGTAGTCTAGGGGTAAGTTGCTCGTCTCACAATCGAAAGATTGTGGGTTCGAGTCTCACCTGTCGCTACTCTTCGCCCGCAACCAATCGGCGTGAGAGATTGGCGACGCTACATGACTCAACGGTCGATGTGTCGTAAAAACCAACAACCAACCATCGTTTATGCTAACGCACCAACCTAATTTTCGTCCTGCTCAGCTCCGTAGCTCGTGTTGCATATCCTGGTCCTCGACTGCCTACACGGGCTGTCTGGTGAGACTGTCTGGTTATATTTCCGTTGTCTTACGAGACAGGTCTGTAGGCAGAGTGCAGCTGCCGAAACGGTGCACTGCGTTCATATAAATTACCAGCGAAGGTCAGAAATTGCAGGTGAGACAGTTCGAAGAACTCGTTTCCGTGTAGGGGACAGCTTTGACAAGATGTGCACCTCTGGTCCTGTGAAGTTTTCCGGCCTCTTCCCTGTCTCTTTCCGCGCACATTTGAAATGGCGAGATAGTTTGCGTGCTTCGTACTTGCCTAGCGAAGCTCCTCAACCTCAACATGGCATGACAACGAGAAGAATGAAGTCTTGCATTGAAATCGGCGTTGATGGGCAGCTTTAACACCCCCATCGTACGAGATAGCGTCCGCCTTCGACCTCATGGATCACGGCGAATAGAAGTGATTGTTGTTGCAGCAAACGCAGTCGGAGCCGGCGGACTAGCTTCCCTGCACGGTGTTGCACGTTGAAGGGGGGAGGGGGCCGCTCATTGGCGTCTTCGGCTGCTGTGCACACCATCTGCTGCGTTCTCCCCCGTACCGGTGCGGCGGTTGTCGGCGCAGTGACCAAAGGTGATGGTGTGTGTGCAAAGCCCGCCGTCCTGCGGCACGGTCACGAGACGTGCGGTCGGGCTTCCGCGCGGGTGCCGCGGGTGCCGAGCGCCGTGGGTGCCGGGTGCCGGGTGTCGGGTGTCGGCCGCAGGCGACCGGCGCCGGTCGGATGGGGCCGGAGTGTGCCTTCGTGACCGGTCGGTCGGACCGCTGTCACACAGCACGCGTGCCACTGCACAGGCCGGCGAGGCGCCGCCGCTCGGCTGGAGGCGCTGCCAAGTACTTAGCGGTCCGGCCAGGTCCGGCCGGAACCTGCTGCCGGCCGTGTCTCAGTTGTTTTGCCTCTGGTGTAGTGCTGGGCGTTGGGATGGATGCTGTTTGGCCGCAAATAAAATGGATATAAATTGAAGGTTTTGAAGCGACAGGCATCCCATGTCGCTAGATATCCAGATAGTTTACCGCGAATGTGTTCGTTTGCTTGATTATCACTTGTAGATTGGCAACAAGGGATAGCCGAATGAAATGCGAAGTCAAGCTATAAGCGCTATCAGATCTAGTGACATCGCATAGCACTGATCACCTGCTTAAGCTGTGCAAAAGACATGTAGGGTTCATAGGTTGAAGCTGCCTACGAGTAGCAAACACCAATAAAAATACGCTAGTGTGGGCATAGCATCAATCATGCATGCATCACTTGGCGAGTATCTCGTGACTGACATGTGATGCTGATGCTTGTGATTATTGGGTGACATCTCGGGTCAGCTTAAAGTCATGTCTACATGATATCTGCAAGACTAGGCTTGGTATGCATAACTGCGACATGGATTAGTGAATGCAGTTTTGGACATGACATGCATGAAGTTGAATTGACTGCCCACAGCATGCATACTCGTCAAAGGAAGCCGAGCTTAGGAGGTGGAATACTCATGTGTGTATATCAAGTTAGGAAAGGTCACACTTTGTAGGATATTATTTGCAATGAGGGAGTATAACCGATGGATCTTTTACCGAGGAATGCAGCACATTTAAGGATTGGGGCATACCATCGGCCACCAAATCATGACGAAGGAACGGATAGGCTGATGCAGGAATAGATAACTTAGAGTGTGTGGACGGACACGATTGCTGCGGAACTATAATATAACAAGGTTGCGGGACGAAACTAGAAGCATGGCCGACTCGGGGAGGGGGTTTAAGTGCAAGTGAGTAGAGATCGAGAAGTTAGGTGCTCCAAGTTCTTCGGATCAACTTGGAGCAGGGTCAAGAACAGGACCGAAACCGAAACTCTAACCTGGTCCAACATACAGGGAAATAATTACTGGTGGGGAGAAGCGTACTGTTATGTGAACTTATTGCGGACCACCGCCTTCTTGGTATTTTCCGAACGAAGAGCTTTCCTGGGATGCCGAATTTTATCAGCTTACCTTCCACAAAGATTTCTCAAAGATCATTAGTGTTGGGACCCAACATGAATCAGCAAACCAAATAAGAAACCAGGTATGCACATGTGTGCTGCCTATGATTCCTAGCCAGTTCCTCTACTGCCTAGGTATGCTGCTAGAGCCCCAAAGTAATCACCACATTTCCAGCCAAATTTTCATACAAATATGTGCACATGGGCACATTTTCTGCGCAGCAGTTAATGCTGGTACCTTATGTTCCGGCGTCAATAAGGTCACAAGGCACAGGTCATCGAATTTGTGAGGTCCTAGAATAAGCCCTGATATCCTTGTTAAGAGCAATATGCTTAATGGCAGGCAGTGTCTTATCAAACTCGCATATCTTTTGAAAACGGAAGAGCTGCCCAGTTGAATACAAATAAGTTTGGCATCTTTAGCTCGTCCTGTGATCTCATCACCCCGTGACCATTTCTTAAGATCGTAACCGTTCTAATACGCCATGCCATGATGGGAATTATTGGCGTAGCCAAAGCGTAGCAAGAGGGAGAGGGAGTGCAAAATCGGCAAAGTAGTGTAGCGTAAGCAATGAACGTTGCCCTACCGGTAAACTTTTAGCCCGCAGACGTAGGAGCAGGCTTTATGATATTATCGACCGATGGCGGTGGTGGCGCACTCGTAGCTAGACTAGGTGGCGCTAGCGGTTCGGTTTGCTTTGGACAGAAACACCATGGATGATGTACGCCTGGATTGGAAACTCCGCGTCGGCGCCTTTCATCTATGCGTATCAGCTGCACCAACCTGCCACCTAGCGGAGGGTAAGTAGAAAGCACGGAAACGCGGCCAGTTTAAGACCGCGCGCCTACGGGAGTTCGGGGTACGCATTTTGACATTTGTTTTCCAATTGATTGAGCCACCCCAGGAGGATTGCATCTGCCTTTCATGATACAGAATTGACCAAGGAACCTTACCGTTCTTTCCTTATTGATTTATTACGCTCGGTTCCGAAGTTGTCGTGATGCGAAGTTAAGGCATCTGTGAGAGGGAGTCCATTTCGCCGAAAGGGTCGGCCCACCGATGGTGATTTCTCAAAATGATCGGAGAGGACAAAGTACATGAAAACGATAGGCAGACCAAAATGAATAGGAGGGGGGGAGAGGGAGGAGGTCACATTCCATATGCTCCCATGTTAGAAGTTGAAATTATTGCGGGTGGGGGGAAGCATTGAGGGGGCAGTTTCACCCTCAGAGATAAGAATGGGCGGTTCTGCTTTCGCTCTCACTCTCCTTGCTCTCCAGATATGTGGCTGATGTCTTCCGGTGGAGTGGTTTACACAACTGAATGGGAGGGTACAGACTTCGGCGTACCCACCAATTCGCAAAGAGGATTGAGCGGAAGTTCCATGGAGGGTACAAGCCGCCTCCCCCTACGCCATGCCACCGACATATTTATGATTTTGCCAAGGAGGCGTCATTTCTCCAGAGGGTCGGATCTTGGTCCGAAACATTTGGAGGGGGTACACTTCGATCTACCAGACGGGCACCATTTGTTTTTTGTCTGAGGAGTGCTTTACGCCCAAAAATTCCCGGCGTGCGTTCGGACTCCCAGAGGACTACCGTTCCCAGGCCGAGGAGCGCGTTGCGCTGAGAATTTCGATGGAGGGGTACACTGGAGCCATCAAGATAGGCGTCCTTCGGGTCATAAGGGTCGAAAGTGAACGCCACTTTCGCTTCCTCCCCCTTGGATCAGCCCTTGCAACATACCCTAGCTGGCAACGCCACTACCTCTCGCCGATTCGCTACCACTTTCCAGTCGTTCGACTCAGGGGTGTTGTTCTATATACCTTTGAGGGGAAACTGCCACCTCAATGTTTGCTTAACCCACCCCCGCAATTATTTCAACTTTTAACATGGGAGCCAATGGAATGTGCCCCCCCAAAAAAAAAATCATTTTGGTCTGCCCATTGCCTTCATGTACTTTGCCCTGTCCAATCATTTCAAGATCAAGATAAAGATAGAGAGATAAGAGATAAAGATCATCAAAATATCAACATCGGTGGGCCGACCCTTGTGTAGCGAAGCTTCCTGTGGGGGGCATTTTAATTCCAGAAATCTACCCTCCCCCGGTCATGCAGCGGCAGGTCTCGCGACAGGAAATCATCCGAGCCGCCGTCGACCGGGCTATCGCTGCTTAGTCAGCCGTGGTGCCAGCCGGCCGCCGAGGCCAAAGCCTAGTGTTACCCCTCCCCTCCGGTCAAGCTACCCCGGTACCCCGGTACCCTGACGCGCACGTCGCTGCCTGACGACATGACCTCAATAGACCACCACCGCCGTCGGCCGCCGCTGTCTGACTGATGGTGAAATGTCAGTGTCTGACGTTGGACGTGACCGTCATGGGTAACAAATGCTAAATAGCCTTTCTGGGAACCCTATGGGCAGGTGCGTGTACGCGTGTATGTATGGAGAAATGACAGGAGTATGACAGTATTTGAATGGTATGACAGTTGTCTAACAGAACACGTGTCGTGAGTATAGCTGAGATGGAATGACAGTGAGATGACTGTAGTATGACTGTGGAGTGACAGGCCCTGTCACTATGGCAATGGGTTAGACGTGTCTCGAGTGCAGTGTGTGTGTATGGGATGACAGAGGTATGACAGATGTCATATCCCGTGGCCAATGTCTGTGTTGTCAGGTGTAGGACAGGTATGTATGATGCACGTGTGTCTAGTCTATATATGTGTGTATGATTTATGAATGTAGTGGAATATTGGGTGACTGTTGGATGAATGTTCATGTGTCTATGACATGTGAAATGTCAATTGGGCTGCAGCGCCCCGAATCTGCCGGCTGCTTGCATACAGTGCGGTGCAGCTGGCGCGCTGAGGCAGCAGCTCTGGTGTCCGACGCCGGACCGGCGCGAGGCTGCCAAGACGCAGAGTCAGCAGTGATTCCCACAGAGGGACTGAGATTCAGAGCGACTCTGAGCTGACGTAGTCTGTCTCTGAGATAGAGACAGTGCGACCCGCCATGCTGGTGTAGAGTGCATCGGGAACGCGTATTGTTATCAACGGTTCCGAAGTCGCGTGACCGGAACACGTGCCCTGGCTTGGAGCCAAGGGCGGTGGCCCTGAGGTGAACTGGCGCGCGAGATAGAGAGATGCGTTGACTTCTCGCGGAGACGCGCAACCGAGCGGTCGTGAGCCTGGGCTCGACGGACGGGCGGGCGGGCCGGGCTGGCTGGCCCGGCCCCACACTACGGTACTTGAGGTACGTGAGACTGACTGAAAATCGCTGAGTGACTGTTGGTGATGTAACCGCTTGAATATTTTGGAGAATAGCGTGATCGGAAACCGGTCAGTATGAGCTGGAGATCGTATGCGAAGCAGTTGTGCCTGTCTGTGGCAAGATGAAGCTATGGTAATAACTCGTATAGCACGCTGCACCATTAAAATCTGAAGCATGGTAGCCGTTTAATTGCTGACTAATTGCACAATATAAAAGTGCTGGATTTTGAGGTGCCTGTCAAGAGATGGTTCAATCAGAGCTCTGAGATGGAGGCTCAGAGTATTGAATTAATACTCCCGTGGTTTTAAATATCGCAAACGTTGAGGTCCTGACTAGCTATCTACGTGCCAAGGAAGTTTGACTATTAGACATCTGAGGAGGAAAAATGTCTGATAAGCTCTGGAGAGCAAAACGTCCCTTCACTTCGGGCAAGGTGGGCTCCCTCTCACCGATGTCTTCACTTCGCACCACGACAACTTCTGAACTGAGCGTAATAAATAAATAAGGAAAGAACGGTAAGGTTCCTTGATCAATTCTGTATCATGAAAGGCTGATGTAATCCTCCTGGGATGGCTAAACCAATTGGATAAAAAAATTCAATACGAAATGCGTACCTCGAATTCCCATAGGCGCACGGCCTAAAACTGGCCGCGTTTCCGTGTTTTTACTTACCCTCCGCTAGGTGGGCTGATACGCAAACAGCTGTTGGTTTCCAATCCAGGCACACATGGTCCATGGAGTCACTGCGGCCACAACCCTTTCTTTGTTTGTTTATTACGTGGGTCACGACGTACTTTATGCACATTCACGGTTAATGGCGCCGCCTACACTGTTTCGCCGGTGGGCTGCGGGAGTGGGAAATGCCCCGAACGGCGCGAATGTTGAACCCGAGACCTTTGGTACCCAAAGTTCAACACTTTAACTACTCGGCCATCACCGCCCCCAACCCTTTCTTTGAAGAAAGAATGCAAGTGCTTCGGCCTTCAACAATGCTCAGAAACATCGGTTCTGCCACGACAAAATGGTGTAGGAGAGATTTTCGGTTGTAGATGCATTCTTACCATTCAACGCCCATAAGCGTAATGTTCTTAAACAATATCGAGAAAACCTGTCGACCTCAACTCCAATGGTGGCGGAACTCATGCCAGGCACATCGCCTATCGTTTGAAATATGAAAATCTGCCTGTAACTTTGGCGTTGGGGCCCATTAACATTCAGGGTATGGTTCCGCGCCCAGCCATATTATGAACAGCGGGCGGTCGGGAACGAGCCGCGGGCCGCGGGCGCCGCCGCCCGCCGCCCGCCGTCTATGGTGGAAAATATTTCCAGAAGACAATGCGCAAATTGACAATATTCGCAATATATCACTGTAAGTGGCAATGAAATTGACGTCTGACGGCAAGCTTACTTTCATAAATACACTTCGCATCATATTTTATGGAGACAGAGCCTCATAAATTGTAACTATATTCTTCGCACACACATTAGTGAGCGTCCCGGCGCGCTTGTCGCGGGCGCATATTTCAGAGTTCCTGAATGGCACCAGGAACCTACCTGTTTTCTTTCCTTACTGGAGATCCCTCGATGTCCGAATTAACATTGCGTCTGACGCCTAACGAGCTGAACGGCAGGAGTTCATCACTGGCGAAGGCGGGGCCAGGGGCGGCCGCGCTGGGTCACCAGTCACGGCCTCGCTGGGTCACCGGTCACGGCCTCGCTGGGTCACCAGTCACGGCCTCGCTGGGTCACCAGTCACGGCCTCGCTGGGTCACCAGTCACGGCCTCGCTGGGTCACCAGTCACGGCCTCGCTGGGTCACCAGTCACGGCCTCGCTGGGTCACCGGTCACGGCCGCGCTGGGTCACCAGTCACGGCCGCGCTGGGTCACCAGTCACGGCCGCGCTGGGTCACCGGTCACGGCCGCGCTGGGTCACCGGTCACGGCCTCGCTGGGTCACCAGTCACGGCCGCGCTGGGTCACCGGTCACGGCCTCGCTGGGTCACCAGTCACGGCCGCGCTGGGTCACCGGTCATCGCCGCGCTGGGTCACCGGTCACGGCCGCGCTGGGTCACCAGTCACGGCCGCGCTGGGTCACCAGTCACGGCCGCGCTGGGTCACCGGTCACGGCCGCGCTGGGTCACCGGTCACGGCCTCGCTGGGTCACCAGTCACGGCCGCGCTGGGTCACCGGTCATCGCCGCGCTCGGTCACCGGTCACGGCCGCGCTGGGTCACCAGTCACGGCCGCGCTGGGTCACCAGTCACGGCCGCGCTGGGTCACCAGTCACGGCCGCGCTGGGTCACCGGTCATCGCCGCGCTCGGTCACCGGTCACGGCTGGCCCCGACGTCAACTCAGCGTCAGCCGTCAGCAGGCAATCGGTACGCGATCTCGGCTCTGCGCTGGCGCGGCTGACCCGCATCAGGCGACGACCTCGACCTCGCCGAGCGACCTGGAGCGGCGACCTCGACCTCGCCGAGCGACCTCGAGCGGCGACCTCGACCTCGCCGAGCGACCTGGAGCGGCGACCTCGACCTCGCCGAGCGACCTCGAGCGGCGACCCCGACCTCGCCGAGCACGGAGGCGGCGCCGCCGGCAGACCCAGCAATTGATCGGCAGACGCCGGCCCACCGAGCCGCCCCCAATGCCGACAAGATGCTGAACGCGCCGGCCGGCGGTCCGGCCGAATGGCTCTGCGTGACGTCACGGCGGACGTGTGACGTCACCCGGGCGCCGCCTGACGTCACCGAGGCGCCGCCCGCCCGCAGGCCCGGTGCCAGGATCGGCAGAACGCCATGCACCTAGTGCTAGCCGACCGTGGATGGGCGCGCTCGCTCAGCCCCCCAACCCCCCCAACCAAACAATACATTGCAGAATTGCAGCCTGGCGAGGGACAATTGTTAGTGGGTGCAAATCTGTCCGGGTCGATCAGTTCCCCGTTCGAATAATGCCGCATGAACAATGCAATGCTTGCTTGACCATCTTGCTAAAGCCGCTGGTGTGTTTCAAAATGAACTGTGGATAATTACAGTATGCATGCATTTGTGCCCGCGCGTGGTAATCTCAACCAAGAGCATAATAATGCAGGAAGCACGTCGCATATCAGAAATGAAAAGAACCACAGGAACTACTTCTTTGGTGATTACCTTATTGCATAAATTCATGGCTGGTAGCCAACACAGAACACGGCTGATAAATATGGAAGTAAAGGATGAAATACTGACACAAAAGCACATAGATGAAAACGCTATTAAGTTTCTGCAATCTCGAAGAAGTCTTGGTCTTCAAAAAGCTTCGCCTTCGATTCAACACCGGCGATGCTGATTCCTCTCCAGCATCGTCATCATTATCGCCTACTTCCCGCGTAGCCGACGAGCACACCCCCTTGTAAGTCAGGCGACTTTCGGCACAGGACGTGCGAGCACTGGAACACGATCCTCCGGCCGACCTCGGCCCCCACCGGGAGCACACACGGCCCTCAAGTTCGCCGCCGAACGATGGCGAGGGCATGACAAAGCTCACGAGGATGCACCAGCTGGTGCTCACGAGGATGCACCAGCTGACGGAGGCGAGTGTGCGCAGAGCCAGGCATGTGCGATACATTCCCGGATTGATAACAGGTCCGGACCATGGACGGGAAGCATGGGAAGAATCTTCGCGTCATCGAGCCACAGCTTCGTGACGTCTTCTGTCTTCTTCACGTCATCGAGCCTTGGCTTCATGACGTCTCCAATCTTTTCGAGGAGCTGGAAATTAGTCTCTCCTACGCCTGGGAGAGTCTTGGCAGACAGATTGCAAGGTCCATCCTGACGGAGAAGGAATTCTTGGAATACTCTCCCCATCGTCTAGTGCAACGAGAAAAACGGCAAACGATATCGCCAACTGAACGTTGGCAAGTCCGTTGCTGCGTTGAGCTTGCACCCTGGACTGAAATCGACAGAGACTACGCGACGACTAACAACTGGTCCACTTATGTCTGGCGAGATGCCTTTTCTCAAAGTCCAGTCGTGACCAACTCATGGATCTGACATCCTTATCGACCAGCAGTAGCACATCTTTGCATAGGCTTCGATTGAACCCTAGCCCGTGAGGGGAGGGGGTGATTCAGCCGTCCTTCCTCAAACCAAGGTGGTTTTTTGTCGCGACCACCGAGGAGCGGTGTGCGCTAACACACCATCGCCTGTCGGCCCAGGTGGATCATCCGTCGCCGAACTTGCGGTATGAACAATTTGAAGATGTCATGTCAGGTCATTGAGCTGTGACATCACAAGACGAAACACGCCAGGCAGCTTTTTCTTTGCCGAAATCGCGGAATATCGGCACTTACCGCAACGTACTGTCGCCAAATGACCACCGCTCCGATAATGCCTCGAATTTCCTTCAGACATCACGCCAACACTGTGTCGATACTCCATGCATGCGCCAAACTTCCCGGTCGCTACCGTTTTCCCGGTCCCGGTCGCTACCGTGCGACCGTCCACCCGCTCGACTCTAGCATGGTCTATTTGAGGATCTCTGGTGCACAGCCCGTCGGAGGCACTAGCTGTGTGGAAGAGACGCAACGCCTGTCGAGAGAGCGGCTCTGACGTCAATGGGTAAGTCACGAGCGAGAAGTCTGACAGCGATTAAGCGCCGCCATGTGCAATGTTCCTGCCCGGGGACCCTGCTGAACCTTGCATGCCCAGAGACGGTCCGGCCGAGCGCACCGGACGAGACATCTGGCAAAAGGGAGGTCCAAGCACCACTGCATGCTGATACCGATACAGGTGATCGGTATCGGTATGCCGTAGTTGATGCCCACACGACTTGTGAATGGTGCTTCTCAGCGGTGCACCAAAGTGAGCGAGAATTGCGAGCTCTGCAAGCGTCTGGACAGCAGGCGATGCAGCGACCGGTACGGCTTGCTCACCGTAGCCCGCTCCGATTGGCTGCGCGAATCGGGCCGAATCGAGCCGGCCAATGGCGGCGACGCTGTGCGCATTTTCGCCTCGGGGTGTCTCCGTGATTGGAACGCCAACGAGATGCGAGTGAAATAGCGCTGCGCAGAAGGATCGCCCAGTTGCGGCCAACGCATTGTCGGAGCTGTCGCCGCGCTCGCGGTAATGAATGTGTGTGTGGGGGGGGGGGGCGTCGTGCTCGCGGAGGTGCATGCCGGGGTACCTGCCGTGGTCGCGGAGGTGCATGTCAGGAGACCTGCCGGGCTGGCGGAGGTGCATGCCGTGGGACCTGCCGTGCCCGCGGAGGTGCATGCCGGGGTACCTGCCGTGGTCGCGGAGGTGCATGTCAGGAGACCTGCCGTGCTGGCGGAGGTGCATGCCGTGGGACCTGCCGTGCCCGCGGAGGTGCATGACGGGAGACCTGCCGTGCTTGCTGAAATGAAAGCTGGCATAATGATCGTCAGAGGCGCAGCCAAGGGGTGGGGTGACAGCCCCTTCCCTTCCCCTTAGCAACCAAAAAATACACTAAATCAAACACGAACCTTTCAGATATTCACCATGTAACAGTCAAGTTTTCGGCGCGATTTGAGCGCCGACAGAGTTCCCTGTTTCATGTATTTGGGGGTCTGCCCCCTTAAGAAAAGCCTGGCTGTGCTACTGATCATCATGCTTGTCTGACAGGTCTGACCAGGCCACATCTGGTACGCATCATAACATGCAACGTTCATTTGCTTCTGAAAATCACAACATCCAATGATCAAAATATAAATAAGCGAAACAAGGTCTAAAATTGCCCGTATAGGGTGTGATGGCAAACACTAAGAATAATAGCTTCCAGGGTTCACAATCACCAAATCTACTCCACAAGGGAGCATCAGTAGCTCCAGCGCCCATTTACTTCCAATGATCATGGAGTCAAAAATAGGTAGGTAACCAATTCTTCTCTAGTGGAGTTAATAGCATCCTCGTGGTGCAATTTTAAGCATGTAATTGTACCTTTCGTTAACAGGTGGCGGGAATGTACGAACACTGATATGGTGATCTCGGTAGATGTTTTGTCAAATATCGTCTGTTGGTTTCTTCCGGTTCTGAAGACAACAATTCTTTTGTTTCTAATAGTGAAGTGTGAAATCTCAGTTCGTGGGTGAGAAAAAAATTCACCACTATTAAAATTGAATATTGGTGATATTTTCATGCACTTACTGAGATCTCACACTTGGCTGTTTAGAACAACAAGTTATTTTGCTCGGAATCGTGTGCCCTAACTCAGGGGCAGCACCGAGTGTAAAATTTAACCTATAAGCATATGCTCATCTATAAACATCCGATAAATAGCACCTCTAAGAACATGTTTAACATGTTGTTGTGCCTGAACATGTTCATATATATATATATATATATGTATATATATATATATATATATATATATATATATATATATATATATATATATATATATATATATATATATATATATATATATATATATATATATATATATATATATATATATATATATATATATATATATATATATATATATATATATATATATATATATATATATATATATATATATATATATATATATATATATATATATATATATATATATATATATATATATATATATATATATATATATATATATATATATATATATATATGTGTGTGTGTGTGTGTGTGTGTGTGTGTGTGTGTGTGTGTGTGTGTGTGTGTGTGTGTGCGTGTGTGTACGTGTGTGTATGCATGTGTGCTGCATGTATGTTCGTGTGTGTGTGTGTGTGCACTTGTACTTCGTGCATACCGAGGCCATTTTCTGTTTACACACCTGGCAACCAGGAAAACCGAGGACATGAAGTGAATACCGAGAACATTTTTGACGTCCTCGGTTTTCAAACTCGGTCTGGAGCATTGTCAGATGCTTACCACTCCCCTGACGAATTTTCTCGACATCCACAGTTTTCACCATATATGTGACCGTGTGTGTCCAGCAGGAGTGTATGCGTGTATTGTGCAGATAAAGTGTGAGCAAGCCGAAAGTTGCAGTGCAAACGTGACGCGCTCATGCTTGCAACTTGACACCACTCAGGTTTGCAACTTGGTGCAAGGTCGGCAGGGTGCCGGAGTGAGGCGGCCGCGCCACTTGGCCCCGGCCGACTCGGCTTGCGGCGGGCGGCCGGCACACGCGTACGGGAAAATTTGTTCTTGCAAAGGGATTGGCGCTTCGGTCAGACATATTTTTACCATTCTAATGAGATGGGATAGGACTATGGCTTGGAGGTTAGGAGTTAAGACAGCTAGTATGGACCATACTTTGTAACTAGGCATTAGAGGGTGAGAACATCTGGTGCCCTACATAAATATTTAGTCGAAGTACATTTTAAAGCATCTTTGGACTTGCATCTTAACCCGCACAGTATCGGGGGATCTTTTTACACCCCCATTAGATTTTGCGCGGATAGTAAAAAAAACAGCGTGCAACAGCGGGACGAATATTGGCATACCTGTTCCTACATCAATTTGACATGTTTCGTGAAAATTTTGAGGTCAGATCGTTCACGGTCCCCGAGTTAATTAAGGTCAAGTAAGGTCACCTCCAAAATGTTGAACCAGTCGTCACGCCTTCACGGGTGAAGATGTTTGAATGAAACTTTCAGCGTTTGCTACTTTTAGAGATGCAACAAAGTGCCCCAGAGGAATTTTTGAAATCTTGCGTTTTTGATGACTTAATTGTTTTTCATATGTGTTATTAGGGATAAATATAGAAGATTCTTGCTATGTTAAGCAATTTATATGGGGCTAATCTTACTTAAAACAAAGTTTCTCAGTGTGTTTTATCAATTAGACACAAACAAAGTAAATAAAGTCGAAAACTCAACATTTTGGAAATACAAAAATGCATTTTTGAGTGCGCGATAATTTTGGGATCACGGTCCATTTCGTCGTCCTTTTCTGATTCCAAGCAAGTTTTGTTTTTAAAATATACAACATAAACTCCCCAGAGCATACAACTTGACGTCAATCGCGACCACATATACCCCCTGTTGACGTCACATTTGAGATGATGTAATGCTGCGGATGGTTTCTAGTCATATCCGTCGAGCGCGTTCCAATGACACATCGTCCGGTTTCGTGCTACGCTTAGTTTGGAGATTATATGGTAATATAATGAGCCCCCACCCATCCCCCGTGACGGGGTGTGAGGATCTTACCGGAATGACGGGAAGGGTTAATGTATTACCTCTAAGTTAAATGTTCAACAGTTTAATACCTGGGGAATACGTCACGCTGACAACGAAGGACTTTGTTCAGACTCCTGAACAATAATTATCATCATCATACTAGGTTGTTACAGGAAACCTACTCTAATATTGAAGACGATAAAGTTTGGTACTATTTATGGGGATGAGACATCCTTCATTCATGGTGGAAGCAAGCCAGATTCTGGTGTGGTGACAGTACTTCCTCGCTTGCTGAAACTAATCAGCTGAGCTAATGTGCATACATAGGTTTGCTGTCCAAAGTGATTAAAGGTGGATTAAAGGATACGGGGCCTAGCTGGACCTTGGATGATCTTTTTTCGGCTTCTGAGGTCTTCGGGTTTTCGGCCGAGATAGATAGACTGATGGTTTCGGAGCTTTCGGACTTTGGGAGTTTCGCACTGCATGAGTTCAATACTGAACTCCATCATAACCCTATGGCAACACGTGACGGTCACCACATTATCTATCTTTAATTTTGATGAAGTGGGAGGCGCAGCCGCATCTGTTCATCCAGCTCCATCAACTTTAACCATACAATTGATATTGACTGATGTGACAGGGAGCACCATGAGGTGTGGGGCTGCAGTAGCTGACAAGAAACTTCCGATTTCTTGCATCGTGATCACTACTGAGCATATCACGGCTTTTGCTAGCATAGGCGAAATTACTCGAAAAACTAACAAATATACTTCTGAAACGTGACTCAGTGGTGACGATTTCCCTAGCATTCCTTGGGCCAACATGATGAATACGTTTTGCACGTTCAAATGTATCAATCAGGATTCCTTGTTAGCTGTTGGGGTCACGCACCTTATAATGCTCCTGGCCAGGCCAGTGCATGTCAGCACTGTCGTCAGGGATGCTGGAACCGGAGGAAGGGGGACACAGCGGGAGTACCTCTGACACTGTCAAAATGTTGTACACAAATTGTATACAGAATGACCATGGCTGGGAAGAATGCCTGAACACACTGCTCATGTTTTTCAGAAAACCAGCCTTAAAGTGCTGATTCGCCTTCTGAATGCAACGTGACGTTCAGCGGCCAATTCGACGGATGATTCGGTTAATTTAGTGCTTTATAAATAGAGCTGAACACAACACGGCATAGACCACCGCTGTAGGGTGTGTTCGTCGCTACCCGCCTCCAGTGTCAGTCGCCGGCGCGCATTGACACGAGGAGATTTCGAGTTCTTTGGGGAGAGGCGTCCGGTCCATCCATTGCTATGGCACATCGGAATAGCCCCCGAATAAAGTGAAGGGTCAGGTGTCATGTCACTGGCCTGACATGGAAGGAGACGGAAGGTTACCTATCGAGGTTACGTTATATTTACATTACATTACATTGCATTGCATTTTGCCACCTTAGCCAGCAATCGGACAAATGTGTGCTACCTCTCCAAGTATTTCCAAGCGGAGATTGCTAGCGAAGCAAAAGAAAGGCCAGCGTGCTGCATGGGATCAGCTGTCGCGATTGATACCCCATCTGCATACTTCGGGTTACTAATGAATATCTTAGATTAGCTTGGACCTCGCAGTGGAGGGATTAATTATACCCCTCTAAGGTTTCCTGACATCGCTCATAACCCGTACAAGGCATCACTTTGGTAATTTCTCATATCATCCGACAATTGATGGACGTGCATGATGTCAAAGATTGAGGTGCAGTCTATTAAATTAACGAAGTTAGGGTCGGTCAAAATCAGGTGACGACCTCATCTCAGTGCAGCCCTTAGATGTGCATTGAATATATCTCACAAACCATATAAGATACAGCCAAAAGTTAAGTTGAAGTGGAGAGAAATGATTAAGGTAAAGCTAAGAAACAAAAAAGTAACCTCAGGTGATGTCATCGGGTCAAAGGGGAACCTAGACCTTGATATTTTGTCACGTAATGTTGTTGCTAATGAATATTTTTTGAAAACCTGAAGATACGTACGGACAGATTATATCCCTCAATAGTGTTCTCGGTTACAAGTCACTCTCTGATATGGCCACTGATGGATGACCCGTTACTTGTCGAGAGTAGAGTTGCCAACTTTTTCTTCCAAACACTATAAGACGCGGCACGGGCACAGCAGATTCTGGCACGGCACAACACATAGCACAGCAAGCTGCATGATGGCACACCGAAAGGCACGGGAAAAGAAAATGGGTCATCTTAAGAACGAGGGAATCATGATTGATGACGAAAGCAAACAATACCAGAGCTGCAAAACATTCCACACACTGACAGCAACACTGTCTCTACTTTTCAAAGAGTTGTTCCATACATCTTTACTTAAGCCCTTTTACTTGGTAATCGTGGAAACTTGGGTTCAGCATTAAGACAATTTTAGATGTATGCTTTAATTTTATTCCTTGGGATAAGCCGGCACTGGCACGATAGTGGCACTGGAAATTCTGACATTGCACAGCAAAAGGCACATGTGCCATTTTACGGGTTGACGTGCCGTGCCAGTGCGCCAGAAAGTCGAGAGGCAGCTCTAGTCGAGAGTACGAGCATCGCAAAAAGAGGACCCCCGCCAGTTACACTTAGAGATCACACGCTAAGCCGTGTCGTTTTTTTCGCGGTCGCAAACAAGGGAGTGGCAATGTGATACGCTCCTGAGCGTGCGAGGGTTACAGTTAAGCGAACCAAAAGTGTGGTAAGTGCTGAACGATTTTGAATGATGCTCTCCCCATCCCCCCCCCCCAAAGGAGGAATTAATCCGCCGCCTTTGCCGTATCCTGGCTAGCGCAGAAGTGTAGCAAATCAGCACGTAGTTATGTAGATTGTTTCAGCAAAATATTATCCACACCTGTGGCAAGCTTGCTTGATGTCAGACTAAGCCTGGCCCAGCCCTGGGCAATAGCAATCAGCTGCTGGGGTGTCGTTTAGCCACATATATGACGCATGTGGCGATTGTGATCGATATCAGTTTGTATGTGCTCGCGCGCCAAGTTCACCAATTGCAGTGCATAATTGTTGTGACAATAGAAAGAATAGCTTTCGTGAAACACAACTCTATGCAACAAAGATGTATTGATATTCACATATCAAATCATTCCCACGAGAGCTTCGCTGGCGTGGCAGCACGTGCGCCCTACATTATTTTCGACCGGTGAATTTGCCTGAAGCAAACTCGCTGATTCATCGATGGTTTTCGAGGGCGCTTTGGCAAAAGCTATTGTCACAAAAATGCTGCACTGTAATTGGTTCAATTAGTGCGCGCACAGATGAAAAACTTATATCGATCACAATCGTCACACGCGTCATATATATAGCTGAACGACACACCAGCAGCTAACGCTACCGTCCAACCTGACTCGATAGGCCTTGGCTTGGCCTGGAGTGACGAGTTAATTGCATGATATAAAATATTCGCTTAAGTAGGTCGGCCTAATACCACGCGCTTCAATAATGTCAGCTTGAAGAAGAACAACGAATATGTATTTAGATTGCTGTCATATGGAGTGAATAAATGGTCGCATCCGAGACAAAAAAAATCACGGGGAAGGTTGATTACACAGTGGTGCCGGCATCCGATCATGAATCTTGTAATTAGTCGTGTCAGTCTACGCATGATTTCGGCTAGCATGCTCTGATGTCGGTATAATCTCGGATCTAAACGTTTCCCATCAAAATGCACTACGTTTATTTTTGGCTGGCCATTTTGTCAGCCTAACCTAAAAATAATTGAACTTCAGATTAGCTTGAACAAATGTCCGCCTAAGCAGGAAAGCGGACACAAATACCTGGCTTTCAATATGCTGTAATGCATGATGCAACAAATAACTATTCCTGAATACGTAAGCAATTCTTGATTGTTGAATTAATTGAAAAGAGCTACGTCACCGCCAGGTATACCTAGCAGTTCTGGGATATTTTTCACGCCAAACGTCCACGAATATCAGTTCACTTAAAATGTGATGCACCTTTTTGATAGTCGAATTTGGTCGGTAATCAGATGCTTCAGCGTCTAAATGCAATAGTCGTGAGAGTAAATCTCCACACAAGTCGTAGTGTAGCGATCACAGCCAAGTCAATTTGGGAATTATACTGTATACATATGCGAAAGGACCTAGATTATGGTGACTTAACAATACCCTTCTCAAAGATGGCTTTTCGTTTGCAGTGTGCGTGCAGAGATTAAAAGGGAATACTGCTAACGACAGCGTATACGGGACAATGTTTACGGTTTTGATTTGAAGCTAGAAGTGATCACGAGTGCCATTCGAGCGAGTGGCATCAGAAGCAGTAAGGAAGAGGTCAGGCAGAGGAGAAAAGAAGAAATTATATTAAATGACTAAAACAATATGAGACTGGCTGCTTTTGACTCCAGTTCTACCAATTAATTTTAAAGTATACACGGAGCTGTTGGTGATCGAGCAAATGCATTCCAGGAACGAAAAGCTTGACCTGCTAGTTATGGTCTAGATTGAGAAAGGGTAAAGCAGGGTTGGATACCTGCCAAATTTGTATTCTGTATGTGCCCCCTATAAATGCTAAGGACACATCAATGTTTTGGAAGCAGACGACTGGCAACCAATTTCCGACAACAGAGACGTTCTTGAATATTGGAACGCATCGTGTATTGAACTATGGGAGTCTACATGTCATACAGATAATAGCTATCGGCGAATCGAGGACAATCTGACTTCTATAGATGTCCCCAAATTAACAAAATGGAAAGAACTCCCCCAATGGTCGTACTACAATTTAAGACTGTCTACATGTGCTTAAGGGTAAGATGAATAGCAAAGCTACTTCGGCGTCTGGATTTTCGAATTAATTTTACCTTTTCTTCTGGTCAGGCCTGGTGAACATGATCGTAGATTGCATAAATGAAGCAAAAAGAAGAGGAGTGTTTTCATAGCGCATCGTCGTGGAGTGGTAACATTGATAGCAAACAGGGTGATCGAAAGAGTATTAAGAATAGATCGATTTGCCTACTATATAGTTTCTAAAATAGTGGCTCAGGTCTTGTCAAATATAATGAGGAGTGTCGTGGAAAGCACGTGTATAATGGCCTTTGAGATCAAACGGGCCCAGTTAGAGGAAGAATTGTTGTTTCCAGCTTGCGAACTCTACCGGATGTTATTAAATACTGCGAACGTAATGACTTGGAGAAATAGGAGAAGCTGGTTTTGGTCCAAACAGTTAAGCCTTTCGTTTATTTTTCTAGCACACTACACGAGGTATTCCAGCTGTTGATGCTTTGATTAGTACCTTGTACGTTTGTAGCTTTTTTTCCAACAAAAATGACCTATTTAAGAGAAAATATAGTATGCCATATCAATTTTTGTAATACATAATGGTATATGGGGTACGCCCGCCAAAGGGGGGCGCCCATGCGTTTAGTGAAGTTCCCTTTACCCATTTAAAGTCATGTTATTTTCACAGGCTCATTTGATACCAAAATGACAACGATTATCTCCGAATTACGAGTCGTTTTAGGAAAAATGTGGCATATTTAACAGCGTGAAGCACGGAAAGGGTCACACAATTCGTAGATGGTACGAATTAGTTTTATAGGGAGCGTAGAAAACCATTAGATTTATATTTGGCTTGTGCTTGCAGTGGAATTATGGTATTACGCTCATGTAATACTCTCTCCGGCCCGGAGTGAGGCTCTCTCGAGAGCCCCGCCCCACGTCCTCAGGCTTTTTCCGGGATAGCTGCCGAATGAGTAGACACAGATATACGAAACTGTAGTACCTTCATATGCATCTGCTTTTCATATCTTGAACAAATTTCAGGCCACGATCGTTGGTCATTGACTCAAGACGGGCCAAATAGAGAAGTGTTTCCAAACCTTCAAAGAGCCATCATTCGGAGTAGTTACAACATATCAACGCTCAGACCATGCTCTTCTTTCAGCAAAGCGTACAACTGTGTGTAATTAGGGGCGTTTGGAATCGTTTGCAGGGGCGCCATTTCCTTGGATAGGAACAACTTTCAAAGTCCATAGGGGTGGGGGGGGGCACCTTTGACTGACAATTTGTTGAGCTGGGGAGGTTGAATGGGTGCACCGGTACATATCAAAGTTCCTTGGTTTTTAGATGTGCATTACAGCCTATCGTGGGTGCTTTTTCCCGGTCAGAGAGTCGCCACACTTCCATGGGTGTGGATGTCATGGATGTGGGTGCCCAAGTGTCCTTCCCTCTATTTCGCGCCTCTGGTGCGGAGTAACCCCGTGAAGGCGGGCAGCGTCATCCCGATCTCTCCAATCAACTTTGAGAATATGACGATTTTGTAGTGGGCATATTGGCGTCAACATTTTGCTTGCTCTTAATTCTAGACCCCATAATGTTGCTCATAAACACGTTGAGCTTCGTAAGCTGACATTCTTGAGACTCACAGACATTGATAAGCGTGGTGTGCTCTTACATCAGCATACCAAACCATTGATAATGCAATATTATCTATAGAAATCCAGCTCAAACCAGAAGTTTACATTTTCTGTCGTTTCGCGTGCGACTTTGGACAAAAAACAGTCAGCTGAGCTTCTTCCTTTGTCTAAACGCGAAATTCCTGAAGGCAGTCAGGTGCTGCGCTTTTTTTAAAGACTTCGCGTGGCAATGGTACATCTGCTATAAATCATATAAAAACATCGAGAGATTCCTCCAATTCCATTTAAAATTACAGGAAGAAACCACGTGAAATACGCCGAAACGGGCGTGTCTACGGAAAATCCCAATGTATACATGCACAATTAGGTGTCCTATTGGAAGACCTGAACAAAAACAAGCGAGAATGTGAGTGAGAGTGAGAGTGAGTGAGAGAATGTGTGAGTGTGTGAGTGTGTGAGTGTGTGAGCGTGTGAGCGTGTGAGCGTGTGAGTGTGTGAGTGTGAGTGTGTATGTGTGTGTGTGTATGTATGTGTGTGTGTGTGTGTATGTGTGTGTGTATGTGTATGTATGTGTGTGTGTATGTATGTGTGTGAGCGTGTGGGCGTGTGGGCGCGCGTGTGTGTGTGTGTGTGTGTGTGTGTATGTGTGTGTGTATGTATGTGTGTGTGTGTGTGTGTGTGTGTGTGTGTGTGTGTGTGTGTGTGTGTGTGTGTGTGTGTGTGTGTGTGTGTGTGTGCATTGAACCACTTTCCATGTTTTCTATACTTTCTATGACATGCTTTCTATGCTGCATATAGCATGATATTGATCAATGCTGATAGCGATGAAATATGGCTTCGACGTTCGACAAACTTGACCTTTGATTCAATGAAAAATGTTAAATTCTATGAGTATTCTGCAATGCGACAGGGAATCAGCCCTGAAGCAAATATTGCACACTGGGAGAACATGTTTTTCTCAGTTCAACGCTCTTAAGGCGCGTATTTTGGGATTCGTGTCGGCGCCAAGCCGAGGTTATAGCGTAGGCTCTGATAACATAAACCCAACGTGCAAATCTAGGTGAACATGTTACTTGTGTCTCGAATTTAGCGTTTCAGGGCTGATCCAATTGGGGAGGAAGCGAATGTGGCGCCCCTTATGACTCGAAGGTCGCCTCTCTTGGGGGTTCCAGTGTACCCCTCCCTCGAATTTATCAGCGCAACGCGCTCCTCGGCCCGGGAACAGTAGTCTTCTGGGAGTCCGAACGCACGCCGCGAATTTTTCGGCGAAAGGCACTCCTCAGACAAAAACAAATGGTGCCCCTCTGGGAGATCGGAGTGTACCCTGTCCAAATGTTCTGGATCAACAGCTGCCCCTCTGGAGAAATGACGCCTCCTTGGCAAAATCATAAATCTGTCAGTGGCATGGTGTAGGGGGAGGGGACTTGTACCCTCCATGGAACTTCCGCTCAATCCTCTTTGCGGATTGGTGGATACGCCGAAGTCTGTACTCTCCCATTCAGTTGTGTAAACCATTCCACCAGGAAAATATCAGCCACATATATAGAGAGCAAGGACGGTGGGGGCGAAAGCAGAACCACCCATTCATATCTTTGAGGGTGAAACTGCCCCCTCAATGCTTGCTCTCCCCCTACCCGCAATAATTTCAACTTCTAACATGGGAGCCTATGGAATGTGACCCCTCCCCTATTCATTTTGGTCTGCCTATTGCCTTCATGTACTTTGCCCCCTGCGATCATTTTAAGAAATCAACATCGGTGGGCCGACTCTTTCGGCGAAATGGGCTCCCTCTCACAGATGCCTTCACTTCGCATCACGACAACTTCGGAACGGAGCGTAATAAATCAATAAGGAAAGAGCGGTAAGGTTCCTTGATCAATTCTGTATCATGAAAGGCAGATGCAATCCTCCTGGGGTGGCTGAATCAATTGGAAGAAATGCCAATACGAAATGCGTACCCCGAACTCCCATAGGCGCACGGCCTAAAACTGGCCGCGTTTCCGTGTTTTTACTTACCCTCCGCTAGGTGGCAGGTTGGTGCCGCTGATACGCGCAGATGAAAGGCTCCGACGCGGAGTTTCCAATCCAGGCGTACATCATCCATGGTTTGGCTGGCGTGGCAGCACGTGCGACGGTAAAATTTTCGATCGATGAAGTTGGCTCCGGCAAACTCACCGATCCATCGATGCCTTTGGAGCCGGCTAAGAAGGCCGAAATTGATGTTTGGCAATGTCTCAGTGCAGCCTTGATTGTAGGAAAAGAAGGGAAAACCGTGGAACAAAACGGAAGTGAGTAGTGGGTCGGCATGGAACAAAAGTGGGTAGTGGGTCGGCAGGGAACGGAAGTGGGTGGTGGGTCGGTAGGGAACAGAAGTGGGTATTGGGTCGGCAGGGAACGGAAGTGGGCAGTGGGTCGGCAGGGAATGGAATCCAAACACGGGGCGAGGAATGGCTAACGGTGCCAGAAGAACGGGTAACGGGCCTGGGGTGCGGTGCCGCGGAACATGGACGGGCGGATCATAGTCGTGTGCGGACGGTCGGGAAATGATGTCGCCGAACAGGACCGGAGACCTGACCGGGGTACTTAGCCGGTGAAGCGCGAACAGCGGGATCGGCGAAAGTTCTCAGAGCAGGGGTCTTGGAACCGCCCTCAAATCAGACTCGAGAATGACGGTGGTACGCATACTACAGGCATGACGCACCACAAAATTGTGAACCTCTGGCGACCTGAAAATCGATTATGGATAAACTTACGTGATCTCCATTTCCAGATGATTATTTTCCAGTGACATATTTATATCCTCTGTGAGTTGCACAGTACTTACGTAGTGGGGGATGGGGTACTTCCGCTGGGTCGGTTAAGTCCTCAAGTTGACAGGTCAGGTCAGTTGACAGGTTGGCGCTGGTACGGGATATCGGCATGACGATTGTGCATGGCCTTTTCAAAGCTTTATACTACCAACACTGCTGGCAACACTGCTTTTTGGCAATGCCAAAAAGGAACTTTCGGCTAGTAGACCACATAATTAATAGACATGCTCAACCTTGTAAGGTAAATGCATGTTTATCAAGAAGTGAATCTACATGTTCGCGCTCCCGGAACTATGAAGGTGCTGGATTGGACTAATGGCCCTATTGCATGCTCTTTACCGTCCCTGGGAGTTGCAACAAACGTTGAGGGCTCCCATGTCGGTCCAGTATTTCAAATTGGATTCACGCTTGCAAACTTCAGCCGTCGGCTGCAACAGCTACGACTTCCTGGACGTAACATACGACCGCCGGCACTGTAGCTGTGCCGGCCGGCTGCTTCGTCTCCGATGCTATCGCTTTCGCCGACAGCAACCGCAGCTGTTGACCCGGCGTTGGAGCCGTCGGCAGGGCCCCAGCGACACCGTCAAACGTCACTCCGGCAGACGGTCAATACCGGTCACCGGTCTGGAGCGCACGTGTCCCCAGCATCAGACGGCAAGGCCGTCTCTGGCGATGTCTGCGATGTCTACGGTGTCTGGCGATGCAGCGTCGGAAAATGACCTTTTCGAAACTTTGGCCATCCAAAGAATGATATACTCTCCCCAAAATCGACTCCTTACATTGCCAGATGAAGACATGCATGACTAGCAACCCAGCTAGATGTCATTATCTGATAGTGATTAGTTGGATGGAGAGGAAGCAGCATGCTCTGTGGGCATATAGCATATGGTGACCAATGGCTGATAATGAGATCCACTTCCAGTCCTGGCGATCATCATCTTGTTCAGCCATACTGGGTCCTTGCCACGGAAACCTTGCAACATCATTGCGGATAATGCACATTTGTTAGTGCAGGTCATCCGCAGGAACATTCCAAGAGGAGGCAGGAGTG
Organism: Ashinkailepas kermadecensis; assembly: GCA_034440615.1. NCBI lineage: Eukaryota > Metazoa > Arthropoda > Thecostraca > Neolepadidae > Ashinkailepas > Ashinkailepas kermadecensis. The sequence goes on from JAOTOM010005107.1 coordinate 655,027, forward strand.
GAGCCGAAAATGAGACGCCAGCCAGATTGGAAGTAATACCAAGTTGCTAGCATGAACACAATATGACAACAGATGCTAACATCTGGATCACTCTGCAGTCTGCAGTGCGATGTCAGCCGCCTGACACAGCTCGCGGTGCCGATGGTCGCTCTGACTCCGACTCCGACTCCAGGCGTCTGATTGCCGACCGGTGCCAGCTGGTGTCCGGCTGTCGGTGCTGCCCAGGCCCTCAGCAGTCACAGCTCGAAATGGTCTAGCCTAATATGTTTGCTAGTATAATTTATAACTGCTAATGCATTTACTACTATGTTATATATTTACTACTATGTTTTATATTTACTACTCTGTTATATATTTACTACCATGCTATATATTTACTACTATAAATTGTATTATCTAATAAATTTACTACTATACTATAATAATCACCAATGCGAAAATTAATTAGTAGCCTAATATAGTTTTGTGTGATTAAGCTATAGAGCAAGGCCCTTCATCCAGCGGTGGAAGCCCGTTGTGAGCCCTGAGCGAGCTCATGTCTCACTGGCGGGTCCTACTGACCATTTGACAGTGGCCAAACTACCCAATGTTTGACATAACCTATGCACAATAGCTTGCTTCTTCTCGGATTTAAGCCACTTCACTTTGAACTGAGGAAGGACAAATGTGGAAACAAATGGAAGTGCTTTGAAATAATCGAAGTGTGCATGACGGTCATGGCTAACGTCGCACAACCTTCCAATGACATGCTTTCTGTTGGGCACAATGCATATCGGCAGCCGATTTAGCCAGGGGAAACCTCAATTTTCAGGTACACTGTGCGCAATGTATGGTGGGCCACCCGTATGCTTTTGCTTAGCACCACTGAGACAATGTTCGCGCCACAATGTTTGAAACGTGTTTTAATATGGGGAGTCTGAAAGAGAAAAGAAACAATTTGAGAAGCAGCGGGATTTCGTTTTCTGGGAGCTGTTTTTCATTCCTTTTACGGTTGCGAAAAAATGAATTAATAAGTTTCGCACAATATTTATTTTGCCACTATCAAGGGCATCGCCTGCCCATTTACGACATCCATCATTTATATTTCCTATCGCTTGCAGTTCAGTCTTTGTTACATGATATGTGTTCCGATTTTGAGAGTCGCGACTATTGCGCGATCTATTGAAAACAATTTCATGAACGGGCATTTAATGTTTTTCCAGATTCTGCAATGCCGCAAATATCCGGAAATGACGACAGCAGTCGGTGCTACTTTCCAATACCTACGGGGAAGGTCCGCACAAGTATCGATGCCACATTTGGGAGTATTTTGCTATTTTCCACTTTACGAAAAATGAATTAAAAGAATATAATCGGACTGCAAAACTGGCGCACCACCAGTTGCAACTGATGGGGGAGGAGGTAGTCTCAGCTTGTACGGCCTCGTCCAGCAAAATTCAGAGGTCTTTTCATCGTCCAGTGATGTGTGCGTCCAGGCTGAGATTTAAGAACCCCGGAGATGAATTTAGGCCAATTGCAGGGTGTATATTTCTGAACACTACTTATGGTGCAAGCAGTTAAATGGGCATATTAAAGTAGATTTTGTGTGATGTACTCCATAGACGACATTGTTAAGCTATACAATCATTGGGGCATGCGCAGTGGCGTACCGAAGTGGGGCATTGGAGCAGCCCCCCCCTGAGAGGTTGTGGGTCCCAACAATCGCGCCGGGGTTCGGAAAAATAGCGCCAGGCTCCCTAAAAATCCTGCAGATGTTTCCAACAATCGCACCGGGGCCCATAAAAATAACATTCGGGGTACCAAAAAGTGGCGCAGGGCCCCTGGAAATGACGCTGGGGGCCCCAAAATCCCACCAAGGCCGCTGAAAATCACATTGGGGGCCTCAAAAATCGTTCCGGGACCCTAAAAATGACGCTGAGAGCTCCAAAATGTGAGACCGGGCCCCTGAAATTACCGCTGGGGCCCCAAAAAAGTCGCGCCGGGACCCCGAAAAGTCGCCCCAGTGTACCAGAAAATCACCGTAATGCCTTAAAAGGTTGGGCCAGGCCCTGGAAATCACGCTGGGGCCAAAACGTCTCGCCGAGACCCCTAAAAATGACGCTTGGCCCCAAAAAGACTGGGCGGGCCCTCAAAATCACGTTGGGTACAAAAAGGTCGGGTCGACGCCCCTGATAATCGCACTGGGGCCCCCAAAAAGTCGGACTGGAACCCCTGAAAATCACGCTGGTGGCACAAAAAAGTCGTCCCGTGGTCCTTGAAAATCACGATGGGGGCTGCAAAAATACGGGCTGAGCCCCTGAAAATCACGCTGTGGGACTCAAATGTTTGCGCCTGGGCCCCGAAAATCACGCTAGCGGCCGACAAAAATTCGTGCCGAGATTCTAGAAAATCCCAACGGGGACCCCAAAAGGTTGGGCCAAGGCCCATGAAAATCACGTTGAGCCTGAAGGTACCAAACAGTCGCGCCGGGGACCCTGAAAATCACGCTAGGGGCTCGACAGGTCGCACCGGGGCCCCAAAAGTCTCATCGAGAACATCCAATAAATGAAGCCGGGGCAACGAAAAAATGCAGTCAGGACACGGAAAATCACTCTGGGGTCCCAGCAATCGCTCCAAATGAAAACAAAACGTGTTGGGCCCCCAAAGACGTGTCGAGGCCACTAAAACTCGCGATAGGCATCCCAAAAAATGACGACAGAGTCTAAAAATCGTACTTAGACCCAAAAACGTCGCACCGCTGCACTTGGAAATCACACTAGGGGCCCAAAAAGTCGCACCGGCGCCCCACAAGTCGCAGCTGGCTTTTCAAAAACCAATTCCTACCCGGAATGTCACTCTGCGGCCACAAAAACTGCGCCAAACACCCAAAAAACGCGTGGGGCCCCGGAAAAGAAGCGCGTTGGAACACCGAAAAAATACACATAGAAGAATCGTACCGGGGCCCAACAATATCGCGCAGGAGGCTTACAAAAAAAATATAATTCGGCCCCAAAAAATAACAAAGGGACTTCATTGAGTAGACCCGTTCTCCTTCGAGCATTTCTACTCTGAAGGGTGCCATCGGCTGAAAAAAAAACTCGTTGAGCAGCCGCAGTGGCATTCCAAAGAGGCAAATGCCCCCCCCCCATCCTAAAGAGGTGGGCTCCCAATAACCCAAGAATCGCGCTGGGGTCCCCAAAAGTGGTTCTGGGCACCATAAATTCGCGTCGGGGCCACATAATTAGGGGTAATAAATAAATACAGCGGGCACCAAAAACTTGCACCGAGCCCGAACATTTGCGCTGAGGAACACCAAAATCTCGCTGGGGCCCAGATAAGTACAACGCGTCCAGCAAACTACCGCGAAGCCCCCCCCCCCCCCATAATATATCGCTTAGGACCCAAAATAAATATCGGTAGTCCCATAAATTCTGGTCGGGGTATCAAAAATTCCCCTCGGGACTAAAAACAATTGGCGTCGATGGCCTCAAAAATACACGGCGTAGCCCCAGAATCGTATCGGAACCCGACAAGGATCAAGCCGCAACCGTACAAAATAAAGATGGATTCCGTAAATTAAATATCCGAGCCAGGAAAATCGCTCCTTAGCCTAAACATACCAGGTGCCTTAACAAATCGCATACGGCACCGAAACACGCACCGAAGCTCGAAAAATCGCGGAGGGACACAAAAATGTCGCCAGGGGCCCGAAAAATCAAGCCGTGGCTCGAGCACAGCAAATTGCGTCGAGCCCAGAAAACTGGAGTCCGATCCCCCAGAACCACGCGCCTGGGCCCGACAAGTCGCGACGGGACCCCGATAAATTATACCGGATCCCCAATATCGTGCTGGGGTTCAACAAATGTGAGCGAAGAACCCCAAATATGCACAGCAGGCCCATAAGAGCACAACCGGAGGACGAAAATGCACCGGACCCTCCAAAGCGCACCGAGTCTGGCAAAGAGCGGCAGTGCCTTAAGGCATGCGTTGCATCTCTAAATAACCACACCGGGGGCTAAAAAACAAAACACAACGGGGCCCCCAAGGCACACCGGGCCATGAGACCGCATGGGGCCTCAAAAACAGGCTGAGACCCTAAAAAATCGACATGGTCGTAGAAAAGCAACAAAAAGACCGGGCACTAAATGAACACTTCGGGGTCTGCGAAAACGCGCCGATACATAAAAAATCGTCGGTGCACCAAAAAGCAACAAAACTCTAAGGAAAAGAGCCAGCGACGCAAAACTTTGCCGGGCCCCTAACAAAAATTGGCTAGAGCCCTAAAACACATCCGAAGACAAAGAAAAGTGGAAAGGTCCAAAAACTAACACCTAACTAGAGCCTCAGTCCGGTAGCCAATCTGGAAGCGTATTTAACCACATGGATGAGGGGCATCAAAACTCAGCGGTTATCCGGATTACTTAGCCACCAGAAAACGTGGGAAGATAACTAATCATCGAATTGAATTCAGGATGGGCCCTTGTGGCTCTTAAGTCTGAACACGTTATGATCTTATGAGGTGCCGTGTGTTGTCACCTGTCAGCTATTCTGCACTGAATTGTTGGTCCCAAAAATAAGCGCTTGAATTCCGTTTCAGCCGGGTGCCACGTGCAGTAGTTGTAGCATTTCGTTTCAAGTGGCGGATATTCTAAGGTGCACGATGTGTACTACAGAAATGATTGAGGTGACTAATCACCTATTATTGGAGTTAGGCCCCGAGGACAAACACCATACAATGTATTTTTATTCATTGCGTTTTTCTTTGCCCCAGTCTGTTAGCCTGCCAATCTTGGTCTGCCACACACCGGTTCAAATAATTTTCAAGCAACGATCACCGGCCTTTCCTGCTTATCATCCTCTCCAGCATCAATCATGAGACTTCTTTTGCCATGTGCCAGCAAGTAAGCTACGTTCTTGCTTATTCTTTCTCCTCACCAACATCGGTAAACATCTACAACGGGGGACATCTTAAAGACGTATAGTACTATATCAAGGGAGCTAGGGCACACCACATACCCATTAGTGAGGTTGTAATGAGCTTGCACTCCCCCCCCCCCACACACGCGCATAACGGAAGTCGATTTTTTAAAAACAGTAATACTGATGGTTTCACTCGCACCAGGAAGATAAACCCATTATTACAAAAGGAACCATCGGTCGTGGAAAGAGTTCCAAGTCCAGCGAGAAGTGTTAATTTGAAAGTACTTATACTGCGATGATAGTTATTTGTAAGACCACATGTTGCTGTTAGTCATAGGCGCGCCCAGTGCACTGCCCCCCCTCCCCACTTAGTGGTGAAAGTTGTGTGTTCACTGTTAAAATTATCGGGTTCTCCATCCAAAAGTGCTCAACCATGGTACTTTGCGAAATTCCTGGGTGCGCCCCTGCTGTTGATCCTGGCCCACCAACTTTTTGAGACGTTCCTACGCCAATGACGTATCGGGAATCGCCAAATCGGAAATTACGATAAACATTTCATGGACACATATTGTCCTCGGTATTCACGATAAACATGTATGGACACACATTGTCCTAGGTTTTGCCAATGTCCTCGGTAATTCAATCCACACTGGGAGCCAACAATTGGATGCTTCTTCCAAAATCGACCCTCCATCTTACTCGGCAGATCTTGCTCTATCACCGATAAAAAATCGATGCTTCTCCTGTGGTAACTAAAGGGTGTCCTCGTTAGTGGCAGCCAAGACCTATTCCTCGGTAGTCACGGTAAACGCGTACGTGTGTGTGTGTGTGTGTGTGTGTGTACTTCTAACAACCTTTTATGGGGACATTTTCTTGTGTGGTACCCAAATTGCGGGGACATGCATATCGTGGGGACATTTTGTGGGGACACGACAAACAAATTTGTAGTTGGTGTCTCCTTTTCCCAATTCGTACTCTCCAATTACTCAGAAATTGTGGGGACGTGTATTTTTGTGTCCCCAAGAAACCCACTATTTACCTTTCGCAATTTATGTGTAGTGTATGCATGTGGGAGGAGCCTATCGGACGCACTCATACTCCGCCAGATGGCAGGACTGACGTCACGAATGTGTATTGTCCCCAGGAACCTTCCTGAACAAGTATGTGGGCGGAGTCTTTTTTCCTCGCATGTAGTCTAGAACGTTGCCATGGTAGCAGTCCCCAGAAGACCCCAAGAAAACTTTGTGTGTAGGAGGAGCCTATTCGGACATACAAGGCGAGAGTGGTCGTGATTCTGGAGCCGAAGGTTCCGGGTTCAACACTCGCACCATTCGGATCACTTTTCAATCCCTCGGCTCACTGAGAAAACACTATGGGCAACGTTATTACGCGTGACTCGGCATACAGTGTGTCGCTAACAACCAAATACAAGTTGGACATGCACATTGCAGTATTATTGTCTTAAAAGGTTTTTTTTTTGTTTATGTAGGTGAGACTAAGATGATGAGACCACTTATTTTCTTTTCAAATGGATTTTGTAAAATTATGTTTGAAAAATGTTCAACTTAAAACATCTAAACTAATCTAACCTAACCAAACGTAACCCATTTGTTTCCGTTATGGAGGAAAATGTGTATAAGCATTTTTCTTGTTACCCCCTTAAAGCACAATAATACCAAGAAGTTTCCCCAAAAAATCAAAATTTTTGTAAACAAAAATTTGGATTATTTGTCTTCAAAACCAGCTTAGGTTAGGTTAGGTTAGGTTAGGTTAGGTTAGGTTTCTTTTTTATTGTTGCGAATTTTCAGAACATATATTCCTTGACATTTTAAAACATTTTTGTTTCTGCAAAGATAGGTTAGGTTAGGTTAGATTAGGTTATGTTGCGTTTTTATTTATATTTTAACATTTCTTTTCATGCTATGTTACCTAACTTAAAGCCCCTTTTTGGCAGTATTTTGCTCCCAACCTGAAAAGTAAGTATTTTCACAGAAAATACGTGGCACCATCATCTTAGTCATAAATGGTCCCATTATCTTCATAAACATGGTATTCCAAATAAAAATTATTTTTAAAAATAAAACAACTAAAAAAACACCTTTTAAGACAAATTTACTCACATTGCTGCCGTCCAAAGGAAGAAAAGGGCAAGTTCCTCATGCATTCATTGAAATATACGCTTCTATGCCCACGGGCATTTGTAGTGCATGAAGGTGCAATTCAGCTTTTAAAAAAATGCTGTGATTATCCCCTATATTGATTCAAACCGGTCACAAGGAGAGATAAGAAAATGCATTGACCCAAACGGGAACATTCGATTTACTTCCTTTGGACGGGAGTTTGGCACTTGTCAGTGGCAGTCAGTGTCAGTGGCAAGGGTTGGAAAAATGAGCATTGCTTTTGCAAGCATGAAAGTAGTGTCATGTCAAAGATATATTTTCGTAAGGAGGATGACTTGAAACATACTCCAAATGTGCATATTCCTGGAGCATATTTGCTCACCTTTGCGCTTGACACACTGTTCTTTAGCATGTGTGGCTTCCAAGGGTAACCGGGTTATGCATAATTTGCCCAAGTTCCATGAAACTGGGATTTCACTTTGGATGCAATTTTTCCCATATATATTGATGGAAAGAACAGCGTGTCAAGCGCAAAGGTGAGCAAATATGCTCCAGGAATATGCACATTTGGAGTATGTTTCAAGTCATCCTCCTTACGAAAATATATCTTTGACATGACACTACTTTCATGCTTGCAAAAGCAATGCTCATTTTTCCAACCCTTGCCACTGACACTGACTGCCACTGACAAGTGCCAAACTCCCGTCCAAAGGAAGTAAATCGAATGTCCCCGTTTGGGTCAATGCATTTTCTTATCTCTCCTTGTGACCGGTTTGAATCAATATAGGGGATAATCACATGGTGAAGAAAAATATTTAACACCGAAGGAATCTCATTATTTTCATATGCGTGCGCTCACATATAACGCAATGCCCTATTAAGTATGATAATCTTTCGATGAAACTAGCTTATCTCGCATACTATATTAGCTTACCTCGTCGACTAGATCTAGGAACTACACTGTGTTATAGGCATAGGCCCCCAAATCTGGAATGTTGCTAGGTGCGTGCCAGAAGCAACACGATGATTTCAGGTATACTCCAAATGTTATCATTCCTGGAGCAAACCTTCTGCTCTCTTAGTTGACAGACTATTTTTTTATACAAATTTACCTAGATACCAGAAACACTTAGTTTACTCACGACCAGACAGCCACTTTCCACAAAATGTAATGCACAGGGCCAACGGAATTCCCACATTTGGAATGAAACGTGTTGCATGCTATACCCTATGATTAATGGAATTACTACAATGATTGAAGATAAACGAACGTGCTAAGTTTTCATTCTTGTAAATACTTCGGGCTATTATGTCCATCGAATCATGTACACATTCCTTATTTTAGTTATCAAAGACACGAAACGTTTTGCACGTTCTGATACCTAATTCAGATCATGCTGTCCTTTGGTCCAAACGATCGTCCTAAGCTCTGGAAATTTGAATTGAGTTGAACGCCTGAGGTCAGGTGAATACCCATTTCGTACTATATTGAGAGGGGCAACTTAAATTTTGGAGTACTTCTTCACGCTTGTTTAAAATATGTGTCCAAGATCAATGACATAAGGTCATGTCCGGTATCATGTATGACAATGTAATCTCATATAGAATGTTGCTGTTCCTCCTTAAGTCACATCTTAATTCAGTTCCAGCGCCACCTAAGTCGCGTGACATGACATTTCACGGCAAGCCAATGACCTCAGATGACTTGACCTTGTGTGATCTGACCATATTTGATTTGACCTTTCTATGGAATTACTTTTCAAACGGTGTACACTTAGGTGAAAGATGAAGTGAATATACTAATATATATATATATATATATATATATATATATATATATATATATCAGGGGCGTAGCCAAGGGGCGAGCGAAGGGGCAGCTCCACACGGTCTCGCAGGGCCACTCAAGGCGTAGGTGCATAGGGCCCGCAAGGGGCCTTGGGCCGAATTCAAGGGTCCCTGGGCTAACGTGAAAGGCTCCTGGGCCGACGTGAGGGGCCATTGGGCCGACGTAAAGGGCCTCTGGGACAACGTGAAGGTTCTCCGGGCTAACGCGAAGGGTCCCTGGGACGACGTGAATGGCCCATGGGACAACGTGAAGGGTCCCTGAGACAACGCGCAGGGACCCTGGGTCGACTTGAATGGTCCCTGGGCCGACGTGAAGGGCTCCTGGGCCTACTTGAAGGGCCCTGGGCCGACGTTTAGGGCACCTGGACCGACGAAAGGCTGACGGAAAGGGCCCTGGCCGATGAAGAGGGCCCGAGCCAACGTCGAGTGCACTCAGGAAGATGTTGAGGGCCCTTGGCTAGGCTAACGTGAAGAGCTTCTAGATTTGCGGAGGGGGTTTCGGATATTTGGAAGGGCTCCTTGGCTGACTGAGAGGGACCGAACCAATGTGAAGGTTACCTGGGCTATCGGCGGAGCCCAAGCTGAAAAAGGGCCCCTGACCTGATATGGCCCAAGTGTTTGAAAAGGGGCCTCGGCTTGCCGGAAAATGCCCTGGGTCGTCAAAGAGAGCCCCTGAGACGACGGAGAGGGCCCTAGTTGACGGAGAGGACCTAGGGTCATTAGAAAGGGCCCTTTGGCCGGCGGATGGCCCCAGGCATACAATGGTCCTTATCTGATGGAGGGGGGCCCATACTGTTCAAAGAAGGTATCCGGTCTGACAGAGGAGGCCCTGGATCGTTAAGGAGGGCCCCTGCACCGACGGAGAGGACCCCTAGCCGCAGGAAGACCCCGGGCCGTCGAAGAGGGCCCAGATCCGGTATGAAGAGCCTCTGGGCCGATTAGTGTCGGAACCGTACAGTGATAGGGGAGGCCCAAGCTATTGAAGAGGGGACTCCGTATAGACGGAGTGTCCCGAGCCGTGAAAGAGGGGCCCTAAGCCGACGGATGGCGGCCCGGGCCGGACGTGTAAAGTGACTGGGTCGGCTTTGGCTCACACTGATGAAGAGGGGCTCAGACCCGACAGCAGGCTTCAGGCCGACAAAGAGGCCCCTGAGCTACGGAGACGATCCGGGCTGAAGCGAAAGGTTCCCGGTGCTACGTAAAGGGCTTCGGAGCCCATGGAGGGCCCGGACTGTTAAAAAGTTATGACGTGTCGAAGGGATAAAGGGGTACCCACCCTCCTGACGAGTCTGATGTGACTCTCCGGGCGAGAGCCCTGAGGTGTAGAGATATAACGGAGGACAAATTTAGATGCATCTGATAGCTTGTGTGGAAAGTGCCCTTGAGACATGAAGACGTCCACCCTGAGGGCTAGCAAGGGCAGTGAAAAGAAGAGGGGACTCGTCCGAGAGCTTGAATGCTCATATCAGCTGGAAAGAGTAATTTCAGCTAGAATGGGCACCTAACAGCTGAGGAATAAATAAGGCACCTGGACGTCAGAGATGGATGGGATGCTCTTTGGGTTTGAAAGGGCCCCTGAGGGATGAAGAGGACTGGTGAGGGCCCATCTGAGATCTGAAATACCCCCGAGGTGAGAGCTAGACATGATTATTGAGAACAGTGATGGGCCCCTACAAGCTGGAGAGGACCCAGAGGGATGAAGAGGATCTCATGGGAGCCAAAGAGGACTGGATTGGGATTCTTCTGAGGTTGAGAGCGGCTCCTAATGGATGAACAAGGTACCCTTAGATGGTGAAAAATTCCATGTTCGCTGGAGCTTGAGGTGAGGAATACCGAGGGTCACCCGTCGATAACATATGAAGGGCCTTTCAACCTTGAGAGCTAACATAGCCCCCGGGAGCTAAGAAGAATACCTAAGGCCAGCGATGGTTGAGAGGAATACTGAGAGCCAATGTCAGCGCTAGAAAGTCCTTGAAGCTAGAAAGACTGTCAAGGACTGGGAAGGGCCCACAGTAGATGGAAAGTACCCCTGATTGAAAGTGGTCACTGAGCGCTAGTGAGGACTGGGCTGGTATGCCAAAGAGTCTTGGATGGGGTCCCTATGAGAAGAACAGTGCCCCCTGAGATCTAAAGAGATTCCCTAAGGGCTAGCGATGTTTGTGAGGAGTACTGAGAGCCAGTTTCAGAGCTAGAATGTTATTACTAGCCCGAAAGACCTCGAAGTCCAGGGGTCCTCTGGGAGCTAGAGCGGACCGGACTGCGATGCTCCTGAGGCCTGGGAAGGACATTGAGTGATGAACAGAGCCACTAAGAGCTAAGGAGGGTTCCGAGAGCTGGCGATGTTTGCTAGAAATTGTGAGGCCTGTCTCAGAGCTGCAGGATTCCCCTGAAAGCCAGACAATTTTGTCGAAGACTGGAAATGGTCCATGCAAGATGGAGACAGCTCTTGACGGATGAATAGGTCACCTGAGAGGCAGAAAGGAATAGACTGGAATGCTCCTGAACTTTGAGATGGGGCCCTGAGGGATCTGGCCCTCGGAGAGCTAAGTGAGTCCTTAAGAACTGGCGATGGGTGGGAGGAATAATGAGGGTTAGCCTCAGTGATAAGGTATCCACCGGGCTCGCCCCCCCCCCTCTTAGCAACACAAATATATACTAGATCAAGCAAGACATTTTGAGATGTTCACCAAGCAACACCCCAAATTTTCGCCGAAGGCACTCTCTATTTCGTTCTTTGGTTGGCCCCCTTAGGAAAATCCTGGCTGCGGCATTGGGGCCCACCTTCCCTATGAAACTGTGTTTGAACGTAGAGGTTAACAGACAGAAAGAACCAATTGTCCATACATATATATATATATATATATATATATATACATATATATATATATACATATATATATATATATATATATATATATATATATATATAAATATCTATATATATATATATATATATATATATATATATATATATATATATATATATATATATATATCTACTACACCGAGCGGTAGCGACGCCCATGTTTGAGTGAAACATACACATTTCTCATTTCCCGGTATATGGGGACCAGGAGACATATCCACCATGTTTATGGGGACTTTACATTTAAACATGCACAATGCGCATGCGCAGTTGTATGTGTTGCGTAGCAACAGTCCCCAGTAACTACACTAAATCAATGAGCTCAAGGTCACATACTCGGGCTGACGCTTAAGCTCTGCACGCGCTGCCAACGTGGCCGTGGGAGACGACGGCCCTGATAGTCGGTTCCCGAATGCAAATATAGAGCTGGGGCCGGGAAACGATGTGAACAGCAGACTTGTGCTCGACTCAAATTTTTTAGTCGACTCACATGTGACTCATATATATATTGAGTTCTGATTCGACTCATGATTCAGAGCAGGTCAAAATTATTTGATTCGACTCAATGCAGACCCAGAGCTCACAAAGCATGATTCGACTCGCGACTCAAACAGATTGACAGAAATTGGAATCGATTCAGATCCGAATCAGTGATATCAGACTCATGAGCCATATGATTCAGTGTACACTGCCCACACATTATATATATATATATATATATATATATATATATATATATATATATATATATATATATATCACCTTTATTTAATTAACAACATATAAATATGCTTTGACATCAAAATGTCTGTTGAATAAATAATTTTTGCTATAACTTTTTTTCACCTCACCTTATATGTACAATGTGAGGTACAATACAATTTGCGGTTTAGGGTACTTTCTGATTTCTTTGAATTTATCTTTCTAATGCAATGCTTATGAATGTGCTCAGCATGATGTGACTACATACTTCCTCTGCAGATGCATACTTTTCAAATGGGAGGTAAAATAATGCCCAAAAAGGGACTTGGAGTTGGGTGAGATAGCATAAAAAGTAATGTTCAAAATTAAGAAGAAGCGATGTAACATAACCTAACCTAACATAGCCTAACCGTCCATGCAAGATAGCAATTAGTTTTATGGATAATTTCTGAATGACTTTTACTTTATAAATTTCAAATTAAAAAACCTATCCCAACCTAACCTAACCTAAGCTAGCCTGAAGTGTTTGTGAAGAAAAGAAACTCCAACATATCAACACCAATGCTTTTTATGGCACTTAGCGATACTTCTAACTTTAGCTGATGCACCCATGAACTCAAACAATGGACTACCTATGTGCTATGCATAGCTAACAAAACACTATGAAATGTGCTAGGTATTTTTTGTGTGGGGGGGGGCGTAATTTACCATGTTTCGAGGAACACTCCATTGTAGAGAAGACTTCTTGCTGCTTATTGCTTGTTTGTTGGCATTGCATGTACTGAAAAGTCATTGTCTAATTTAATCATCAGCGAATGTTTTGTGTGGGAAGCCTCAGTACTACTGTGTCCAAATTCAGAAATTTGTGGGAAAATGACCCATGACTAAAACAGATTTGCACGCATATTTATGTGCATCTATATCACATTTCTTGTCACCAACACATCAATGACTCAGGAAAATCAATGTTTGCACTCCCAAGAGTAATTAGGTAGTGATCTGCATCTTCCGTGGCGAATAATTATGGTGTTGTTGATTTCGCTTTCATTAATTTATTGGATGCATTGTGCTGTATCAACGTTGTTTTTTATGTCAATGTGTTCTTTAATCATCCATAATTGAGTTTTATGCCCGCTAGTTTTCATATAATGCCAAATATCTGGGAGTGTAGCATGGAGTCTAAAACCGTGCAACCACCGGTCGTGAAGCAGACAATCTGACCACGTAATTTTGGTTGAGAGGATATAATGTAATGTTTGAAGATGAACACTAAGTGTTTAATTGTCAATCTCGTAGTGGAATGATGCAAATTACAACTATTGTGTGTCATGTGCAATGTGCTACATATTATTCAAAGATGAATAAAACAAGCATTGCCCATGGCTACCTTTTGCTGTTTTCTTTTCACTAGGAAGGTATGTACCTATTATGCTGTGCATTTTTAGACAGCTTTGGAATTTTGCTTTTAACTATGAAAGCCTGTCAATGGTATTGATGAGCATCTTAATACAATGTGCTACAATGCTAGTCTTGTGCCATGTATTGATCTTTTAGCATAGCTCTGGCCACATTCTGCTGAAAATATTTAATACTTCAACTTCCATGTTTTGGCTCTATTGCATTTGCAATTCATACTTTGATGGCTGCATATCATGAATATGCTTGACCTATCAACCAATCAATATCATTGATCACCTGCTGTTTTCATGAAGTGGCATGTCAGAAATCTTGGAAATGTTTCAGGACTACATAATACACACACACACATACACACACATACACACACACACGCACACACGCACACACGCACACACTCATCAGCTCACCGGATATGGAGGCGCGCGTCCGCTGCAATGGTGGTGCAGCGTCCCGACAAGCCCGCCCAAGCTAGCCGGAGAGCACTGGTACAACAGCGGACACAGGTGATGCCGAATTAAGCCGGAGGGAACCACCGGCACAACAGTGAACACAGGTGATGCCGAACTAAGCCAGAGGGGAGCACTGGCACAACGGCGGACACAGGTAGTACCGAACTAATACGCGATAACCAGATCGACACGTTCCTTTGAGAAGGCGAAATAGGCGGTAGTCACCTGAGATTGGCTCAGCGCAGACTAGGGTGAAAATAAATTATGCATAACAATCGAATACTTTCAGACCGCAACACGAAGCAAGGATTCATGCCGAGGCAATAATTAGCTAAAGCAGGGATATGTGCTCTCATTTATTGACATGTGACGTGTTCTATGTCACTGGAGGGCCGCACCCACCCCCATCCCACTGTGTTCGGTCATGCCCTCCAAAAACTACATATTTTAATATTGAACCTCTGTGGCCAGGTAGCCAGGCCATGTATTTTTAATGAACCGGCTTCGCATTTGTGGACCTACTGAATAATGTATCTTTAAAGCTCCACCTCTGCAGGTATTCGATGACTAGTTTATCGAACATATATTCAAGTTCAGCTCATCGCCAAGTGGCATCAAATAGAAGAGCTCAGATGAGAAAATATGCAGTGAACGTCGGTACGTCGCTGAGTGTACATCAAATCAAGCAGAGGAGATATTAGCAAGACATAACACGGTGTCTCAAACCGCAAGCCTGCACGTGCATTTCGTGCAAGCCACATACGCCCGCATGGCTTGTCGAGACGCAAATTTACAAGCTTACAGAGAACATGAATTACTATGCAACGACACGAAACGGCTTTTCATCCTCACTGACAAAACGGCCATAACTCAGCCTCAGCTGCAGTCATCACCTTTTCTACATCAGCCATACTTCACACATGTGTAGTGTGTGGTGCTGTTGCCCACAGCGTCATAACACCTGTCCAGGCTGGCATGCTAGCAGACTTGTGCTCGACTCAAATTTTTTGAATCGGCTCACATTTGACTCATAGATCTTGAGATCCGATTCAACTCATGATTCACAGCAGGTCAAAATTATTTGATTCGACTCAATTCAGACTCAGAGCTACAGAGATCCGATTCAACTCACGACTCAAACATAAATTTGAATCGATTCAGATCCGACTCAATGGTATCACTCATAAGCAGTATGATTTTGTGTGCACTGCTCACACACTATTTATATATATATACATATAATATATATATATATATATATATAAAATATAATATATATATATATATATTTATATATATATATATATATATATATATATATATATATATATATATATATAATGAGGTGAAAACAAAGTTATAGCAAAAATCATTCAATTGACAGACAGTTTGATGTCAATTCATCTTCATCTGTCTAATTAAAGAAGGGAATCAGTATTTATTCACACTAACAAAGATGCTCCAGCATCGAAACATCTGTTGGATATATTATTTTTGCTATAACTTTGTTTTCACCTCACATTATTTATCATTCGTCATGCACTGTAATGGTTGATATATAGGATAAATATACAGATAAATGAACATGCATGTGCATAAAGTAATTGACTCAAACAGATTAACGAGATGAATGGTTGTCAATGCATATGCAAAGTAATGAGTGCATAATACCTCAATCCACGTCAGCATGATGCACACACAACCTAAATCATATACCTGACACGCATCACCACCTAGCTGCAACATGGCACCCAGGTTCTGCACTGCAATAGGTATCTGCACAGAATATGATTGCGTTGGTCTTTTGCCCCCACAAAGTTTGTTTGGTAGCAGGCTTGAAGGTTTCCCTTCACCATTGGTTTACACCCAATTTTACCGACTTTCTCTATGCTATCTTGCATATTTTATGGAAATATAGGGTACTTTGACGTATTCTAATTGAAAGACCTATTCTTTAGCTTCACCAAAAGGTATCCTAAATGACCCAGTAATAATCGTCCTGCCCAACAATGTGCCATTTCCGGCAGGCTCACCGTCAAGTGCCTCCAAAATAAAGGGCTTGTTCCTGATATTGGTAGGCTCCCTCTACCATCCATTTTACATGTTCAAGTTGTCACCCTCGTTCAAGAGCGAAAGAAAGGACAGTCAAGGGGGTGCTAAGTGCTCCATAGCTTCTTCTCCCCATTGGCAGGAGAGTTTCAGTTGAGTTGCAAGTTTCAGGAGGGCATTCCTAGATCACAATGGTGCTGCACATAAATGTACAATTATGCATGTATCATCAACAATCCATGCAAGATTCACCAAGGAAGAATGTATCATGCCCTGGGTCTAGCTGGCCTGGAAAAACTGTTTTCAACAACTGCTGTATGTCAATGTAGGTAGGTAGGTAAATGTTTGGAAAAATAGGCTGATCCTAGATTTTGGGGATCCTGAACATTATCCTTTCCAGAAAATTATTTGTTGTTTTTTCATCTGGAAGTTGAAGTTCCTAAGTTATTATCTTTTGACAACGAACTGCTGTGATCAAGGAAAAGTGCTCAAAATTCACTGAAATGGGTGTAAGTTGAGTTACCATGCATAAGGTTTGAATAAAAATATTCTCCATACTGGATGATTATAAAATATTCCTCTCCAAACGCCGGATTACAATGCACAAATCCGACCTTGTCTATGCATGAGAATAAAATGTGTCGGAACAAATGCTCACTGGAAAGAATGGGAAAAGATTATAACTCACCTGATGAGCAGAATACAAATATATTTGCTGGGAAGCAAATTAAAGTGACCATTGCGTATGATTTGAGAAAAGTTCTGCAACGAAATTTCTACCATATTTTTTTTTAAACTTCGAATGACGTCATGCGGCTTGAAGGAAAATTTTGATCTACCTTCTTGTAAAGGTAACATGGGTTTGTTATTTGTCACACAAACTGGCGCAATTTATTCAGTGCAAATGGCTGTTCCAAAAAAAAGTGCATGGTCGTTCCAGTTCCCTATTATTTTTCACAATCACATCCCATTTCTGTGTTGTGTTTCTGGCACTAGAATTGACTCATGCATGATACTGATTGTGAATACCAAGCTTAGCATTAATACTTTTTTGTAGTTATTGTTACCCATTTTTGGTAATAACTTAAGTACACCTCGTTCTTACTCACTGGCAGCTGATAAGTTGACAATTGTAATGCTAAGCATTAATAATTATACTGTGTTTTTACTCCCTACCTTGTCATGGCATACTATTTACAAAGATACATGCTTTATATCATTTGTTCATAACTTGCATTTGAGTCGCAAGACTCAAATGATTGACTCGTGATTCAACTCATTAAAAAGAAAGAAAGATGTGATTCAACTCGCGACTCAAGATATGTTTTTGGGAAAAGAATCGATTCAACTCACGACTCATCCATAAACGATTGATTCATGAGTCGATTCTCGATTCAACTCGAGTCGAGCACAAGTCTGCATGCTAGACAGAGGGGAAGTGTTCTGTGTCATAGTGTCACGGTTAGCCAATCCCTCGGCAAATGCAGCTTACTGGAGCAACAAAAGTTGTCAGTGGTTGCACCAAGCCGGCGGGTCATCGCGGACCAGTGGGCAGCAGATCACTGAAGATATGCCTCGGGCACCAGCACTGTCGCACTAAAGGTCACGCAGCTCCCCAACGTAGCGGCGTTGGCTGACTGTTGCGTCGGCTATGTAACCAACAGCGCAAGGTCCACCCAACAGATTACGCACACAGCATCACCTGGTCTGACGTTAGCTATCTGTGTGGGCTTTACGGCACCTCAACTGCCACGGCCATGTTGCTCCCAAAGCTCAAGACTGCCGTCGAAATGGGGTTACATGCAAAACAAAAAATCATCTGAACTAATTCTAATCGATTAAACTCGATATGTAAATTGTGGAAATATGGAGATAATATCACACTCAAATCATACCACCAAAATAGCACTCAATTGGTTGGCTGTAGGTTTTCACGACACGCCAACTGCTGTGGCCAGACAGCGTTATCAATCTCTCAGGCGGATTGGTTGCGTGAGAAGAGCAGCAACAGGTGGGACTAGAACCCACGTTTCCAGTTGGGAGAGGACCATCCTACCGCTGGATAGCTCACTCCCAGACTCAATGGAGAAAGTAAGCAATCTGAGAGAGTGAGCAGAGAGCCAGTAAGACGACGGCCTAGTAGGTACCGGACATCTTGGCATACTTGCATGCCCTGACGGTCGTTGCATGGACTATTGACCATGCCATGGCACAACACCCACCGTGGTTCACCCACTGTTTGCCACTTGCACTGCGAACACAGCTACTGCTATGGCGACTATGAAGGTAAGGTAGTGGTAAGGGTGGTGCATACAAAATGGTAAATACCAAAAAATAAAGATGTGCCACAGGAAGGAGATTCGATGAATGACACGATGACGTGGGTCTCCCAGTTTACAGCGCGTACGCTACCGTCTTGAAACAGGTTACATGGATGACAAGAGGACACGAGCTACCCAGATTAGAGCACGCGCACCAATGGCACCATGTTCTACAAGCATGGTTGCGATCGGTATAAACGGTAGGTGAACAGGGGACGAAATTGGCGCACACATAGACACCAAATGTGACGGAATATAAAATGTGGTGGATGATGATGATGTGGTGCCCTTTCAAACGATGTGACCGCAGCATCAAATGAGAACGTCTCAGAGTGGTGACGAAATGAAGCACTGTATAGTGATACAGTGCTTCATTTCGTCACCACTCTGGAGACGTTCTCATTTGATGCTGCGGTCACACGTTTGGAAAGGGCAAGAGGCTGGTGCTACGTTTTGGCGCGAGGAAGGCATGCGCGGCCGAGTTGTTGTGCCGCTGACTCGGATGACCCCGAATGATCTAACTGACCTTCATCAACACACGTCGGGCGCGAGATCAGACACAGCTCTTCTCAGAGCACGATCGGCGCCCGCAGTCGGCAAGCAAGAAGAGAGCCAGGAAGGTCCAAGGTTTGAGCAGAAGACAAACCTGTAGCAGCAGAACAAGCCAAGACACGAAGAGATTCAGGGACCCTAGAGGAGCACTCCTGCGAATCTAGAAGGAAAACCTCCCTCACCAAAGTCACGTGGCGCACGGAGCTGCTGTGCTGACGCTCCACCAGGCGGTGTGTCATGCTGCGACAGGCCGCCTCCCTCGTACGGAAAAAGCCGAAATCAAGATAAGCGACCAGCTGAAGCTCAGCTGTCGCACGATATGTGAGGTTGTAAAGTGGAAGCGGCAAATGCAAAGACCAAAAGCCGGATCAGAAAGCCCGTCGCGACCAGTCGATTTTTAAAAAATTGGTCTTTGGGATATGCACCACGCTTTTTCACCTTCATAGTAACATAGGACAACGCAACAAAAATATAAACATGCATGTGAAATAAGATAATTATGATCACCATCATGTCACATGTGGACTGCAATAAGACATTAAATATAATTGCAGATAGATATCAGAATCCAAAGACAGATCTCACAAAATATTGTTCAAATTCTGATCAGATATTGTGTTAGCTTCAGCTTACAGTTTCTTGACACTATCTATCAGGCTATCAGGCTATCTGTCGTCATAAAATCTCCAAGAGGTAAATCAGCGAACATTATAAATTTCTGCTTCCAGACCATTCTCGTATAGCATGAACTTTGACCATCTTGTGTTTTTGCTTGGGTTGAAAATTGTGCTTTGTGAGGCAACAAATTTTCATTATCGCAAGGCTTTGTACGTATTAGGCTGCATTCCCCTGCGCATATGTCGATAAGTCTTGAACAAACGTGACTCTGGATGTCCTTGGGTATCTTCAAGACCATGGAGGTGTCATGGGAAGCCTTAAGCCACGTACGTCAAGCTAACGTCGTATTCATATTCGTATTCAGCGACGAGTTCGTCAGAGGCGTATTTGTATTGGCATTGACATTCAGCGACGGGTTTATGATCGCGTCACATGAGTTTGGCCACCGGATTAAACACTGCGCGCAATTGTACCACAAATGTCTCACCTCCGTCATATTTGTCGACCGCAACCGCAAATTTGAACTTGAGATTTTGTCATTTCTGTAACTGAACTTTTTATCTTTGGATGCTACGATGTTGGATGTTCTGAAGAACGCCCTGTGTAGGGCACTAGCCTATATGCACCGTTTCTAAGTCACCGGATTTTTGTTCTCGTTTACCATAACGTTCACATTCACGTTCAACGTATTGTACCACGTCAACGTTCTTGCACGTGTACACACTGGCAGATCCGATTTTGTCAACTCTTGCTGTAAGCAGAACTTGAGCAGCATGGAACCATCGATGTGTGTCAGAATCTACTACGCTGCTATATTGGGCTTCCAAATAATTATTTTTAAAATACCTTTAAAATTGGAGTTTTTTTTCTCATTCGGACGCTATTTTTTAGCCTCGGCAAAGGTTACTGCATTTTAAGTTCGTTTACTTCCGTTGATTTCGGGGGCCAAAAGGCACTATGCCCCCTCCCCCCCATATAAGCGCTTCGAGGGTGGGGCATGACCGGAATTGCCTCTCCCTGGATCCGCCAGTGCACGTACCCAGAAATGTCCTCGATAAATATGTTTGGTTCGCACGCAATCTGGCGAAGTTCACATTCCGAAAAAAGTGCATAGTAAGCATACCTTTGGCCAAAATCACGCGAATGGCTCACCCTATGGTTGCAAGGTTTGCATGATTGCATCCAAGCTGTACATAGCTGGACATGGGCACACCATACTCCTACAGCACATGTATATTACCGACATGCGACAACGAAAGCTGATTTGAAGACAATTGGAGCTGATGGATATCTTGAGAACATCACTGAAGTGCTCCCGTGTCGTAGAAAATTGTAAAAAGAGCGCACGCTGAGATTATCAAGGAACATTTTCCGAACCCATTACCGTTTATTTTGAGTAAAAGATGTTCCAGGTGCGCACCCAGGAGAGAGTAGGGGTACCGGCGAACACGAAGCTGATGAGATTGGTCCGGCCCACACTGCTCAAACATGGCAGCATTTGGTGATATGTGACGGCACTGGAACTGGCAGCATTAGCTGGATGGACCCATAAGGAACCGTGTTAAATGACCAAATCTGAGACCCTATGTCATATTTACTATGGGGTCAATCAGAGACCAACCCGGGGACTTAAGGGGTAGGCAGCGCGGGAGGAGAGTAAAGTAGTGAATACCTATCCCACACAGCATTCAGACCATTTAGAGCGTTCAGACTGTTCAGACCCATGAAAACATGCTCTACATAGCACAAAATACCACTTATATATTGCCTTAAATCACAATACATCAGCAATATATAATGGAATGGTCTTCCTGATGAGCGTCTGACGCACAGCACAGGCCGTCAGCGCCGACGTCATCACGCGGCAGTCGTCCATCCTCGGTATGGCAGCCCGATCACCAACATCCGGTGATGTAATGGAGATGTTCACCAGCAGCAGCAGCGTATAGCCTGTGAAGAACGGGTACGGAGATCACATGCTGCTGACAAAGGTAAATGCAACACGATGGTCCGAAAATGAATAAAGCCATCCCAACGCAGGATTTACAGACGGTAATCTAGCATTTTGGCGCGCATATTAAGCCCTTCGCCGGTTTCGGCAGCCATATTATACTTGCACATATACGCGGGGTATATATATACCTATATATATATGGATATAAATATATATATATATATATATATATATATATATATATATATATATATATATACATACATATACATATATATATATATATATATATTTTTTTTTTTTAAATCCATATATATATATATATATATATATATATATGTGTATGTGTCTGAAAACACAGAGCAATGGGAGCATAGCTTTATTAACAACGTTTCGGCTCACGCCTTTCTCCAGCTATGGACAATTTACAGGCATGGCGGTATTTAGCACTTGTCGTCTTTTTCTTCTTTGTTTTCTTCTTTTGTTTTCTTCTTTTTTTTCTTTCTCCTCTTCTTTCTTTTCCCTTTACTTTTTCACTCTCTTCCTTCCCACTTCGAACACAGGTCACGAGACATCAATCATAAAGCACTTCGCATGTGTTGACACCGAATGAACCAGACAGTGAAAGCAGTACATTGGAAACGACCAAATAAGTACGACAGTGATGTTTAACCTATCCTTTTTCAACATGTTCCACAACCAGTTCCGCTACAACACTTGCAATTTTGAAACTACCAGAAACATCATTTATATTTTCACGTGTGGCAATATACGCGGATTCCACCGTCTTCCGACTCCTCTTCCCATGTCCACCACTAAGAACAGATGCTCCTTTCCAATTTGGGAGATGGCCTTTTCATCGGCATGCACCACCATAGCATTAGAAAGTCTATGGTATCTGAGGTTTGAACGATGTTCCCCAATTCTAGCCACTATCTCCCGCCCCGCTTCCCCATAGTAACTTTTTCCACAAGTTCCCGCGCAAGGAATTTTGTAGACCACGCTTTTTTCGTTCACGTTGCGGGCCCCTGTCTTGACTATGTCTTTGATTTTGACCCCTGCTGAGAGACTGATGTTGATTTTGTCTTTTGTGAATCGGGAGATGGTGACTGCTCGCTGTGATTCCAGTACTGATATGCACCTTTTTGTCAAAACTCGTTGCTTGGCCTTTGCCATGCACATCACCTTTTCCGCTTTTTGGCGGAACTTCACTATCGGACCCTCTGGATATTTCAGCAACTTGAAAGACTCTTTGATGAAAAGCAATTCTTCTGCGAGGCACTCAGGACTGCAGATTCTATGAGCCATTAAGAAAAAGCCCATCAGGACCCCTGTTTTTGTTTCATGGCTGTGACCCGAGAAGTAGTGCAAAATATCGTTTTTGTTAGTGGGCTTTCTGTACACGGAAAATGTGCATCTGCTGTCACAGCGTTTGATCCGTGTGTCCAAGAAATGAATATCAGCCTCATTATCTTTTTTTTTTTTTTCTAACGAGAATTGAATCGATGGATGTACATCGTTAATATTTGTGTTGACCGCATCGAGGTCAGTATCTTGATCAACAATCACCAATATGTCATCTACGTATCTCAGCCAAAGGGAGTTGGGGCCAATCATAGATTTGAAATTGTCCGCCTCGAGGGTTTCCATAAACAAACATGCCAGAACAGGACTCAATGGTGAGCCCATGGTGAGGCCGTTGATTTGATGATATTCTTCCCCCTGAAACTGTAGTGCTCCAAATTCCACACATGTACGCACGAGCTGTATGACATGACTCTTTGGAACTGGAAGCTTTAATTTATTTGACTTGTCTAAGGCCCTAGAAACCGCTTCCATGGCTCTCCCGATAGGGACATTCGTGAACAAAGATTTCACGTCAAAGCTTGCCAGCTTTTTTCTGGTGAAGTCTATATCTCGGATTCTACCTAGTAAGTCGCATGAATTCCTTAGGTGGCTATCACTTATCTGCCCTAGCATTTCTGCCAAAGTTTTGCTAGTTTTTTCGCCAGCTTATGTGGAACACTTCCTATACCTGAAACAATTGGACGCATGGGTACATCAGATTTGTGAGTTTTTGGTAGACCTCTCATGGATGGCGTCCTTGGGGACTCTTCTATTAGGTGTAGAAGTCCTTTTCCTTTTACTGATTTTTCTCACGATGGAGCGAGCCTTCTTCTGAAACTGGGCACTCTCTTTCTGTGCATTGGTACCGATTGGTATGTCACCGCATCGTCTAGAAGAGCATTCATTTTTGACACATAGTCACTTTGGTTTCGAACTACCACTCCTCCGCCCTTGTCTGCTCTTGTTATTAGTATCTGATGGTCATTGCCGAGTTCTTTCAGAGCTTTCAAATATCTTCGTGGGAGGGATGGCTGTCTTGTGGCCGATAACGCCAAACAACAGGTGGTGAGTCCTTGGATGAAACCCTTGTGGATATCACTGTCAGAATACCACTGGTTGCGAGTTACGGATTTCAGATAGTCTTGTTTGTGGGATCCGACAGCGAAATTGAGGACAAAAGCATAACCACCAGACCAAGCTGGTACGTCTGATGGAAAACAGCCCATGGAAAGACACTGGTAACCGTGACTTGATTACAAACCTTTCAGACCGCGATCTAAGTTCGATAGAAACAGAAGCCTTATCATTCGGCATGTTTGTTTATGGAAACCGTTGAGGCGGACAATTTCAAATCTATGATTGACCCCAACTCCCTTTGGCTGAGATACGTAGATGACATATTGGTGATTGTTGATCAAGATACTGACCTCGATGCGGTCAACACAAATATTAACGATCTACATCCACATCGATTCAATTCACGTTAGAAAAAGAAAAAGAAAAGATAATGAGGCTGAGATTCCTTTCCTGGACACACTGATCAAACGCTGTGACAGCAGATGCACATTTTCCGTGTACAGAAAGCCCACTAACAAAAACGATATTTTGCACTACTTCTCGGGTCACAGCCATGAAACAAAAACAGGGGTCTTAATGGGCTTTTTCTTAAGGGCTCATAGAATCTGCAGTCCTGAGTGCCTCGCAGAAGAATTGCTTTTCATCAAAGAGTCTTTCAAGTTGCTGAAATATCCGGAGGGTCTGATAGTGAAGGTGCGCCAAAAAGCGGAAAAGGTGATGTGCATGACAAAGGCCATGCAACGAGTTTTGACAAAAGGTGCATATCAGTACCGGAATCACAGGGAGCAGTCACCATCTCCCGATTCACAAAAGACAAAATCAACATCAGTCTCTCAGCAGGGGTCAAAATCAAAGACATAGTCAAGACAGGGGCCCGCAACGTGAATGTAAGGATGTTAAAGCTAATATTCGAGACTCTCTGGAATGTACTGTCTGTGTCACCGCGATAAGGCCGCGTGAGGTACCAAAACACGGGTATTGGTTATCACAACAAGAACACCAGGAATGCGGCCCACCCGATCTACCACAGATAAGATCCATGTACAGCGCGCAATGTTCGATTGTTAGCCGCCGCGATGAAATCACCCACCGGGTTATAACTGATAAGAACTGAGCTCGTGTCGGGGAGTTCGCATACCACAAAGCTAATGGCGCCACCAGTCGGGTACTTCCACGAGCCGTCGCCGGTTGCCAAGCGACCAGGCGGTGCTCCGCTGTTGCAAAACTGCAACCTCAGCGCGCGACCGGCCAGATGGGGAGTGCACGAGAACTGAACCCATGACCCGTGACGAATCAGGAGTCAGCAACATCCAGCCAGGGCAATGGCCGCTGGCACAACTAGCCAATCAAGACCCAGAGCACATTTGACTGACGCGTCATATTGAACCGGCCAATGAGAGTGCGGGTTGTACGCCGATGCTGTATTTGCGTGGGCCGACTCGTGTTTATATATGTGTGTACTAATGAAAATAAAGAGGGAGAAGCCCCAGGAGACCGAGGGAGAGCCAGCACGTCTTTGCGGTTTCGAGGCGGACTGGCGTTTGCCTGTCGCGACCCAAGGTGTTAGCGACGCGACTCAAATTAGTTGCCGGGCCGCGGAAGCTTCCAGCCCGGGCGTTCACTAATCACGGGATTTTAACAAGCGAGCTGTCCACTTATTGTTCTGGGGTAAAAGCGGTCGCGTTGGTCCATTCCTAGATTCCCACGGCCAGGGAAAGTCTACCCTACATGAACGAAAAAGCGTAGTCTACAAAATTCCTTGCGCGGGAGGATGTGGAAAAAGTTACTGTGGGGAAACGGGGCGGGGGATAGTGGCTAGAATTGGGGAACATCGTTCAGACCTCAGGTACCATAGACTTTCTAGTGCTATGGTGGTGCATGCCGATGAAGAAAACCATCTCCGAAATTGGAAAGGAGCATCTGTTCTTAGTGGTGGACTTGGGAAGAGGTGTCGGAAGACGGTGGAATCCGCGTATATTGCCACACCTGAAAATATCAATGGTGTTTCTGGTAGTTTCAAAATTGCAAGTGTTGCAGTGGAACTGGTTGTGGAACATGTTGAAAAAGGATAGGTTAAACATCACTGTCGTACTTATTTGGTCGTTTCCAGTGTACTGCTTTCACTGTCTGGTTCATTCGGTGTCAACACATGCGAAGTGCTTTATGATTGATGTCTGGTGACCTGTGTTCGAAGTGGGAAGGAAGAAAGGGAAAAGAAAGAAGAGGAGAGGAAAAAAAAAGAAGAAAACAAAAGAAGTAAAAAGACGACAAGTGCTATATACCGCCATGCCTGTAAATTGTCCATAGCTCGATAAAGGCGTGAGCCGAAACGTTGTTAATAAAGCTATGCTCCCATTGCTCTGTGTTTTCACAAGTTGTCATTCCATCTTAACTAGCACAAATATATATATATATATATATATATATATATATATATATATATATATATATATATATATATATATATATATATATATATATATATCTATATATATATATATATATATATATATATATATATATATATATATATATATATATATATATATATATCTATATATATATACATATATATATATATACATATATATATATATATATATATATATATATATATATATATATATATATATATATATATATATATATATATATATATATATATATAGAACACAGGTCACGAGACATCAATCATAAAGCACTTCTCATGTGTTGACACCGAATGAACCAAACAGTGGAAACAGTACATTGGAAACGACCAAATAAGTACGACAGTGATGTTTAACCTATCCTTTTTCAACATGTTCCACAATCAGTTCCGCTACAACACTTGCAATTTTGAAACTACCAGAAACACCATTGATATTTTCATGTGTGGCAATATACGCGGATTGCACCGTCTTCCGACACCTCTTCCATATATATATATATATATATAACGTGTTCCTATATAGGTAAGACATACGTGTATGTCGTGTATAACGATGTATACGTGTATAACGATGTATATATATGTATATATATATATATATATATATATATATATATATATATATATATATATATATATATGTGTTTGTGTGTGTGTGTGTGTGTATATATGTATATATACATATGCCTATTTACCTACCTAGGTACGATGTTGGTGCGTTCTTTGATATCTGGTTTCATATTGGTACATGTCTTACCTATATAGGTACCTAAAGCACAAGCTGAGAACAACGGCGACAACTACACCAGCGTATCCACCTGTACTCACCCTAACCCCGACTGGCATAACCACAAGATTGCGTGTTCAAAAAACAGAACAGCGAGTGCCCACAGCCCGCCACTGTTACTTACGCAAGAAAAGCCACGGGTATCCAAATACTAACAGATAAAAAATCCACCTCTTTCACGTCCTCATTTCCGGTCGCACTGTGTATATATATTCATAGGCAACTTTAGTAAAAATCCTAGTAAACTTCCGGAAGTTTAGGAAATATTCCTACTAAACTCACTTCCCCTCTTAGTAAATATACATACGAAACCTTTCCGTGGACGTGTTGTATTGGCGATAGTTGTAGCGGGAAGTTAGTTATTAGGGTTTTTGGGCGTGTCAACTGCATTGGCTATATAACGCGCAAAACGATGTGTGGAGTGAAGATTATGTTCGTGTATTTCTTTGCCAACTGAAAAGTAATCATTCGCAAAGAAAATGAGTGATCACATTGTGTTAATCACCTTAAAAACCATTGTATTACAAAAAAATGTTCCAAAAAATATCAAACAAGTCCCAGGTAGGTACCTTGAACTTCAATAATACCTACCATGCTGTCTGTACTTTTATTATGATCCCATTGCCAGCAGGGTGGGAATGAAGGCACTTCTTAAGATATTTTATATCTGAAAACATTTTGCACTCGGGTTCATACTGGCTAGGACGGGCTTCACATGTACTCCGACACAAATGTGGGAACAAAGATATAAAAAAACAAACACAGAACGACACACAAAAAAAAACGCCGGTTATTCCAATTCAACACATCCTCGAGAATGTTTCGTAGGTATATTTACTACGAGGAGAAGTGAGTTTAGTAGGAATATTTACTAAACTTCCGGAAGTTTAGCAGGAATTTTCACTAAAGTTGCTTATGGAGATATATACAGTGCGACCGGAAATGAGGACGTGAAAGAGGTGGATTTTTTCCGTTAGTATTTGGGTACCAGTGACTTTTCTTGCGTAAGTAACAGTGGTGGACCGCGGGCACTCGATGTTCTGTTTCTTGAACACGCAGTCTTGTGGTTATGCCAGTCGGGGACGGGTGGGGTAGGTGGATATAGTTGTCGCTGTTCTCAATTTGCGCTTTAGGTACCTATGTAGGTACGACATGTACCCATGTGAAACCAGATATCAAAGAACGCACCAACATCGTACCTAAGTAGGTAAATAGTTACATATATATATACACATATATATATATATATATATATATATATATATATATATATATATATATATATATATATATATATATATATATATATATATATATATATATATATATATATATGTTTATATATGTATGTATATGTATATATATATAGTATATATATATATATATATATATATATATATGCATATATATGTATATATATATATATATATATATATATATATATATATATATATATATATATATATATATATATTTATATATATATATATATATATATATATATATATATATATATATATATACATTGTGTGTAAATAAAATATACAGCCTTCAATATACCAGAAGGTGCTGAGTTGACATCATAAGTAACAATAAAGATTATACTTTATTACTCAACGTTTTGGCCAGGGGCTATCGTCAGGAGTGATGAAAAAAGCTCAAGCTTACAAAATTGAAAAAAGCATGCGGGAAAAAGTGTGCAAAAAGCCACGTGGAATGCAGAAAAGCCTCCTCAGTGGTGCAGACACTCCCAGAAAGATTTTATATTATATATATATAAAAGATTAAGAGAGAATATATACAAGATATATAAAGATTAAAGATAAAAGATATAAAAGATATATAAAAGATAGAGGATTCTATATTTTCTGTGAGTGAGTGAATCTGCACCAGTGAGCAGGCTTTTCTGCATTCCACATGTCTTTTTGCACGCTTTTTTCCCACATGCTTTTTCAATTTCTTAAGCTTGGGCTTTTTTTATCACTCCTGACGATGGCCCCGGCCGAAACGTTGCGTAATAAAGCATGATCTTTATCGTTACTTTTGATGTCAACTCGGGACCTCCTGGTATATTGAAGGTCGTATATTTTCCTTATACGCAATGTCTAAAACCTAGGAGCATCTAAGAGCCATTCTTTGTTGTATTAAACTTTTTTTTTTTTTTTTTATTATATATATATATATATATATATATATATATATATATATATATATATATATATATATATATATATATATATATATATATTATATATATATATATATATATATAATATATATATATATATATATATATATATATATATATATATATATATATATATATATATATATATATATATATATAT
The DNA here is from genome assembly GCA_034440615.1 of Ashinkailepas kermadecensis. Classification (NCBI taxonomy): domain Eukaryota; kingdom Metazoa; phylum Arthropoda; class Thecostraca; family Neolepadidae; genus Ashinkailepas; species Ashinkailepas kermadecensis. Next base: position 684,814 of record JAOTOM010005107.1, read on the forward strand.
ATATATATATATATATATATATATATATATACATATATAGATATATATATATATATATATATATATATATATATATATATATATATATATATATATATATATATATATATATATATATATATATATATATATATATAATATATATATATATATAAATATAAATATATATATGTATAATTCCCTTATTTGAATAGACACATATAAATATGTTTTGACATCAATAATACTTATTTATAGTTATTGTCATTGGTTTTTGGTACATAACTTCTGTACCCCTCATTCTTTACACGCTGACAAGTTGGACAATTGCAATTCTAAGCATGAATAATTATGCTGTTTTTACTCTCTACTTTGTGTCATGACATACTATTCACGAAGATACATGCGTTATATCATTTGTTCATAACTTGCTTTGAGTCAGAAGGCTCAACTGACTCATTATGGTTTTAATGATTGACACATGATTTGACCTATTTTTTAAACAAAGATGTGATTCAACTCACAACCCAAGATATATTTTGGGGAAAACAATTGATTGAACTCATGACTGGTCCAAAACCAATTGATTAATTAGTTCATTCTTGATTCAACTTGAGTCGAGCACAAGCCGGGTAGCATGCACCCTAATTTACCTCTGAAGTTCTTTTTGGAGATGGGTACATGCTTTTTTACTCATATTATTATTTGTCTTGCATTGTGAAGAATGCTGGCCCCCTACCTACCTACCTACCTACCTAGGGGAAGCTGGGGGTATACGGACATGTTCTGTTTCCCAAACACCTACCTTTGGATGTCTCCCATGTCATGTTCAGGGTGTAATTTACAAAAAGATGGTATTTGTAAATAATGGACCTTTCTCTACCAAAATACAAAGGTCTGATCACATAGTTCTACAAATTGTTTGTGCACAGAGCTAGCAAAAACAGCTGGCACCATTTATGGATTCCAAGAGCAATTGGCTTTAGTATGCCATAGGGAAATGACCTCAAATATTGTTTTGCCTCTGATGTCTGATATGGTGTCATCCATTTTCACAGGAAATGGGTACCTTTCAGTTTGTGACAGACTATTGCACCAACAACATAACCTAAGTTAACCTAAGCTGTTTTCTTATAAGCTTAGCCCAACTTAACATCCTTTCTTCTGCTTTATTTATGGATTATCAAGTAGGTATAGATGCATAGGTTAGATGCATAGAAGCCCCTAGTTTTTGTTTAGTAACCCATTTGTTTTTCTGGTGTTTTCTGATGTGATTTTCATACATTTTATATTCATTTGTTGCAAAATGAGAAACAATTCCAGATATAATCCCTTCAAGTTGAAGTACTTTGCTCCCAAGAAGCAGTCATATTTCACCCACAACAACATCAAAATTATTCAAGTAGCATACAAAACATGGGAGGAATAATTTGCATTGCAGGTACATGCTTCCCACTCCCTTCAACAAGGCGTGGGAAAAGTGTATGAGTGAAAGGAACTTTGGATTGGGAAATGTATGATGAAGAAGAATGCAAAATTACCAAAACAAAACCTAACCTAACCTAATTATGCCAGATAATCTAACATCTGATGTTGGGTCACCTAATACCACTATGTCACATGAGTCTGCATGTTGCTAAGTTGCTAGTTAAGCTATGAACAAGTACAATCCATTTGCTTCTTATTTGCTCCCACGTGCTTTTATATAATAATATTTTACCAAAAATTTGTTCAAGGGACTTCTGTGCATTGACCCGAAATATTGTATGAACATGTATTTCATCATGTGATGAAGAGAAGGTCACTACTGAGTTGCTTTGCCATTGCATGCTTTCAAGTTATCAAGTACAATAACAAGACAAGTGTTCTTTGAGAGCAAGTTTGCATTGTTTGGGTCCAATGGGGGGCAAAAAACCTTACACAATGTTTCAATATCATGGATGTTAATATGATTAAAATGACACGCCTTGCAAATGTTAGCTTTGTTTTGTATCTCAAAACAAACCGAAGTATAGCCACAGCACACTGTTGGCTCAAACATTTGTTTCAAGGGCATACAAATTTTTTTGTTGACATTTATTCCATGCAGATTTCCAACATTCTATGGTGCTCATTTGAACATCTCACACCTAGAAAAAAAAACATTATGTTAACACCTATGGAGCTCCCTTGCCACTACTAAGTGGCGCGATTTTAAAGAAATGTCACTTCCTATATGTGATTTTCCAAAGAATAAGCAGAGGGAGAATTTGCAGTCCATTTTATTTTAAGTCTAATATGGCATTTCAAGAAAGAAGAGATTTCGGTTTGTATCGGATCCATTCTCAGACACGAAAGTGGGGCACCTGTTTGACATATTGTGTCAGTAATACTTCTGCTTCCATTGACTGTCCGCAGCACGTCGCCTCAGCGCCAGAGAGGACGCCTCTCTTGGAGTAGCTAGACTGGCCACTATGTCGTGCAACCCGGTACAGATTTGCCTGCTGTGGAGCAGCTCCGCCATAACCGTGCTAGGCCCAGTGCTGGTACCAGTACCAGTCGTGGCGTTTTGAATGTTCCTGTACTGTTGCAGGAGCCGCTGCCGACACGCCCGGCGGTCAAGCCCTCGTTGGTCAGCTGCCTGCAACGTCGCCTTCACGGTGCGATTGCACCGTTCTACTGCCCCAGATACTGCCTGGTGGTAGCGTGGGGCCCGGATATGACTCGCACCCACACTCTGCAGGTAATTTCTGAAAAAGTAGATGCAGTTCGTGCCGTTGTCGAACAGCAATTCCCTGGGGGTATACTTCGCGTGACGCCAAGACCTCTGGAAATTCTATACACGCGTGACAGTTTGGCTCCGAGCGAAATGCAGCGTCTACCTACTTCGGAGAAGTCGGCTGCCAAGACCACGGCATTTCGCTGAGCGTGGGCTGCATCCATAGGCCCAATAAAGTCCCGCCCTACCTTGCTCCAGGCTTCAGCTGGTAAAGGCACTGGATGCATTGGAGTATGTCGAAGTACCGCCGTCTCATCCATACACAGTGGCGCAGACTTCACAGCTCTTGCCTCCACCATCTCGATCAATGCCAGACCACCAGTATAGCTCCTGCAGTCGCTGCTTGCATCTGACGATGCACTGGTGCCACTGATGTGCTAGGCTGAGCAGTCTGAGCGAACTGTGCATACAGCTGAACAAGCTCCACCCAAGGAATTGCCTCTCAATTTATGAACTCATCCTTCATGCACATCTAGCATGTCATTGGGTTCACAGGCATGTCTTTATCATGCTATCTGTCCAGTTTTTACTGGTTGTTTTATACTTCCACATGCACACTGCATTTATCAGTAATGTAGCAAGTGTCACCCCTCCAACAACAAGGTGAAATGGGGGTTGCTTTGTAATTAGGCATCTATTATCCATGGAATCCGAGCCTAATATAACTTTATTTGGGAAATGATTAAGGCGTGGAGTGTGCTGCCACGCATTGGTACTGCTTCGCCCGTAGCCATCCTTACTCGTCATGGCATATTTAACTCATCAATACCTTTCAAACACTTTTTTTCTCAAGTCGGGTGTAAAGATAGACAATATGACGTTGTTTGCAATACAAATGAAGAAAGAAACGATTGATTTAGAACATTAAAGATGTACCTTCTAAGCACATTTGCTCTCAAATTGTTGAATGGTTGGGGAAGGAAGTGATACCTGCCTAATAATTACCCAATGTATGGCCATCACTTGGGGAACCATCACTGAGACATGAGAAATTAGATGGACAATTTCATTATTGTAGCCTAAAACTCACATGGAAATGAAGAATGCATCAGCATTTAAATTTGTCTACAGATTCACTACCAAAAATGAGAAAAGCATAAACATTGATGAAAGTTGATACTACAACTAGAAAAAAAGAATACATTGCTATATATATATAGCCCACGCACCAAGCTCACCATCATGCCTTGGTGTACAATAACTCAGGGTTCTAGAACATGTCACCACATTGCCATGCGTGAACTTTTTTTTTAATGTTATAGAACCGACTACCTTAGGGGTGGGGTGGGGTGGGGTGGAGTGGAGTGGAGTGGAGTAGAATGGAGTGGAGTGGGGTGGGGTAGGGTTGTGTAGGGTAGTTTAGGGAAGTGCAGGTTAGGTCAAGACGCCTCTACATGAAGTAAATTCATTAAATCAGGGAAGATGTACAATCACCACTGATATTTGAGGGTCGAGTGGCATGGACCAAGTGGAATAGACGAGTGGTGTAGTTGCCAAGGTGCGTCAATAATCTTAATGAGACTATGAGTTTTAATCCAACAGCCCACTCTCCAGTAGGATCTCTTATTCTTCATTTGCATGCATAAATGTGTATCCGAACAAGAAGATAGATGTTGTTAAATGTTCAACAGTTCCAAGTTGGATCATATTTCTGTTTTACCTTCCACATAATTGGGGACGAGTGGTCTAGGGGTAAGATGCTCGTCTCACAATCGAAAGGTTGTGGGCTCGAGTCTCACCTGTCGCTACTCTTCGCCCGCGACCAATCGGCGTGAGAGATTGGCGACGCTACATGGCTCAACGGTCGACGTGTCGTAAAACCAATAGCCAACCAACCTTCCACATAATTGAAGAAACAAAAGAAGTAGATAGGTAAACAGTTCCTGTCCACGTTTGTTTACATGCTTTGGCAGTCCAAGTCCACTTTGGCCCCTCATAGCTTGAATTGGTTGGTTGGTTATTGGAGCTTAGGGGCGCATCGACTGCGTCGGTCATGCAGCGCCCATTTCATCGTCAGTCAAACAGTGAAATGCAAACAAAATTCAGTCAGAATGACATGTCACGAGGTTAAGTACAAGTGCGATACCATACCGTGCTACGATTCTCATTTAGTGGTATTGGTATATTTGTATTATGCATTATCATTTGATGTTCCTTTGTCATTTGTCTGATGTATTGGTAATTACCTGACCTATCATTAGCGGATCACTGTACGGCTCGATCCCCTCTCCGTTCAAGTTAGGTCGTCGTGTGTTCCAGTATTTGTACCAGCTGGATTATCCATCAATATAGCGAGAAATAAAATAAGTTGCACATTTTTTATGTTGGAGTACACATATGCATCTTCTATTGCCGTCACAATTAACAGTATCCAATGCCTCTTTGAATGTTAGGCGCTGTATGACCGACGCAGTCGATGCGCCCCTAAACTCCGATAGCCAACCAACCAACCCTCTGCATGTGTTTTTTAAAAAGTCCACTGCTGCAACAGTCTCTTTACGTATATATTCGTTTCTCAGAGGCGGGACTACAGTCCCAACGAATTCGCGACCTTCGAGGCTTTGGCAACATCTCGTGCCAGCGATGCCACCGACAGACAGCCACCGCCACATCTTCGGGATCATCAGATGACGATTTGGCCTCAGCTGACGGCGCTGACATCAACCAACCTGGCGATGACGACTCGGCCTCTTTGTCAGCGACTGCCACCGATCCTGCTCCGGTCCCCACCTGCCCGCCAGCCTCTGTCGGGAACTCTCCTGCCTCACCATCAAACGCTGCCGCCATCCAGCCTGCCTCGTCAACTCATTTGGTAACCGTTGGTGTCAACCATCGAACTCTGGTCCCCACCGGCCCGCCAGCTTCTGTCGGCAACTCTCCTGCCTCACCATCAACTGCTGCCGCCATCCAGCCTGCCACGTCAACCCATCTGGTGGCCGTTGGTGTCCATCAAACTCTGGCCCTTACCTGCCCGCCAGCCTCTGTCGCCAACCCTCCTGCCGCACCATCAACCGCTGCCGCCATCCAACCTGTCCCACGATCAACCAATGACGTCAAGCGACTTGTCCCTCCATCAATCAATCATCCTTTGACCGTTTCCGTTGATCGTGGGCCATCTGCACTCCTACCAGTCCGTGCTTCCAGCAGTTTTTGCCTCGTCCTCAACCCGTCCACCAACCGCTGCTATAACCTACCCCGTTACGTCTTCAACCCACCCACCAACCGTCACGACAATCCACTCTGCTCGTCCGTCTGCCAAGCGCCCGAGAACCATAGCCTTTGTCCGTGCTTCACCGGCACCAGCCTGCCCGCCAGCCAATCCCACCACTCATCCTGTCTCTCTATCAGTTTTGCACCCTTTGCCATTCGTTCGTTCTACGCCGTCTGCACACATACTGATGGTCCTGATGGCAGCCGTCTTGTCCTGTCCTCAACCCACTCATCAACAGAGCGTGAAGCCATCGAAGTTATAATTGGGTAGAATGGTGGTCCTGACCTTTATGTATGGTTATAAGTATCGTGTGTGGAGATAATTAAAGTGAAAACACTCTTGTAACGCATATTTAAATTGATGCCTGTAATTAACTGTGTACTATACAGTGCGTGTGCGCGCTTGTGCTCGTGTGTGCGCGCTTGCCCGTTTACGTGAATAATGTGCTTGTGAAACATTGATCATGTACTAACCTCGAAAAGCTTTTCTGTACATTCTTTGAGTTGTAAAGCAGCTGAATCGCTCATTGGTGAGGAGCAAGCTCAGCTACTTGGCGGAAAATTCATGTCACATGTACCTTGATGTTCGTCTCAGACTTTATATTTGCGTCAGATTTCAAGAGCGTGCATTAACGCCTAACATAATAGCATAATAATACCGCGAAACGTGTATTGGATAGGCGCATCCGACTGAAGCGAATAAAGCGCTCGATCACATATGACTGTTTTTTGTATGTGCAATCTACCACGGCGAAGGATGCAACCGCGTTTAGCGTACGTGACTGCTTTTCATGTACCACACCATGGTGATCGAAAATAGAAGTGAAGTCCAGATATGCGTAACAAGTGGACGGCGAAACAGGCAACGAGTTGTTACAATTTGCATTGAAGGTACACTAATTGTCAAGCCTATATCAAACTCAGTACTTGTGGACAACTTGTTTTCCTCCGATCGTTAAGTGAATCTCGACCGGTCGTGACGACTGTAGTGCGGCGGTTGTTTGGTCGTAGGTCATGTATTTGTTCAATTGTAGGTCATGTATATATATATATATATATATATATATATATATATAATTTGAGTGTTGAAGAGAAGAGCGCATTCAGCTTTAGCATGTTTTCTGTCTAGGTTTTCGATTGATGGTATTGTTTTCTTCGTTTCGTGAGATAGCTGGTAGGTTATTTCACCACGTAACATACATAGTTGCATTCGGTTATTGACGTTTCGGATTCAAACATTAATCCATTAAAAAAAAATCACCGCTCTGCACAATGCAAATAAACACACTCATGTATGGTTTTTTTTTAAACCAACTGATCACTGGTTTCACACGGGCTATTCTTGCAGCATCATCTTGCATTTCGTCGATTCCTGACGGGCCACTCACAAATCAAGTATGTTCTCGTATTAACTATTTACAATAAACATGAAGCACTGGATCGCAATTACATCCGGCGTTCGCCTTTTTGGTTTAGCGTTATTCCAGAGTGACAACGTGACGTGTGTGCTGACTTGTTCGCTTATTTCTGGTGTGTTCACGTATGTACAAAGACTTGAGCACCATGGATATGTTCGGTCCGGGCAAGACATGATGATGGTGGTGTTGGTAAGGTGTTCCCGTGTTAGCAGTGTTTGGTGGCAGTTTGTCATGTGTTCTTTTGGTGCTCCATCTCTGAGGTGCATTGTTAGTCTTCTCGAAAGGAAGGATGTGGTGGCACCAATGTAGCTTACTACACGAAGCCTACAGTCTTCGTATGGACGAAGTCTTGCCCGGACCGAACACGTCTCATGGTGCTCGAGTCTTTGTACATACGTGAACACACACCAGAAAGGCACAAACACGTCAGCACACACGTCACGTTGTCACTCTGGAATAATGCATGACCAAAAAGGTCGAAGGGAGAGGCAATAACGTTGGGATGTAAATGCGATCCTCGTGCTTCATGTTAGTTGTAAATAGTTCAGATGAGAATATATTTGCTGTGTGAATGGTCCTTCAGGAATAGACAACATGTGAGATGATGTTGCCAGAATAGTTCGTGTGACACCAGTGCTCAATTCATGTTTTGTAAAGTTTACTTTTGTGTGTTTATTTGCATTCTGCAGAACGCTCATTCTGAAAGTGGATCAATGTTTGAATCCGAAACGTCAATAACCGAATACAACTATGCGTGCCACTTGGTGAAATAATTTACCAGGTATCTAACGAATTGAAGAAAACAATACGATCAATCGAAAACCTAGACAGAAAACTTGTTAAAGCTGACTGCGCTGTTCTGTTCGACATCAACGTGTAAAATGAGATGTCCTGCCAGAATACACGGATATATATATATATATATATATATATATATATATATATATATATATATATATATATTATGGATGGTAAACATAGATGGTGAACATCGGCTAATCCCAAATCGTCCAAGAGAGCTGTGCTATTTACCTATGTGCATTGAGCATGTAGTGCAAACTTCCTGAACGGTGTTCATATCAACAAGGAGTTTCTCCTTGTGTCTTCAGTGTACCACCGATTTCTTAGTAGCGAACGATTAAGTGGCAACACAAAATCGCTTAAAATGGAGCTATTTGAAGTAGTTAGTTAAATCGGACAACGGATGTCGTAGGACGGAGGCGGTTCGTCGGATTTCCCAGGTCGGTGGGAGCCCGGTTCAAGTGCAGATATGCCGGATATAGATTGTGGCAGAACCACGTAGGCCTGAAACTTGTCGCTTAACACGTGCCCTGGAGGGCCTCGGAAAATTACGCGCACTGGAGGGGGAGGGCGGATTCCGCCCCCATCCCCTAAGATCTCGGCTCTTATTAAAGCTGGAGGAACGAAATTCGCAGGGTGGATGGGTACGGTAGTGAAATCTGTTGTGTGCAAATTTAACGATCTTAGGTCAGTATCGTCAAGGTCAAATGAGGTCACAGATGTCAAAATGTTCTTGTTTTGCGTGGCTTCGCTTGTCATTGCTATGGATCACTGCTTAATTGTGCTAAAATGCTCCAAAATGGGCATCAATGATGTTTTGGACATTACTAATGATTCAATACAGAGGCCAGACCCGGAATTTGACCTCAGGTCACCTATATAGCAGCACTTTATCAGGTCAGTTACCTGTCCCAGCTACCGGAACCGGGCCGCCCGCCCGACTGCTCCGTCGGACGGCTCGGCGGAATCGGCTTCGCGAAGAAAGAAGTGAAGTACATGAATAAAGTATTGAAACGCTTAGGTACACAATGACAAACAGTAGTTTTCAGAATGTGTAGGGAGTAACATGCAAAGCGACATCAATCGCATGACAGTCATTTGCATTTATGGCAACATTCCAGTTGGCCAAGTTTGGTTCCATTAAGCTTTCCATTAAGCTCCGGACACTTCTAAGCAGGTACGCAAAAGTGGCGTATATCGACCGGTAAAATCTGGAGTTATGTACGAAAAACCGGAGGAATGCGTGGATTTCACCTCCCACCTCCTCCCCCCCCTTCAGTGCGCGCGTGTTAATATAGGTTCTACTTCCCTAGAGGATCACATAGATTCTTTAGGGTTTTAAATCAGAAGACGATCTAATTTCGCAGCGTCGAAGAGGGTCATCGTAACCCGTGCAGTGCTGGGATGTGCTAATTTAAACCATGGTGAATTTCCGGATTCCTTTCAATCCTGCCTGACCCATCAAACTGAACTTTGCCATAGCTCTATATAATTTCATAACGCATCGTTTTTCGTCAGATTTGATCCGAAATCATGTTCGGTTTTGGAGTTACAGCAGTTGAAAGTCAGGGTATTCGTACAGCAGAAGGTTGTTCATTCTTAATCCTGTTTCAAAACGTTTACTAGCAAGTACTAGCGAAGATCGATAGAAATGTGATATATGTGCATGTAGGCCACTAATCACCAACATAGTTTCATCACCCTGTAACAGAGGACAAGATCAGGTTCGTCGAAGTCTATGATTCATAGTTTTGGTTCCATTCGGTAGCTGATGTCATACAATGCACGTTTGAAACTATTTATGAAATGAAAACTCGAAATAAACGATAAAACCACGAGTGTCTAAATAGGTTTACCCCACTGGATGCACTTTATCCTGACTTGGCATCAGGTCACTTGACGGAGGTCAATCAAATTGGATTAGGAACTTCTCATATTTCTGCATACATACCACGGGAAAAATGTAGTTACAAGAGCATGCATATTACAAAATAGGAAACTTGTTCCAAAATTGGCAATGACCTCAGGTCACTGAACTGACCTAGAACTGAAATCCGAGTGATGTGTTTGATAGGCACCGCCAAATTTTACTCAAGGAGCAAGTTTCGTTTCAATATATGTTCATTTATATGAGCTATTCATCCTGAAACATTTTGTTTGAGGTGGTTCTCCTTGACTTGTGCTAGATCAGTTGCCTTGCGCGACCTGAGGTCGAAACTTTCACATCTATTCCAAAAAGACGAAGGCAAATGTGCGTAACATTCCGCCGTGCTTTTTTAATCGTTAAAAAAAATCCCTAGGTGGGTGGGGGAGGGTTAAATATCTCCCTGCTCACGAATCCTAGCATATTATCAGTGCACATCGGTAAATAGCCCATCCATCGTATATACATACACACACACCTATATATATATATATATATATATATATATATATATATATATATATATATATATATATATATATATATATATATATATATATATATATATATATATATATATACATATATATATAGATATCTAAATAGATAAATACACAGTTTCAGTACGACATAGTGCCTTATTCAGTGCCACATTGCGCCATGTGTTCGCCGCGTTCGACAATACAAACAATTCATGCAAAGATGAAAATCAGATGTTAATCGAAGCTGTCTAGGACACCTCAGATTAAGCACAACTTATAAGTAGCAACGCGTCGGATAATCTAACAGTCGGATCTAAGATAAAACATCACCTGCCAACACGCGTGTTAATAAAATGTAACGGAGAATATGGTTTTCAAGCGAAAATTTACGACACAACAGAAGTCAGATTACCGAAGCAGTCGCGACAAGCCGTCACCGTCACATCAAGTGTGATGGCGTTTGTTACGTGGGAGAAGCGGGAAACATTGTACGCCAGGTTCCCAAATCATCTGTCGTCCACTCGGTGCGGAAGAGGAGAGCTTCCAGTGAGTAAGCACTCCAACGGACTGGACCACGAATTCGAAGATTTTCGCAAAGTTGGGCTAGAAAGTGTTTGGAATGAAAATGTGTTTTATAGACGGGAACGGATAAACAGATGGATTAGCATATTGGGAACTGAGTCGAAAGCAGGGGGCCTTAATCGGAGAAAGGGATTTAGGAGGTGAGATGGTGCATGATGTACATGACACCGTACATGACGGTGATGTCTTGTCGCGACCGCTTTGGTAATCTGGATTATGTTATATCGTACATTTTCGCTTGAAGACCGTATGCTCCGTTACATTTTTTAACACGCGTGTTGGCAAGTTATGGTTTTATCTTGGATCCGCCGGTTAGATTATCCGATGCGTGGCTACATAGTTGTGCTGAATCGGAGGTGTCCTACACAGCTTCGATTGACAACTGATTTTCATCTTAGCATGAATTGTTTTTATTGTCGAATGTGGCGAACACACGGCGCAATGTGGCACTGAAGAAGTTACGATGTCATATTGAAACTGTTATATATATATATATATATATATATATATATATATATATATATATATATATATATATATATATATATATATATACATGCATATATATATACATGCGTGTGTGTATGTGTGTGTATATGCTATATACCATTTCATTTTTCGCCGGTCCGACTTTCGGCGCCTCCACTTTTATACCTTCAACTTTCCGTCCTGTTGACCATTGCACCAATCGAATTCTGTGCGAATTTTGTTCATGAACCGTTTGTCCGCCGTGTTAGCAGTGTATGGTGGCAGTTTGTCATATGTTCTTTTGGTGCTCCATCTCTGAGGTGCATTGTTAGTCTTCTCGAAAGGGAGGTTGTGGTGGCACCAATGTAGCTTACTGCACAAAGCCTACAGTCTTCGTATGGGCGAAGTCTTGCCCGGAACGAACAGGTCTCATGGTGCTCGAGTCTTTGTACATACGTGAACACACACCAGAAATGCACAAACACGTCAGCACACGCGTCACGTTGTCACTCTGGAATAATGCATGACCAAAAAGGTCGAAGGTGGAGGCAATAACGTTGGGATGTAAATGCGATCCTAGTGCTTCATGTTGATTGTAAATAGTTCAGATGAGAATATATTTGCGGTGTGAATTGTCCTTCAGGAATAGACGAAATGTGAGATGATGTTGCCAGAATAGCTCGTGTGAAACTAGTGCTCAATTCATTTTTGTGAAGTTTACTTTTGTGTGTTTATTTGCATTGTACAAAGCGGTGATTGTGAAAATGGATTAATGTTTGAATCCGAAACGTCAATAACCGAATACATTATGCATGCCACTTGGTGAAATAATTTACCAGCTATCTAACGAAATGAAGAAAACAATACGATTATGACACCGCACATGACGGTGATGACTTGTCGCGACCGCTTCGGTAATCTGGATTCTGTTATATCGTAAATTTTCGCTTGAAGACCGCATGCTCCGTTACATTTTTTAACACGCGTGTTGGCAAGTGATGGCTTTATCTTGGATCCGCCTGTTAGATTATCCGATGATTGGCTGCTTAGTTGTGCTGAATCGGAGATGTCCTACACAGCTTCGATTGACACCTGATTTTCATCTTAGTATGAATTGTTTTTATTGTCGAATGTTGCGAACACATGGCGCAATGTGGCACTGAAGAAGGTACGATGTCATATAGAATCTGTGTATATACATATATATGCATACATACATACACACACACATATGTATATATATATATATATATATATATATATATATATATATGTACATGCAGTATGTATGGATTCATCTACGTATATTTGACGTTAAAATGTACCTTGATATACTTGATATTGAAATTGGGTAATTAGGGACCCATTTAACTTGAATTTTCCATTCCAATTCCCCTTTACTTAAGAAATCATACATGTGCGCAAGTCATGCTTTGGCTTTCGCCATCCTGCCTGCGCCACTAGACCAGGGGTGTAGGCAATGGGTCAAAGAGCTTTCGATCACCAGGTTCCTCTTACGTTCCATGGGACCTCACAGACCCCGGAAACCTCTGAATATCTGAATCCACGCTACGTCAGCCAAGTTATTATCTCACTTTACTGAGGAAATTTGTGAAGGATTCGCCGAAGTAATGTCTAAACCATTGCCAATTCCCATGTTCGAGTTATATTTGTTATAGTTATATCGATGTTATATTTGGGTAGAATGGTGGTCCCGACCTTCTTGTATGGTTATAAGTATCGTGTGTGAAGATAAATGATGTGAAAATATTCTTGTACCCCGTATTTGGATTGATGCCTGTTATTAACTCTGTCCTATACAGTAAGTGTGCGCGCTTACGTGAATAATGTGCTTGTGAAACATTGATCACGTACTTACCTCGAAAAGCTTTTGTGTACATTCTTTGAGTTGTAAAGCAGCTGAATCGTTCATTAGTGAGGAGCAAGCTGAGCTATTTGGCGGAAAATTCATGTCACATGTACCCCGATGTTCGTCTCAGACTTTTTATTTGCGTGAGATATTCAAGAGTGTGCAGCGGCACCTGACATAACAGCATAATAATCTCGCAAAACGTCTATTGGATAGGCGCATCCGACTGCAGCGAAGAAAGCGCCCGTTCGCATATGACTGTTTTGTATATGTACAATCTACCACGGCGAAGGATGCAACCGCGTTTAGCGTACGTGACTGCTTTTCTTGTACCACACCATGGTGATCGAAAATGGAAGTGAAGTCCAGTTATGCGTAATAAGTGCGCGGCGAAACAGGCAACGAGTTGTTATAATTTGCATTGAAGTTGCACTAATTTGAAGCCAAAATCAACCTCGGTACTTGCGGAAAGCTTGTTTACCTCCGATCGTCACGTGAATCTCGACCGGTCGTGACGACTGTCGTGCGACGGTTAGCTGCTGCTGCAATGCTGTGATTGATCACGGATGCCCCATCACCTTTCCTGCTCAATCTTTCCGGTGTCGACCGCTAACCCCGCTCACTTGTTGTCCCTCCGTTCGGCTTCCTTTGATGCCGAGTGCAGCTGCGGGCAGGAGATAAGGGCGAGCGGGAGGGTGCGGGGCGCGGTTGGCGAATTGAGCAAGCCTCGATAAGTCTGACCCGAGAGCGGCGGTCAGCACGCTGGCCTTGTCCCGCATAAAACCGGAGGCTGGCTCCATGCCACGGCTGCGATGTGGAGGTTTTAGTTGATTTTATTTCGAGCCGTCTCAATGTTATTTTTGCGATACCCGGACAAAAAGTCGAAACGAAATGAAGGTGGTTTACTGGGCATGATTCGCTTGTCTTTTACTTACATAAATGATTCATGTGACCTATGCGTGTCCTGTAAAGACTATATATTCGGGCATTTTGCCGTTCTCGATATTCTAGCAACTCGACATTATCACGCTTGGACCCGGTCGCACTTACAGACCTGCACCGCGAACATGTGATGAGAAGCTGAAGCATGTGCAATTCCACGCAGCCCGGGAATTAACATGGGTCCCTTATGACTTTGCACCTTGTGGAACTTGACATTCACCCTTTGGACATTCTGCGGCGCCTCAGTGTTGTTGGTTACTGGGCATTCTTATGTTTGGGCATGACGACTATCGGACATTCACACCGTACTCCATTTTAAAACACACGAATACAAGGTGGAAGACCGGTTCCAACCTTAGTGCCGCAAGTACAAAACAAACCGATCAAAATATAGCATGTGTAGAAATTTATCTTCATATGCATTCTGAGTATATTTATATCTGCGGTGCGTCTATGGAAATCCAATCTACGTCGTAATTGCTTGCTGTCAAACTGGAGAATGGCGCTGCGATCGCGTGCATGGTGCTGCTGCTGCTGATCGGTCGCGTCTCCCGTGCACTCTCCGTTCGATTAAAGGTCAACTAAAATGAATGATGTCCTTGCCTCAGCTAAATGAAGCCCATGATCATTGGTCGGACTCGCATTCCCGGACGGTCAAAGCGGACAATGCACAGGATCTTGACGACATACAAGCGGAAAATCTTGGCGCCCGAGAATCCGAAACTCAATTACTGTGTTCTGTACATTGTACAGCCTCCGTGCGGATACAGACAGCATTTGCCGCAAGCAGCGGATGCATCAGGTTGACGGCAACACTCACCATCTCGCACTCTTCGCAGCCACCAAAAATTGTCGATGGAGCGTTTCTACGACACCTGTATTTACGTGTATACACTTTACAAAGCATAATCACAACATGACTGTGGAACAGGCACTGAGCAATTGGACATGTCACATGGAAGTCGGCGTGGCAGGCGACCTACGGTTGGCCCAGACTCTCTGGCTGCCCCCCCCCACACTGCGTATCAGCCGGCACTGTACGCAGCCGGCCAATGGTGATCCTTCACCGGTGCCAGTGATGTGCGAACTTGTGCAGCTACTCGACGAGCGCCGCCGTGACGGCCGTGACCAAAACGTCGATCATGTTCTGCGTGTAGGCCACCGTCTCCTCGTACGACAGGCTCAGCCTGCAGCAGAAGTGGCAGTCATGTACAAAAGTCTACAGGAGGACCATCACACCATATATATATATATATATATATATATATATATATATATATATACATATATATATATATATCTATATATCTGTATATATATACATATATATATACAGCCGTACAGCTTGCTATGAATTAATTGCGCAGCTGTTGGTCGCCGACCTTTCCCCGTTCTTGTCAGTTCGGTCGGTAGAGGGTCTGGTTGTAATCGGGAGCTATTACGTCGAATCCCAAGAAACGTGTTCCATCAATACATTTAGTGATGCAATTTGGTGAATGTATCGTATTTAAAGTTGCTTTAGTTCTTCATACACAGCTGAAGATGCGTGGTTATAGGAATACTAAAGTCCAAGACCGACATACAAGGAGCCCCAATCGAGCACACCGTACTCTGAACACCGTAATCTCCCTTGTCCAGCGCCTTCAATGACGCCTTATGCCAGTAGTAATTGCAAAACAACTTAACAAATAGTATTACCATTAAAAGGCCGAGAAGGAACAAGGTACAAAGCAACAAAAAACTCCTTTGCATCAATAATGGACTTCGGAACTGGCATGTGCTCACCTGAGAGCAACAAAGTATAGTACAGTGGTGCTATCTGGTGGACAGTTGTACATATTACACGTACAGTACCGCAGGGTACCTTAATCACTACACCTTGAACAGCGAAGAACTTTCCTATCCAACCTAGTTACTTGTCTGGTGACCCCAGATAAAAATGCATCCTCCAGAGGTGAACAGGAATGTGAAACATTGCTCCTTGGGAGAAAGGATGCGAAACTTCTTCCGGTGGCGAGAAGGGGATGTGAAATCTGCCTGTGCCTGTGCCTGTGCCTGTGCCTCAAGGGGATGTGCCTCCTCCGGAGATGAAAAGGTAATGCGAAATAATGCTCCATCTGGAGTTATAAGAGATATGCGAAAGTCTACCCTCTAAAGGGATCAGTGAATCTAGAACGCTGCTTCCTCACCAGATGAAGTCACGACTTGAAATACTGCTTACCTGCGCATATGAAGGAACGAGGTGTAGCACTGTTTCCGGGAGGTCTCGTATTGTTCGGAGTCAACGCCGCCTATCGCTTCGGCCATTTCCTTGCTAAGCTTCATGGGCTTCGGATTGCGGACCAGGATGTAGTCGATATAGAAGTCTACATCGATGAGGTTGCCGGCTTAGGCAGCAGCGAGCTGTCCAGGTGGCGGTCTCCGACACCCGGCAGGTAGGTGATGATGCAGTGCCAGCTGAAGGGCACGGGACGCGGTTACACGCCGCGGGTCATTGCCTCAGGATTCCGGTGTCGCCGTCAGTTATATATATATATATATATATATGAAGTTCGGATATGCAAGAATATGTTAGGATAGACTAGGTGACATAGTAGGATAGTGTACCATTGTTTCGCGATGATATGGAACTATATGTGATTTACGAATTCATACTGAGGTAGTTAGATATTTCTTTTTAAGGGAGCATCCAATATATCGATTATGCCAAGACTATCCAAAGGCTAAGGTATCTGATGGACAGATATCCCAAAAGGTCGACTGTTCAGAAGTTTTCTGAGACTACCAATTACAAAGAGATAAAGAATCCACAACCTAAAAGTCGAGTGGTATCGAAGAGGGCATGAGGGGAATAGTAATCGAAAATTAATGGAGAAGCGTTGTGGAAGGTCTTATTTAGTTCGGAACAGCCGCAGAGGTTCGTCATTCCAGAATGTCCGCAAAAAGATGGAAGGTGCGAATCAACGCACCGGCACATTGCCCGCTCGAAAAATAAAGCACTGCAAGCCTAGCTGACCTGCACCTAATTGTACCTACCGCTCATATGCAATGCATCTCCGCTCGAAAGAACCGGTCGGAGAGGACGTCTTGTCGTCACCCAGAGCGAGCCATTCCCGCCCAGGAGTCGAAAGGATTTTGCAGCAAAGGTATTTTGCCAGTCGGCTGATCAGTTGATAGTTTGGTAACATTCGTATAGAAGCCTCTGAGCGGGACGTAATAATGCAGCTGCTCTGCATCTTTTTGTTTCAAACAGATGTGAGATTGCGCATTAATAATGGTTTGTTGTGTATGAAAGTAATAAAGTAAAGTATTAAGGCTTAATAAGAGCCACCGGGGCCCATCTGGGTTAAGCCTATCTAGAAAAGGTACTAGAAATGTACATACTCTCACCCCAATCAATCCCTTATCCCAAGTTCCTAGGAAGCTATATACCCCAGCCTATCTAGCACCACTCACTTGCTACCGCATAACACCCTCAACAATCACAAGCTCCTCCCATCATACCCATCGTGCCACCATAGACAATCTCATCAGCATCACATCCCGAAGGAAGGTGCCGAATCCACTGCTAGGCACACCCCACACAAATTCATAAAGCGTTCAGACTTAATAAGAGACTCACTTGCTATTGCATAATACACTCAACAATTACAAACACCTCCCATCATACCCATTGTGCTACCATAGACAATCTCATCAGTATCACATCCCGAAGGAAGGTGCTGAATCCACTGCTAGGTACACCCTATATAAAGTTATAAAGCGTTTAGACTTAATAAAAGACTCACTTGCTATTGCATAACACGCTCAACAATTACAAACTCCTCCCAACTCCCATCTCCTCCCTGTCGATCAACCCTCCCTGGAATACAGAAAACCAAGCCCACTATTCTTATAATGATTGTCGATGCCGTTTTTAAGGATGTTCAGTGTGTTGCTACTGAAAATGGTTCCTGGCAGCTGGTTCCAGTGTTCTACTATCCTGTTGGTGAAGAAAGATTGTCTTAACCTTGTCCTGCTGTGATTAACTTTAATTTGGAATTGATGACCTCTAATTGCATCATTTCTGTTAAATTCAAACATTTCCCTGAGATATCCATGTTCCTGACCATGAACAAATTTAAAAACCTCGATGAGATCTCCTCTCAGCCTTCTATATCTAAGTGAAAACATATTCAATTTCTTCAATATGTCCTCATATGCCAGGTTGCCTATATCATTAACCATTTTTGTTGCCCTCTTTTGTACTCTCTCTAAAAGCCAACAATCTTTCTCATAACTAGGGGACCAAGCTTGGACAAAGTATTCCAAATGTGGTCTGACATATGCACAGTAAAGCTTCCTGATGACCTCCTCACTTTTGTATGACACATTCCTCTGTATTGTCCCAAGCATTCTTAGTGCCTTCTTGCTGGCTTCTTTGGTCTGTTCTGATGCCCCCAATTTTGTGTTCAAAATATCACCTAAGTCCTTCTCCTGCTGAGTCACAGATAGTACTTGGCCACCCATCAAGTATGGAGCCTTCATATGCTGCCTACCTACATGCATGACTTTGCACTTATCAAAATTAAACTTCATTTGCCATTTTTCGGACCACTTCACTAGCTCGTCTAAGTCTTTCTGCAGCAAAACCTGCTCATTGTGCCCTGTTATTGCCCTAAAGATCTTCAAATCATCCGCAAATTTCAAAACCTTACTGCTTAGGCCATATTCAATGCTATTCACATATAGAATGAACAATAGTGGCCCCAGTACCGACACCGATCCCTGGGGGACTCCACTAAGAACATTTTGTCATGATGACTTTGTACCATTTAGCATCACTCTCTGCTGTCTATCTGAAAGCCACAACTCTATCCATTTTCGGATGCTACCTGCAATACCATGGACCTGAAGCTGCATCATTAACCGTTTATGGGTACCTTGTCAAAGGCCTTACTAAAGTCAAGATATGCTACATCAACCTGATTTCCCTGATCAAATTGTTTTGTAGCAAAATTAAGAAAATCCAAGAGATTTGTGAGACACGATCGCCCTTTTCTAAACCCATGTTGAGTATCTTGAATCAATCTGTTTCCTTCCAGAAAACTAACTGTTCTATCCTTGATAATTGATTCGAGTACCTTGCAGACTAGGGATGTGAGGCTTACTGGCCCATGGTTTTCAACTTTCCCTCTTTCTCCTTTCTTGAAAATAGGAACTACATTTGCCCTGTTCCAATCTGTTGGAATTTCATTTTGTGAAACTGATCTACAAAATATTATACTAAGTGGAATTGCCACTTCCTTTTCAGCTTCCCGCAATACCCTAGCATAAATTCAATCAGGTCCTGTTGCCTTGTTTGGCTTTATTTTTCTGATATAATTGAACACAATATCACTATCAATGAAATCAACATCGTGTATCTGATCACCGGTCACTGAACTGTGGTTCACGGTTCGCAGATTAGTCACATCCTCCACTGTAAACACTGATTTAAACTGCTTGCTCAGCTCCTCAACCATCTCACCATCCTCACTCAATATAGTCCCATTTACTTCCAGTGGACCAATTGTGCTTGAAACTTTACTTAGCTCGTAGAAACTAAAGAACTTTTTACTGTCCCCATTACAGTTCCTAGCCAAATCCAATTCTTTTGCTCGCTTTGCTGCTCTGATTTTCTGCTTCACAGCATGATGCTTCACAGTATGAATAGTGGATAATCAAACCCCATGCCTTTTGAGTGATGGGGTACTGGCATTGAATCCAGATTATTGTATACTTTACTGATTGCGATTTGTAAGCATAGGTGGAGAAGTTCGAAAAATATTGGTGGGGCTCAATATTGGTGTATTAACCCTCGCCAGTATTCGGCATTTTACCACCTTCGGTCGTATAGGGGGGGTACGATCCCCCCTGGCGATTCGAAACCGTGCATGTTACAAAAAGGAACCAAAGACCAAAGTTATAGATCTGGCCGAGATCTCGCGATTGGAATTCAGTAGGACCTTCTAAGGTCAATGGTTGACCTTCCAGGTCAGGTCAAAGGTCTAAAGTTGATTTTTTTTTGTATTTTCCTAAGAAAATCGTCAGTTATATCGAAACTACTGTCTAAATATGCACGAAATGGCCGGAAATATGTTTATTGGGACCTTGTGAACATAACGACATGTCACACGACGTGATCAGACCAATATGTCATGCACCAAATGAGGTCAAAGCCGTGACGTCAAATATCCAACTTTTTGAAAAGTGGTTCCAATTTCGAAGTTTAAAGTTCCCTAGGGTAAAAGTGGACGCTGAATTCGAATTAAGCACGAAAAATTACCGTAGGTCAGCTAAAAAAGGTCGAAAGGTCAAACGAGGTCAACCGAGGTCACCGATTTTTGGAACATTATTTTTCAATGGGAACCCATCTGGGCATCTGTATTTTTCACATAATACCAGTCGATGTAGGCAACAATGTCATGTTTAGTTGCGATAATCACGTATTTGTTGAAAACTGGTCGGAGGTGCTCCCCTTTATGACCTCATAACTCCGTGACCTGACATGACCTCCCAAAAACATTTCACCAAAAGTCGTCAAAAGGTTGTCCCAGAGGGTACTGAAAATATCAGAGCGATCCGTTCACCGGTTTGGAAGGAATACACAAAAAACCTTACGGGTGGCGGGGTTGCACCCCCCCCCTATACGGGCGAGGGTTATGTTAAATAGTGCTGCCGATTTGGTTGGCGTGGCCCACCCCATGGAGTCAAATGTTGATGCTAAGAGTGCAAGAAGTGAAGTTGGTGGGGCCAAGGTCCCATCAAAATCAAAGGAAACTTCACCGCGGTCTTGTATGTAAGTAATCTTTCTGATATTTGTGCCACAATTGATTAATACTAATTTAAATGTACATACCAACATTTATAATTGTGTTCAGTGTTGGATGAAGAATTAGACCTGTACCACTTAAGTATCTCAACAAGCCATGGAAAATATAAAATAAGCCCTGGGGTGGATAATTTTCTAGAAAGAACAATCTGGCCAGCTCGTCGATACGTCGCTGGCCAGCTGCCTGCCGGTGGACAAAAATATTTAACGAGACAATATCTCGAAGAAGAGGACGTATACCGTGTTTCAGTCTAACAGTTTATTGTCATCTATAATCACCTTGAAAGTGAAGGCTATGTAGACTGGCTCCCCACACAGTGCGCTGAATCCTGGCGAGCCAACGCACACCTGGGAACAAATATGACAGCTGTCACTTCTTTTGATTGTTAGTGATTCAACCCAACACACTGCTGGTGGAACTGTCATTCTGACACCCACACCGAGTTGTCTTCATCTTTCACATAAATTACAGCGCAATGAAGCGTGTTGAATTGTTGAACTCGTGACATTCTTTTATTTTTGTACCATGGCTGTTGCTACGTCTGGTAAGATACATCAAGTTGAGCCAGCCGCACACAGGAAAAGTTTTGACGAAACAGCGCACTTCAAATATAACAAATGTGTTTTTAGTCAACAGACGTGCACCCGAAAAAAACGTGGATCTCACTAACTTCGTCGTAAATCCTTGACCAGGATAACAAAGCTGACCAACCAAACCTTTCGACAAGATAATAGCATTGTGCATAAACATAGCATGATGGAAGAATGAACACATGCTTTCAATGTAAGTGGAATACACAATACGCTTTGAAAATATTTTTTGTCTTCAAATTGTGCATCTCCCGGACTACATGTCGCCAATTGCGTGCATCACAAATTGCGCAAAGATAAAACTTTTTCAATAGATTAATATTAAAATTAGGCAAATATTTGCCATGATGGTATGATTAGCAGCATGGTAGAAGAGCAGCCGGGGATGCTGCCAGGTGCGGTCTGTGGCAACCTCAGCCAGTCAACAACAGCTGCTGACAAGCACACTGGGCTCGACTATGGCCAAGATTGTCGACCCGTGATATTTCAATGACAAGCCAGTGACCGATAACTGACCGACCAGTGACCGCCAAGTGAAATACCGTGTTCCATGGAGACACTATGATACGAGAACAGTAATGATACTACCATGCACAATATACGCTATGGTGCATACAGGGCTTGTGAAGCTGTCTCTCAATATGGAGAACACGGGTTCGAAACTAGTTAGCGGTCGGAAATCCTGATCTCCCGCGACCATGCAGTATGACAGCGGCGACGCCATGTAGCCGGCCGATGGCGTCCTAAAATGGTTAAAGGTTCTTATTCTGCAGAGATAAGTACACACCCTGTGAAAGAAGGCCAATTATCACTTATCGTATGTCTATGCGATGGCTCCGCATTTTTGCATAACATATGCCACCCGTCACAGCCCCACACCAGCACGCGCTCAGATGACAAACAATTGCCCGCCGCCTCCGTGTTCGTGGTCCACACACCCGGCTGCGGACTGCAGACTGGCAGATTGTCGTCCGTAAAGGCACTTCCCACTGTGTTTGGAGAGTGGGACGTAACATTTTCTGCTGCAAATAATCAACATGGTGCTGTTTGGTCGGCCAGTACCACGTCCTGTAAGATATCGTTGTCACATACAACTGGACGTAGGCCCAATTCCGTGCAAGGGGCTTACACTCACCGTGCTTGCTGCTGGCCGCCGAACTCCATAGGGTGTCAGTTTGAGGTCTAGGCTCTTGAAGCATAGCGGCTTGTCAATCAGCATGGTGATCCTCAGGATCAGCTGGTACTGGCACAGGCCGAACTTGTAGCTGGTGACGAACTCGTCGCCGGTGTTGGTGAGGAACGTCGTCAGGCGGGCAGACGGACATCAGCGCCGACTTCAACAGCGTCGCCCTGGCCGCAGCGAGCGTCCATGTCAGCACACCATGGAGCACGACCAACGATACCCAAACGTACTCACCAACTCAACAGCCGCAACTCGTCGCAATTAACAAACTATGATCTGGTGCAGAATCTGGCACCAGCTGGAGAAAAACTGTGAGCAACAACTGCGAAACAATAGCTATTGGTCGAACACATTCTCACTTTATCTCAATTGGAGAAGGAAGTCTTCAACGCTGAGCTATCCGGTAGTTGCTGTTACCCTGGGAGGGTTCCGGGGACGGCGAGCGCTGAAGCTTCTAGGGGACAATGGGATGTGTATCGCTTTCTCCGCTCCTTCGTCCCGGGTCTGGAAGAAAAGAAACATAACTTTACGTAGGAAATGAAAGACGCCCACAAAGGGTACATATTCACGTGGCTCTTCTCGACAGCATGGGGTGGGGGTTGAATCCTCCCCATGACAGTTTTCCTGAGCCCCAAAGAGCATGTCGCAGCGAAGTGAACATTGCCTTTCTGAGATTTGACTTCTTTGCACACATTTTGACCCCAATAACTTAGCAGCTATGTCAGGTTATTGAGATACAATGACTACAGTTCGCAAACAAAAGCCGCCACTCGTTTAAAAAAGCAAGACTCCATAATCGTGCACACTTTATTCAGCCTTCTCGTTACCGACATCACCAGCTTCCTTCCATATGGTCGACTGCTCTGCTACGCAGAAACGTCTTGACTGTTCATAACCAGATAGTGTTAGTCTACACCAACTCAAAATTCGCCTTCAGGGGGGGGGTATCTGGCATTTCGAAGCAAAATATAAGCGTTAGTATAGTTGATTGATTATTTGGGCTTAAGGGCGCGCCGACTACAAGGTCCTTTAGCTCGCAAGCGTTAGTACAGTAGGAGTTTAGGGGCGCATCGACTGCGTCGGTCTTGCAGCGAGTACAGTAGGTCTCTTGTTAATCCACATTAGTGTTAAACGAGAAGCAAAGCAAAGTCGAATGTCGAAATTCAGTTTAAGACTGGATGCTGATGGACATGCACGTTGCATATTTGCGGGGTTACATGGATTGTTTTTTTTTGCCAGTAATGTTAGCTCGAAGGGCATTTTCTGGACAAGTATGCGAGGTCGATTAGGGGAGCCACAATCAGGATCAAACTACGTAAGCATGAGCACGTTGCTCCTGGACCACTGAGAAAGGTGCATTCAATTAGTATTATATTTATATATATATATATATATATATATATATATATATATATATACCTACATACATACATACATATATGTATGTATGCATTCCCGCTCGCCCGAACATGCATGCATGCATACATACATATACATATACATATATATATATATATATATATATATATATATATAATATATATATATATATATATATATATATATATATATATATATATATATATATATATATATATATATATGTGTGTGTGTGTGTGTGTGTGTGTCTGTGTGTACTAATTAAAAGCACATTTCTGATATGAAATAGCCGTTGTATAATTATGAATATATAACGATACAAAAGTAATTAAGTAGAAAAGAGTTAACAAGGTATTGCAAACGTAATAGGACAAAAGAAATAACGTACGAGAAAACAGTTCACAACCTACTGCAGAAGTAATGGGAAAAATCAATAACTCACGCCGACTGAAACTCGAATTCTTTGTCGATGGCCAAGCATGCTCTCCGCAGTTACATCTTGGATTTCTCCGGTGATAATGCATTGGGCGTACAGGCATACGTGCACGCCACAATCGTTGCCTCCGACCTGGCATTGAGCGTACATACGTGCACGCCACGATCGTCGCCTCCGACCTGGCATTCGATGTTGTCGAGGACGACCAGCTGCCACTGTGACCACTGACCCATTCTTCCCCCGACATCGATTAACCTGGCTGACCTTTTCGCCTCTGAAGGCGAAATGGTTCGTCGTAGCAGAAAATCGTTTCGGGATACTTGTCTACGATGGTTGTGTCACATTTTCAGACGAATCAGAGGACATTGGTGAATTCGTTTCTGAATGCGTTGTTGAATGGGATGCTAATGCTACCTGATAAAATGCGTCATCGATAGAGGTCAGGTCACGCAGTGTGCTGCTTCTTGTGGTGCTAGCGCATGCATCAGTGTTGAGATAGTCTACATTCAATGCTTCGTTTGGCCCAGATACGGTACCCAAGTGGACTACTTTCTTTTTGTGAATTTCATAAAACCTGACCTGAGGTCAAACGCTGGCGCTGACGGGCACATGCTCGGAGGTGCTGCGTCCTTGCTCGGTGGGCGATTATTCGACGATAATATCCATCCGATAAATGCATTTAGGAAAATTGTATTCGCTACACCGTGATTTCCCCATAGGGTGTAATCTTAAAGTCATCGTTGACCTATGGTCAAATGGTGACCTCGAGTGACCAGTTGACTTGGTGTGCTGCATGCCACCGTGATAGCGGTGGCACAAGCGTTTGAATCATTCCAATAAGTGAATTCTCCGGCAAGTTATGCGGTACCCCAGATTTGACCTGGCTGACCTTTTCGCCTCTGAAGGCGAAATGGTTCGCTGTAGCAGAAAATCGTTTCGGGATGCATGTACGGGTATATCTGCGAAGGTTGTGTCAAATTTTCAAACGAATCGGAGGACATTGCTGAATTAGTTTCTGAATGCGTTGTTGAATGAGATGCTAGTGCTACCTGATGAAATGCGTCATCGATAATGGTCAGGTCACGCAGTGTGCTGCTTCTTGTATTGCTAGTGCATGCATCAGTGTTGAGATAGTCTACATTCAATGCTTCGTTTGGCCCACATACGCTACCCAAGTGGACTACTTTATTTTTATGAATTTCATAAAACCTGACCTGAGGTCAAACGCTGGCGCTGACGGGCACATGCTCGGATGTGCTGCGTCCTTGCTCAGTGGACGATTATTCGACGCTAATATCCATCCGATAAATGTATTAAGGAAAATTGTATTCCATACACCGTGATTTTCCCATAGGGTGTAATGTTAAAGTCTTCGTTGACCTGAGTTCAAATGGTGACCTCGAGTGACCAGTTGACTTGGTGTGCTGCATGCCACCGTGATAGTGGTGGCACAAGCGTTTGAATCATTCCAACTTTATGTGTGGTAGCATCATTTTATGATGCTACCTATTATACCATGGCCCCGAAGCTACATCATTAACCGTTTATGGGGTACCTTGTCAAAGGCCTTACTAAAGTCAAGATATGCTACATCAACCTGATTTCCCTGATCAAATTGTTCTGTAGCAAAATTCAAAAACTCCAAGAGATTTGTGAGACACGATCGCCTTTTTCTAAACCCATGTAGAGTATCTTGAATCAATCTGTTTCCTTCAAGACAACTAACTATTATATCCTTGATAATTGATTCGAGTACCTTGCAGACTAGGGATGTGAGGCTTACTGGCCTATAGTTTTCAACTTTCCCTCTTCTCCTTTCTTGAAAATAGGGACTACATTTGCCCTTTTCCAATCGGTTGGAATTTCATTTTGTGAAACTGATCTACAAAATATTATACTAAGTGGAATTGTCAGGTCCTTTTCAGCTTTCCGCACTACCCTAGCATAAATTCCATCAGGTCCTGCTGCCTTGTTGGCTTTATTTTCCTGATATGATTAAAAACAACGTCACTATCAATGAAATCAAAACCGTTTATCTGATCACTTGTCACGTCCGTAAAGTTGGCACACGTATTCATATTCGTATTCAGCACACACAACCGATTGCACCCAAATTATCGTCCATGGTCAAACCGACCTCGCTGTTTACGAATCTGAACTTCGTTTTGCGTTAACTGCAACCGTTTGACCTCGACATAATAAAATGTCAAGGTCAACCAGCGGGACAGCTCTAACTTACAAATGAAGGCGATAACATACATGCAGTCGCTATTTCCCGATAGCCCATTACAACGCGCAACTTTTAATCGTAACTTTACTTCGATCCGGGTCAAATGTCAAGGTCAAAAATCACTTAGAATGACGGGGACAGCTATAGCTCATGCACGATGACATGCACACTACCAAATTGTTACTAGCAGAAGAGGTGATCACCGTGCACGACTTTCAGTTGCATACTTCATTGGGTCACGGTCAATTACAAAGGTCAGAATGCATTAAAAACTACGAGAACGGTTAAGCCTCCTGACATAAGCGACCGATGCGCACAAAAAGGGCATTGACGGACAGCACCTGGCGGTCTGCATCATTTCATCGCACATTGCGGCAGGTCAAGGTCAATCATGAAGGTCAAAAATGTCCTAGAATGATGGGGACAGTCACAGCTCCCAAGCTAAGGAATATCTGTCCTTGTAATCGTCATTATCATGGAGCTGACAACTGTGCACAATTTTTAGTCATATTTTTAGACCGCTCAAGGTCAAGTTGAAGGTCATAGTTCACTTGAAATGACAGGGACAGCTCTAGCTCATGAGCGATAGTATGCACACTACCAAATTGTTACTTGCAGAATAGGTGATCACCGTGCACAACTTTCAGTTGCATACTTCATTAGGTCAAGGTCAATTACAAAGGTCAGAATGCATTAAAACCTACGGGAACGGTTGCGCCTCCCGACATATGGGACCGATGCGCACACAAAATGGGTATTGACGGACAGCACCTGGCGGTGTGCATCTTTTCATCGCACATTGCGGCAGGTCAAGGTCAATCATGAAGGTCAAAATGTCCTAGAATGATGGGGACAGTCATAGCTCCCCAGCTAAGGCACATCAATCCTTGTAATCGTCATTCTCAGGAGGCTGACCATCGTGCGCAGCTTTTAGTCGTATTTTTAGACCGCTCCAGGTCAAGGTTAAGGTCACAGTGCACTTCAAATGACCGGGACAGCTCTAGCTCATAAGCGATAGTATGCACACTACCAAATTGTTACTTGCAGAATAGGTGATCACTGTGCACAACTTTCAATTGCATACTTCATTAGGTCAAGGTCAATTACAAAGGTCAGAATGCATTAAAACCTACGGGAACGGTTGTGCCTCCTGACATATGGGACCAATGCGCACAAAAATGGTATTGACGGACAGCACCTGACGTTGTGCATCTTTTCATCGCACATTGTGGCAGGTCAAGGTCAATGATGAAGGTCAAAAATATCCTAAAATGATGGGGACAGTCATAGCTCCCCAGCTAAGGCACATCAATCCTTGTAATCGTCATTGTCATGGAGCTGACTACTGTGCCCAACTTTCAGTCATATTTTTAGACCGCTCAAGGTCAAGTTGAAGGTCAGAGTGCACTTGAAATGACCGGGACAGCTCTAGCTCATGAGCGATAGCATGCACACTACCAAATTGTTACTTGCAGAATAGGTGATCACCGTGCACAACTTTCAGTTGCATACTTCATTAGGTCAAGGTCAATTACAAAGGTCAGAATGCATTAAAACCTACGGGAACGGTTGCGCCTCCCGACATATGGGATCGACGCACACAAAATGGGTATTGACCGACAGCACCTGCCGGTGTGCATCTTTTCATCGTACATTGCGGCAGGTCAAGGACAATCATCAAGGTAAAAAATGTTATAGAATGATGGGGACAGTCATAACTCCCCCAGCTAAGGCACATCAATCCTTGTAATCGTCATTATCAGGGAGGCTGACCACTGTGCGCAACTTTTAGTCATATTTTTAGACCAATCTAGGTCAAGGTGAAGGTCATAGTGCACTTGAAATGAACCGGGACAGATCTAGCTCATGAGCGATAGTATGCACACTACCAAATTGCTACTAGCAGAAGAGGTGATCACCGTACACAACTTTCAGTTGCATTCTTCATTAGGTCAAGGTCAATTACAAAGGTCAGAATGCATTAAAAGTTACGGGAACGGTTGCGCCTCCTGACATATGGGACCGATGCGCACAAAAATGGTATTTACGGACAGCACCTGGCCGTGTGCATCTTTTCATCGCACATTGTGGCAGGTCAAGGTCAATCATGAAGGTCAAAATTGTCCTAGAATGATGGGGACAGTCATAGCTCCCCAGCTAAGGCACATCAATCCTTTTAATCGTCATTGTCATGGAGCTGACCACTGTGCCCAACTTTCAGTCATATTTTTACACTGCTCAAGGTCAAGTTGAAGGTCATCGTGCACTTGAAATGACCGGGACAGCTCTAGCTCATGAGCGATAGCATGCACACTACCAAATTGTTACTTGCAGAATAGGTGATCACCGTGCACAACTTTCAGTTGCATACTTCATTAGGTCAAGGTCAATTACAAAGGTCAGAATGCATTAAAACCTACGGGAACGGTTGCGCCTCCCGACATATGGGATCGACGCACACAAAATGGGTATTGACCGACAGCACCTGCCGGTGTGCATCTTTTCATCGTACATTGCGGCAGGTCAAGGACAATCATCAAGGTAAAAAATGTTATAGAATGATGGGGACAGTCATAACTCCCCAGCTAAGGCACATCAATCCTTGTAATCGTCATTATCAGGGAGCTGACCACTGTGCGCAACTTTTAGTCATATTTTTAGACCAATCGAGGTCAAGGTGAAGGTCATAGTGCACTTCAAATGAACGCGACAGATCTAGCTCATGAGCGATAGTATGCACACTACCAAATTGCTACTAGCAGAAGAGATGATCACCGTACACAACTTTCAGTTGCATTCTTCATTAGATCAAGGTCAATTACAAAGGTCAGAATACATTAAAACCTACGGGAACGATTGTGCCTCCTAACATATTGGACCGATGCGCACAAAAATGGTATTGACGGACAGCACCTGGCGGTGCGCATCTTTTCATTGCACGTTGCGGAAGGTCAAGGTCAATGATGAAGGTCAAAATGTCCTAGAATGATGGGGACAGTCATAGGTCCCCAGCTAAGGCACATGAATCCTTGTAATCGTCATTTTCAGGAAGCTGACCATTTTGCGCAGCTTTTAGTCATAATTTTAGACCGCTTAAGGTCAAGTTGAAGGTCAGAATGCACTTAAAATGACCGGGACAGCTCTAGCTCATGAGCGATAGCATGCACACTACCAAATTGTTACTTGCAGAATAGGTGATCACCGCGCACAACTTTCAGTTGTATACTTCATTAGGTCAAGGTCAATTACAAAGGTCAGAATGCATTAAAACCTACGGGAACGGTCGCGCCTCCCGACATATGGGATCGACGCACACAAAATGGGTATTGACCGACAGCACCTGCTTGTGATCATCTTTTCATCGTACATTGCGGCAGGTCAAGGTCAATCATCAAGGTCAAAAATGTTATAGAATGATGGGGACAGTCATAGGTCCCCAGCTAAGCCACATCAATCCTTGTAATCGTCATTATCAGGGAGCTGACCACTGTGCGCAACTTTTAGTCATATTTGTAGACCAATCGAGGTCAAGGTGAAGGTCATAGTGCACTTGAAATGAACGGGACAGATCTAGCTCATGAGCGATAGTATGCACACTACCAAATTGCTACTAGCAGAAGAGGTGATCACCGTACACAACTTTCAGTTGCATGCTTCATTAGGTCATGGTCAATTACAAAGGTCGGAATGCATTAAAAGTTACGGGAACGGTTGCGCCTCCTGACATATGGGACCGATGCACACAAAAATGGTATTTACGGACAGCACCTGGCATTGTGCATCTTTTTGTCGCACGTTGCAGCAGGTCATGGTCAATCATGAAGGTCAAAATTGTCCTAGAATGATGGGACAGTCATAGCTCCCTAACTAAGGCACATCAATCCTTGTAATCGTCATTGTCAGGAAGCTGACCATTGTGCGCAGCCTTTAGTCGTATTTTTAGACCGCTCCAGGTCAAGGTTAAGGTCACAGTGCACTTGAAATTACCGGGACAGCCCTAGCTCATGAGCGATTGCATGCACAGTACCAAATTGTTACTTGCAGCATAGGTGATCACCGTGCACAACTTTCAGTTGTATACTTCATTTGGTCAAGGTCAATTACAAAGGTCAGAATGCATTAAAATATACGGGAACGGCTGTGCCTTCTGACATATGGGACCGATGCGCACAAAAGAGGTATTGACGGACAGCACCTGGCATTGTGCATCTTTTCGTCGCACGTTGCAGTAGGTCAAGGTCAATCATGAAGGTCAAAATTGTCCTAGAATGATGGGGACAGTCATAGATCTCCAGCTAAGGCACATCAATCCATATAATTGTCATTGTCAGGAAGCTGACCACTGCGCGCAACTTTTAGTCATATTTTTAGACTACTCAAGGTCTAGGTTAAGGTCATAGTGCACTTGAAATGACCGGGACAGTCCTAGCTCATGAGCGATGGTATGCACACTACCAAATTGCTGGTACTGATTTAGCTGCTCAGGTAGGACCTGAGTTTGAAGTCTGTAAGAGCCTTTTTGTTGTCGATAATGGGCTTCATAGCACACCACGCCGCTGATGGGCCTTTCTGAGCTATCTTTCCGCTGATCTCGTCCCCACAGTCAGCTGTAATAGCTGAGCGAACTCGTCTGCTAATACTTTGTATGTCTTTCTATCTTGGAAGTATAACTCGTGCAAGCGAAAGGTACACTTCGCCGATGCATAAGCTGTTTGGTAGCTTCGCTAACATGTGGTGCTGTTGGGTTCCGAATTGTGATGATTCTGAGTGGCAGGTGCTCGTCGAGAATAGGTGTAAAGAATCTCAGCAGGGTGTCCCATTTGTTGGTTACTGAGATGCGACCAGTGACCTGGGCTCAGTCGATCTTACTAAGGTCAAGGGTCAGTTCCAAGTGTAGGGGAAGTTTTTCTCCCCCTCACTTATGGGGTAAACCTTCATTTTCGGCTCGTAGAATAGTCTAGGGTACCTCAGCGTTTGCGATATTTAAAACCCCAGTTATAAATTCAATGGTTCGAATCCTTCATCTCCGAGCTCTGATCTCTCATCTCTTGACA
Organism: Ashinkailepas kermadecensis; assembly: GCA_034440615.1. Lineage (NCBI taxonomy): Eukaryota > Metazoa > Arthropoda > Thecostraca > Neolepadidae > Ashinkailepas > Ashinkailepas kermadecensis. The sequence continues at coordinate 716,975 of JAOTOM010005107.1, forward strand.
CGCACTTCCAAAGCCAGCACTTCTATATTGTGCGAATTAGTCAACAGACAAATGGCCACGAAGATCAGACATTAATGCGCAGCGTGATATAGCGTTAACAATGTAGCTTCATTTTGACACAGGTGCAACTATTTCCATCAGAGAATTACATCTCAACAGACGGCGACTCTCAGGCAGAGTCCAGGCGTACCTTAGTGATGAGCCAGGGCGGCTGGCCAAGCGGCGGCCGCCAGAGGGGCGACCGCCTACGACGACCGTTCCTCCAAGAGAGCCCTCCTGCCTCGCGGTACCGTCGCTAGATACTCGCAGACAACGACACGTCACTGGTCACGTGATCAACCCGCACACGTCACATGACTGCCTGCATGGCCAGGACGTCGGCACAGGCTAGAACCCTGTTAACTATACACCAAGCGGGTGTGCTGTTCTCTCTGACATCAGACATATGTCAGCTCAGAGTCAGATATCAGAGCCGCCTCTGATGACATCCAGAGACTGGCCTCGCGTGGGAACGGGTGCTGAGACGGCACCTTCTGTGAGGCCCGCGCGGTATCGGGGTCGGACAGTGAGCTGTCCGCATTTCACCGGACGTTGTTCCACAGCAATCGGCTGACTGGCAGAGGCTCGGTACTGCAGCGTCTGGTCTGGCGACACGGCGCCTGACACACTAGCGACACACGACGTTCAATTCGCCGCATGACAGCTGGCATAGACATCATAGACACGCCTGTCCATAGGGTTCCCACAATATAATCACTTGTCCTACATCACCCACTGACGACGGCGGCGCGGCGCGCGCCGGGGAGGGGTGCAGCGTTGGCGGGCGGGCACGCCGCTCAGATATGGGGAGGGGTTCGAGGTCACCTTTGCTGCGACGGCGGGGCGGTGGGGTGTCAGCCGGAAGGAGGGAGGGGGTCAGGGCAATGTCCACTGACCGGCTCTCGACTGGAGCGGTGACTTCACTCGTCAGCGTCTAGATAGGCGGGCGACAGGTATGTGCCTGGAAATTTGACAGTGGGTGTAGGGGGCTGAATGGCTGGGATTTAGATGCCCCAAAACCAATTTTGTTACATAAGGTATCACTCGTCCAAAAGAGCGTGGTTTTATCACGGTGTTAACTGAGGCTGGCCTGTTTACCTTAATCGAACATAAAATAAATTCGTGGGGACTATAGTGACAGAAACTCACATTTGTTTTGCCGACAGAGACGGACGAGTTTGCTATTACGACATCCAATAAAGAGCCTGTGGAGAATGTAGGGCGCTTCACTGTCGCGGTAAGTGAATAGTTGCTAATGAACGCAGGCGGATGTGTTTTGCTATTAGGCTATTAGCCATGTCGAGGAGGTTGCAATGTTGATCACCTGCAAGGTAGAAAGTGCCGGTAAAGTTCAGTGTCGCTAATTGAACACGTCTTTCGAGCTTAGCGAAGTCATCATTTAAGGCAGGAAGAGTGTTGCGAGGAGGCCGATAGATTGCCGATAGAATGCCGATAGAATGAAACTCCTCTTTCCATTTTACTTTGACCCAGAGTGATTCTAGTTTGGACCTCGAGTTTCGAGGCGTAGAAATTTTCGAAACGGTAATAGTCAGTGCTGACTTGGCGATAATCTCCACCCCACCGTAACCACTAGAGTCGGGCCGGTCCGCGCGTTTTACTTGGTAACCGGGGAAGTTAATGAGACGCGTGGGGGTGCTAGGTCGAAGCCAGGTCTCAGTCACCACAGTTAGGTCTAAACAGTAAGAACGAAGGTCGTGTTGTAGCTCAAGTAGTTTAGGTTTGATAGACTGAACAATGATAAGTCCCATGTGAAGCTGCCCTTTGTGCTGTTGAGCCGTCACGTGGTTAGTTCCGCCCCTCGATCTGCGTCTTCTGCCGGCTCTGGTGCAGCGCCTGCTCCGACGTGTTTTCCTAGGCGCTGTTTTTGTAACGGCGACGCTCCCTTCGGTCGATCTGGCCGCTCGGGAGTGGTGTAGCTGGTACTAACTGGTGGGGACGAAGGCCCCGGCGGTGATGACGTCACGGACGAGACGACTGCTTACGCGTTGCGAGCCCGGATAACCGGGGGGACGTGATGGCGGTAAATATTTGAACCAGGGCGATGGATAGCAGCAGCCTGATGATGTTGGTATGCATGATGAAAATTGATAGAGCTGTAGATAGACGAGGCAGAGCACTATTGCTAGATACACAGGAGTTGCGAGCGGCATCAAGGCGCCAGTCAACTCATTGCCTTCTCCGCTGCAGTGTCGGACAGAATATAAACCACGAGCAGTAGCTAATGCTTGATGCAAGGGAAGTCACTACCGATAAAGGTCCTGTCACTTTTTGACTCACTCAGTTTTTCAGGCGTCCATTCACTGTGCTGTGCAATTACCGACAGGAATAACCAGCGTAAATGTCCACTACTAAGTCCAGTCACTTCGCGCATAAGTTCGCTGGTTTTGGTTCCATATTCCACTTCTTCTTTCACTTTTCTTTTTTCTGGTCCACTTTTCACTCTTTCCGGTTAACTTTTCACTCAGATGAATAGTTGATATTCTTAGCTGCAGTTGGTGACTTCATGTTTGGAAAAAGGAGGTTTTATTGGGTTTGCATAGGAATGATTTTGTGAGTCATGGTGCTGTCGTGGGGAAGCATATTATACGTGCCGGCTGGTATGTTGGTGTTGCAATTTTGAAGCCACGATTTCTGTATGAAAGACAGATTGATGAAACGTTTGCTGTTAGGAATAGGAACAGGGTTAGATTTAATAAGACACGGTGTGTTGCCTTTCCCTGATTTACTAGATGCTTTGATCAATATATTATGAGAAGATGAGCATAATTGTTACCCAAGGATGTTCCCAGTGAAATAAATTGGAAAAGAAATATAAATCTTCCATTCATTTCATTCATTTATTTGAAAACAAAACTCCAGCTACGACATCGAAAAGCATATATTGTGTTCGAACACATTACAAACATCACAATCCGAAGAACGATGTCGTTTCTTGATCACTGTGCCTTTCCTTTCTGGACACGGTGATGAAACAGTTTCCTACAAATATCACAACAAATGCACCGAGCACGTACAACGTAAAAACTGCGCCATGTACGATCCTGGCAACGAGATGTGACAGCTGTCAAGCCTACAGGATCGCTGCTTGTCCGTGCGACCTAAAAGCGGTCTGATCAGCATGTTCATGCACTAATTGATCTGTGTCGACGGGATTACACTGAAGTTGAGAGCTACGAAGACACTGTTCTGGATTATCCAGACGCTCTTGTTCTAGAGTAAACAGGCATGATTTTGATCAGGCGCCCATGCGGCAAGTGAGCATGGGGAGCAGGCACCCCTCTGGACTAGATAGGCGCCCTTCTGGAGTATGCATAAAGAAGATATCCATTTGAACTAAGCAGGCGTCCCTCTAGGTAAAGAAGGCTGCATTGTGAACCTAAGCGTTTCCATGTTTAATTCATGTGCTTCAGCCCTTTCTTCGTGAAGCAGATTGCGTCGGCTCGGTTCCGGTAACTGGAACCGGTAGCATACCTGATAAAGCGCTGATGTATAGTTGACCTGAGGTCAAATGCCGCATCGATCATTATTACATCATTACATCATTAGTCATGTCCAAAACATCATTGATGTCTATTTTTGAGCATGTAAACACAATTACAGCGTTCCATAATAATGTCAAGTCAAGCCACGCAAGACAAGCAAAATGTAAAATATTTGACCTCATTTTACTTTGAAGATATTCACCTAAGGTCATAAAATTCCCCCCAATTCCACCCATTTACCCTGAAAATTTCGTTACTCTAGCTTTAATAGGAACTAGGATCTTAGGGGTAACGGAATTCCCCCCCCCCCCATTCCAATGAGCGTAATTCGAAGAGGGCCTGCAGGACGCGTGCTAAGGTACACAAGTAATTATATCCTTTGTTTTGGAATTTCGTTGTTACCCATGGAAGCCTACCAATGCAGAAAGGAGTACTTATTGAGCGAAAACTTGCTTTTTTGCTTGCATTGTGGGTTAACACATTTTGAAGAAGATGATACAGAATGCTTATACAGGCATAAATAACAGTTTCACGAAGATGTCTTGCGGAGGCAATGTGTTACGACGATATCTGTTTGCCATATATTTGGCATTTTATACTGGCTCCAGCCATATTATATGGTTTGATATCTAGTGGAACCAATTGAAACATTTCCTGGCAACAATTGCAGTTGCAAATCATGCTCTTGAAACTGCATATCACGGACATGTTTGAGGAAATCATCAATGTCATTGATGAAGTACTGTCTTCAACAAGTTGTATCCCAAATATCTTGGAATTATCTAAGTATTTTTTCATCAGATTGTTGAATCAAGATGACACAATTGCTCGATGGAATGTGAAAATGGTCCTCACATGTTGAATCATTACGATCATTAGGTTTTGAGCTGGTTTCTTTTGTGAATCGACATATCGGTTGAAAGTCCGGCATATAGTCCAAAGATCGGTGAAAAGTCAGTCGGTCCTGACCGGGTTTTCTGACCGGGCTTTCGGTCCTTACATTTGCTGTCGTACCACAGCGGGTTGGTATACACGTCTCAACAAAGGTCCTGCCGTACCACAGCGTACGGTACGCTGTGGTACGGCGTTGGTACACATATCTCAGCAAATGTCCCGCCGTACCACAGCGGGTTGGTACACACGTCTCAGCGAAGGTCCTGTTCGTTCCACAGCGGGTTGGCGCACACGTCTTAATAAAGGTCCCGGCGCACCACAACGAGTTGGTAGAAATGTTTCAACGAAAGTCGCGATCGTACCACAGCGGGTTGGTACACACGTCTCAACAAAGGTCCCACCATATGGTAGTTGACCTATGTAGGGATCAGCACAATTCGTCGCAAACATCACGCTCAGTTCCGATATATCACAGGGCAACACTAGACAGCGACAACGCGGTGGCAGCGGCACCGTCTGTTGAGCACGCCTGTTGGTTGACAACGGGCGGCTACCCGCCTCCGCTGCCGCTGTGGCACGCAGGGTCTGGCACTAGTTCACCGCTCCAGTAGATTGATATTCACTGAAGTCATTTTGGGACTGGAATAGAAAGGGGGAATTAAATATTGGCATGAACTGTACAGTTTTACAAGTGATTAACAAACTACTTTTATGTGTTCGTCTAACGCTTTAGGTGTAATGCAATGTAGCATACAATTGCTGTGCAAACAGTGCTACATGGAAGCCTAATTGCAAATGAAGGGCACAGTTAGGGGTAAAAGAACATTTTCATCGGGGCAAAGCAGACATGGTGAACATTTCCCTGGATTGTTTCCACTATGCAAATGCGTCTCCGTGTATGTGTCAGTGCATACCGTTATTTCATGCCACGCAGATGATGCTTTGTTTACTATTTTGCAGTGTTCCAGAAGAGCTTGTTGTGACACACCCGAGCACGACACAAATGGCAAGTTGTGGACGTGCTGCAGCAATCCTTTCTATTCCAGAACGAACTCATTTGGATTTCTGATATTGGTCCCAGGCAGACTAGCAATAAATGCAATATAAATTTTTGTATCTAGGAACCCAAATACACTTCATATTCATGTCATAAATTCTTCCCAGCGTCAAATACTTATTGACTATGTTCTTAGACAATGACCAGAACAGATAGTCCTTCAGCATGTCTCATAAATCATCAATATTCATAAATAAAGTCTGCCTAAATACCTGCCTAGACTTCCAACTAACCTTCATTGTTATAAACTTACGTCATACGCAAGTAGGATTGCGAGGGCATCACGAGTTCCCGTATGATTGGTAGCTTTGGTAGGTTACGTCGTGGGCTTTTGTTGCACTTTCTGGCTGGCACGAATACGCTACTCTGTGAAATATTGTTCTTCGAAGCAGCCTGTGAAATGTTAGCATTCAGTCAAAGCGATTAGAAACAAGCATACAAATGTAACTACAGCTTGGAATCGAACAATACCGTTCGACATGTCATTCGATCCAATTTTGTCCCTATGCAATTCAACACATATTGGAAAGTATGAAACGTTTCAAGTGAAAACTTAGTGTTAATACCTACAGCGAAGCGTGCAATATAATAATGCTATATTCATATTCAAAATGGTGCACGAATAACAATATTACATTATTTTTGTACCACAATTGAAGAACTTCTCCATAACTGATTCACTGGTCCTCTTCCACATCTCAGAATATTCGTGATTGAGATTAAAGGTCAGCAGAACTGTAGGTACTTATCATATTCCTCTCCGCAGGCGATATGGAGAATACAGACCAGCATTGGAAGCATTATTGAGATTATATTTGCAAGTTCAGTGGAGGCTCATTCGAACGCATCGGCCTGATTTTAGTACGCGTTTTAAATCAGGAAGCATAGCATGGCCCAATGACATCCTTTGGATCGACTTGTGTCTAATTTCCTCTGTATCTTTATTGTTAAGTGATATCTAATTAGTTGAGCTGTTTAACTATTGATAGTCATTCAGTCTGCAACCGTCATTTGGTGTGCTCAAGCACACGCAAATGTTGTGCAAGAACCCCGCACACATCATAAAACAAAGACATTTGTTAGCTAACTTACTTGAGCCAATCGCTTCTTCATTTCTTTCCGGTAGGAACGTACGAATTCAAGCTGCTGTGCCGCGTCGGCTGGGACAATGTTTCGCAGGTTCGTGCACACTGCATCAGCAGCAACACAGACCAGCACGCCGCATGAAGACGAGTCTGTTTGCTTGTCTTGTTTTGGTACAACAAGCTTCCAGCCGGACCAAGTTCCTGGTCCACGGCATAGAGTCGTCAGCACCATCACATCTTCAAGCGATGCAGCAGGTGGTTTAGATGGTGCCAGGGAGTCGATGTATATAATTATTTTCGTGCAATGGGCGATCACGAACAACGCCCAGTGTCTGGAGCCGTTGTATGAGACAGTGTTGTAAGGAACTAGCCAAACATTCGCAGATAACAAGTACTTGTACTGGTGTTGCACTAATGTTTGTTAGTTCTCGAGATGTCGATATCGTTGTCATCTGTAGCAATGCGAACACGCTGAATGACACAACCTTTGGGTCAGACGCATGAGCAGCAAGCAGCAGGCTGGAGTCAATGATGCAATCATCTAGCGACATTCCTTCTTCGAGTGTTTTCCAGCTTTGCTCGTTGATGACAATGTTCCCTATTGCTAGTGGCTGGGTGTATTGTGGGACCTCTCTTGCGTCTTGAGCGAATGTGGCATCAGCTCCTGATTTTCTTTGGGGTACTGGCTTATGTTCAGCTGCTGTTGTTCTTGACGGCGGCGCATCACAAGGGAATTTTGTCATCTTTTGCATATGGTAAGAGTGACGCTGTCTTTTCCTTTTCGACATCCACTTCTCCTCATCAATAGCAGGCGATGATTTTCGCTTCCTACTCGGCTTCTGCTGGCGCCCCTCCAGGAGATGCTCTTTCACTCTTGCAGATAATTCACGCATGATGATGCGCACGAAGTCTGCTGGCGTGTACTTTGTGCGTGACTGCAGGATGTTCTTCTTCAGCGTTTTGAAAAAAAAAACTCTCTACTGCAGCATTAGAGGCCAAGGTGCCGTCATCCGACAGGATCTTTGTCCAAAATGGCAACATCGGCATGTATGTCGTTTGAAGGACGCGAATCAATTCAGGTACGTGAAATTTGTTGGTGATATTGGCATCCATGTCAAGTTCACTTCTGACGGACGCTTCTACATCCAAGCAGAATATTCCAAACGGCGTGCTGTCTCGGAGCGTGGTGTTTGGTTGCAACACTGGGGCATCGTCCACTTGTATTTCATCGTCTGTAAAGACAGGCAGTTTGTACTCGATGGCTTCCACTGGCTTGCGAGACAGTGCTAGACGACAGATGTCTGCGAACCTCCGGCTGGCTGCGTCAACATCACAGGCTTCCATCAGATTAGATAGCACCCACATATAGGCTCTCCTGATCATTTTGTCTCGAACATGCTCCTTCAGAAGTGATGAGAAGTTATTGGCCACGTGAGCAGTGCACAGAGAGAACCGGGTACACTTGACAGTGTGGCGCGTATGTGGGGTCTGTCCTGTTTCTATTGCCTTGTTCCACGCACTTTTCAAATGGTGGCGTATGCTTGTATGTGCGAATGCTGCCAATGAAGAATGGATGATCGCCCAGCAGAAATCAGTGACAACTATCGGCGGTATGAGTGGGACTCTGTGTAGCTTTTTGAAGGCTTCAGTCAGACGGTGTAGGAAATAGGTAATCGTGGCTGTCGTATGAGCATTTGAGTTCATCACAGCTAGTGGGTACCCCTTTGGTGCACCTTCTGCTATTACAGCATAGCAGTACACGGCTCGGTCTCCTATATTCTTTACCACTGATCCCGTGGCGTCAATGTGAATTGGCGTAGGAACCTTTTTATACTTTTTTAGCAAATGTTCTTTATATATGTGAACAAAGAATGGCTCTCGACATACAGCATGAATGTCGCCAATGATCACCTCTGATGTCACATCGCAGCTTCTAGAAGCCTCCATAGTGATGTTGAGATCTTGCATGATGTTGCCACTGAACCGTTCCGCCTTGCGTTTTTCTGTTGCGGCAGTTCGTAGAACTGATGCATTCGGTACTCTGGTGAAATCTCCTTCTGCAAACTCTTCCTCAACCGCACTGTTCAGGAAGTCACGTCGCACATTGTAGGCACCCACATTGATTGTAGCCTTTGCAGTTGTTGCGCGCTCGTGTCCTGTGAGAGGACGTCGTGCTTCGGGGACGTCGTAAACTGGCTTTCCGTGGCGAATTACCAGCAGGGTAAGGTCTTTTTTCGGGTCGATAGGCAGCTCCATGATCTTTAGTTGAAGACGAGCTTTACAGCTATCATGTTTGCATCGTGCATACGCTCTCATATAGCAGAATGACTTCCACATGTACTTCTTGGGATTTCGCACAGAAGAATGGCTAAAGATCCAGGTACAAGAAAGGGTAAAGACTCTGCTAATGTAAGAGAGTTAGTTTTTGAGCGTCTTGATCCCATATAATTCAGCAATACCCCTTCGTTCATGGCGCGACAAGTCCCCGGCTCCGAGACTGGCGTCTGCCTGTCTGCTGTCTACGTCAGCAGCCACCACCCCAGCGAGGTCGCCGTTCATTGGACATTGTACCTTCCCCTCCCTCCTTCCGGCTGACACCCCGCCAGCCAGGCGCCAGAGACGTGACCTCTATCCGACCGGCGCGAACCGCCGCCGTCGTTAATGCTAGATGTAACTGTGTTCACATGAAGTTATACGTTTGGCTGTCCCGTAACCGTAATTGATATAATCCCGTAAGCCTTGCGATTGTAAAAGTGTACCGTAAACGTAACACATCGTCACCGCCACTAGAAACAGACCATTTCCCCTTCTAGAAGGCCGTCGACATGGATGTGACGTCAAGGGGTGGTTCTGCGCCCTCGACCAATCCGCGACCGGGGGTCTCCTGAAGTCACTAGCGGCCGTGCGGCCCCCAGACAGTCGGTCTTGAATCCTCTGAGCGAGCGGATCGCTGCTACGCGTGCGCGCTTCCCAACTAAATTCGGCTTCTAAATTCATAGGAAAGGCGGTATCACGGCTTACCTTCAGAGGAGAACGTACTGTACGGTGGCTGTCGTTCTCGTGTGATCGTGGAGTGCTCCAGTGCAAATACAGGGCAGCAAAAGGTACTGGTACTTTCGTGACTGGAGTTATCGTACACGACGAGGTTGCTAGACTTTCGCGTGCCAATAAGGACTTTCCAACACTAATCTTCTTAATCATGTATGTTGTTCAACCCCTCCGAAGTTTGCTACCTGTGGCCGAGAGAAAGTTGCGCCATTCTTCCACGGCAATGTGCACCGCTTCAGTCTGCTTCAGTGAACCTGCATTGTCCTTCCCATCAGGGGGGTATTCTGTGCTTGGTAAGTTGTGTTGGCCTCGCTTGGCCTGTCCTTTCACGCTGCCTTCTTGGTCCTCTGGGCTTTGCCTGTCCATGGGGACTGTTTCATCCAATGAGTCTTGCCCCCAATGGCTTTCTTGTGGCCTCTGAGGGTCATATCTGCCTGGGACGTCTCTTCTGTGGAAGTTACCTTGGTGTGAAAAGCATTCTATCTCTGAAGAATTCTTCCGAGTCCGGCTTTCTGCTTGATCCCCATCATTATGTCGTCCAGGGAAATTTATTCGGTCCACCATATCTGTAGGAGTTGAGGGTGTTTGTCGACATGATGAACTTTTTTGGGTCAAAGTACCATTCTGGTCGCAAGGGTCGTCTAAGACTGGTGAGTCTTCCCAATCGGAAAGGCATGCTTTTTCAAGCGACTTTTCACAGTCCAGAGGGTATCCCTGGATCCGTAAGTCACCCTGGTCAGATAGTTCTTCAACGTTCTTGCACATGCACACCCATCTTGCGCATTCGGCGCATTCGCCACACTTCGTGCGATGCTACGGTTTCTGCTAGACCTCCTACGTTTTGCTAATTGCTGCCACATGATAGACTTGCACCCTATTTAACGTGATGGAATGCTTCGTATGGACGTTCGCTGCGAAAATTCGATTAATTAAATTCGATCATTACTTCCCTATTTTCAATCTTCCAATCCTATATTTGATTAAATATGCTCCCAGATTGGCTACCGAACCGAGGCCCTGCCTAAGTGTTCTTTTTTTGGACCCGATTCGTCTCTCTTCGTCCACGGATGTGTCTTAGGGCTCCAATCCATTTTTGTTACGGACCAAACATATTTTCGAAACCCCTGCTCGTTTTAGGGTTTCGTTGCTTTTTGTGCACCGACGATTTTGTTAGGTGTCGGGGCGCTTTCAGAGATCCCGATATTTAGTGTTCTGTCTTTTTGTTCGTTTTGGGACCATGTTGCTTTTTACGGCTCCAGCTCCTTTTTCAGGTCCTTGTGCGGTCCCACGGCCCCTGCGTGCCTTGAGAGCTTCCGTTGCATTTGTTAGAACTCCCGGTATGTTTATTTAGAGCTGCAAGGCATGTTTTAAGGCCCTGTCGCTTTCTGCGAGACCGTGCGCTTTGGAGGGCCAGTTGCACATTCGGCCCCCGTTGTGCTCTTAGGGTCCTGCTGTGTTTATTTCGGGCCTCTGGTGCATATTTGTGGGGCCCCAGTACAATTTTGGGGCTTCGGTGCGATTTTTATGGGTCCAAGCGCAACTTATCGCGCCCAGGCGCGTGGTTCCGGGGGCCCAACTCGATTTTTGTGGATCTCGTCTGAATTTTCTTTAAAGTCCGAATCCCGGTCTTATTTTTGCGAGCCCCTGGCGCCATGTTTTTGTATTTCACCTCTATTTTTTTTGGAGCTCCGGTATGTTTTGCGGGGCCGTACGCGATTTGTGAAGTCCTCTGATGATATGTTCGGTGCTCCATAGCCATTTTTCTGATCCGGACAATTATTTGTTGGAATCCTTTCCATATTTTAGAAGGCTCCGGCTTGATTTTTTGGGGATATCGATGCGATTTTTGGGGTCACACTGTGCTTATGTGGGGCCCTAGACGCCAGTTCTTGGGAGCCCCGACGTGAATGTTTGATGCCCAGACAAGATTTTTGGGACTACCGATGGTAATTGTGGGTCCCGAGCGCGATATTTGGGGAACCGGTTCGAGTTTGCGGGGCGCGTTGTACTTAGCTGTGACCCCAACGCTATCTTGGCAGTTCCTGTTGCATATTTGCTGGCCTCGGAACGAGTTTTCTGTGCCTGCCGTATTTATTTGGAGCCCCCTGCACAAATTTTGGTGGACCGACGCGAATTTTGGTGGCCCCAGCGCGACTTTTTGGGCCCCGGCACGATTCTCGGTATCGTGAAATTTTCGGTACCTTCAAATGAACATCCAGAGCACATTTTGCTTAAATTGTTTTTGCTGGATTAACCAGTAACGCGACTGTCATGTTGCAAACCTGCTCGTACGTACCGAGGTGGGAAAACCGCATAAGTCTTGCATGAAGTGGATGCAAATTTAGGATTAAATGGACCATTGGCACACAATTACGGCCTGTTTACTTGCTGGGATAATTGCAGGGATTTGATTGCAGGGAGGTACTTGCAGAGTTTCTCTTTGGGAAATAACCCGAAAAGTTATGTCATGCAATCCACGTATAAGGAAGCCGGAACTTGGCACTGCGACCTTACATGCCCTCATCTGACCCCAAGTTAACCCCGAGATATATAGGCTATGATCACAGGCGCCACCGTTCCAGGCGTTTTGAATGCATTCTGACCTTTGTAATTGATCTTGACCTTATGAAGTAGTAACTGAAAGTTGTGCACAGTGATCACCTATTCTCCAAGACACAACTTGGTAGTGTGCATTCTATCGCTCATGAGCTTGAGCTGTCCCGTTCATTTCAATTGCACTATGACCTTCACCTTGACCTTGAGCGGTCTAAAAATATGACTAAAAATGTATCACAGTGTTCAACTTCTTGACAATCACGATTACAAGGATTGATGTGCTTTAGCTGGGGAGCTATGACTGACCCCATCATTTTAGGACATCTTTGACCTTCATGATTGACCTTGACCAGCCGCAATGTGCGATGAAAAGATGCACACCGCCAGGTGCTCTCCGTCAGTACCATTTTGCGCGCATCGGTCCCATATGTCGGGAGGCGTAACCGTTCCCGTAGTTTTTAATGCATTCTGATCTTTGTAATTGACCTTGACCTAATGAATATGCAACTGAAAGTTGTACACGGTGATCACCTATTCTGCAAGTAACAATTTGGTAGTGTGCACGCTATCGCTCATGAGCTAGAACTGTCCCGGTCATTTCAAGTGCTCTATGACCTTCAACTTGACCTTGAGCGGTGTAAAAATATGACTAAAAGTTTCGCACAGTGATCAGCTCCCGGACAATGACGATTACAAGGATTGATGTGCCCTAGCTGGGGAGCTATGAATATCCCCATCATTCTAGGACAATTTTGACCTTGATGATTGACCTTGACCTCCAGAATGTGCGATGAAAGATGCGCACCGCCAGGTGCTGTCTGTCAATAACCTTTTTGCGCGCATCGGTCCCATATGTCGGGAGGCGTAACCGTTCCCGTAGTTTTTAATGCATTCTGATCTTTGTAATTGACCTTGACCTAATGAATATGCAACTGAAAGTTGTACACGGTGATTACCTATTCTGCAAGTAGCAATTTGGTAGGGTGCATACAATCGCTCTTGAGCTGGAACTGTCCTGGCAATTTCAAATGCACTATGACTTTCACCTTGACCTTGAGCGGCCGAAAAATATGCCTACAAGTTCCGCACAATGGTCAGCTCCCTGACAATGACGATTACAAGGATTGATGTGCCTTAGCTGGGGAGCTATGACTGTCCCCGTCATTCTTGGACATTCTTGACCTTCATGATTGACCTTGACCTGCCGCAATGTGCGATGAAAAGATGCACACCGCCAGGTGCTGTCCGCCAATACCTTTTTGTGCGCATCGGTCCCATATGTCAGGAGGTACAACTGCTTCCGTAAGTTTTAATGCATTTTGACCTGTGTAATTGACCTTCACCTAATGAAGTACGCAACTGAAAGTTGTACACGGTGATTACCTATTCTGCAAGTAGCAATTTGGAAGTGTGTATACCATCGTTCATGAGCTGGAACTGTCCCGGTCATTTCAAGTGCACTCTGACCTTCAACTTGATCTTAAGCGGTCTAAAAATATGACTGAAAGTTGGGCACAGTAGTCAGCTCCATGACGATGACGGTTACAATGGTTGATGTGCCTTAGCTGGGGAGCTAAGGCACTGTCCCCATCATTCTAGGATATTTTGGACCTTCATGATTGACCTTGACCTGCAGCAATGTGCGATGAACAGATCCGCACCGCCAGGTGCTGTCCTTCAATACCATTTTTGCGTGCATCGGTCCCATATGTCAGGAGGCACAACCGTTCCCGTAGGTTTTAATGCATTTTGACCTTTGTAATTGACCTTTACCTAATGAAGTATGCAACTGAAAGTTGTGCACGATGATCACCTATTCTGCAAGTAACAATTCGGTAGTGTGCATGCTATCGCTCATGAGCTAGAGCTGTTCCGGTCATTTCAAGTGCACTCTGACCTTCAACTTGACCTTGAGCAGTGTAAAAATATGACTGAAAGTTGGGCACAGTGGTCAGCTCCCTGACAATGATGATTGCAAGGATTGATGCGCCTTAGCTGGGGAGCTATGACTGTCCCCATCATTTTAGGATATTTTTTACTTTCATCATTGACCTTGACCTGCCACAATGTGCGATGAAAAGATGCACACCACCAGGTGCTGTCCGTCAATACAATTTTTTTGCGCATCGGTCCCTTATGTCAGGAGGCACAACCGTTCCCGTAGGTTTTGATGCATTCTGACCTTTGTACTTGACCTTGCCCTAATTAATTATGCAACTGAAAGTTATGCACGGTAATCACCTATTCTGCAAGTAACAATTTGGTAGTGTGCGTACCATCGCTCATGAGCTAGGAGCTGTCCCGGTCATTTGAAGTGCACTCTGACCTTAACCTTGACCTGGAGCGGTCTACAATATGACTAAAAGCTGCGCACGATGGTCAGCCTACTGAGAATGACGATTACAAGGATTGATATGCCTTAGCTGGGGAGCTATGACTGTCCCCATCATTCTAGGACATTTTTTACCTTCATGATTGATCTTGACCTGCCGCAATGTGCGATGAAAAGATGCGCACCGCCAGGTGCTGTCCGTCAATACCCCTTGTGTGCGCATCGGTCCCATATGTCAGAAGGCACAGCCGTTCCCATAGATTTTAATGCATTCTGACCTTTGTAATTGACCTTGCTTAATGAAGTATGCAACTGAAAGTTGTGCACTGTGATCACCTATTCTGCAAGTAACAATTTGGTAGTGTGCATACTATCGCTCATGAGCTAGAGCTGTCCCGTTCATTTCAAGTGCACGATGACCTTCAACTTGACCTTGAGCGTTGTAAAAATATGACTGAAAGTTGTGCACAGTGGTCAGCTCCATGACAATGACGATTAAAATGATTGATGTGCCTTAGTTAGGGAGCTATGACTGTCCCCATCATTCTAGGACAATTTTGACCTTCATGATTGACCTTGACCTGCTGCAACGTGCGACGAAAAGATGCACAATACCAGGTGCTGTACGTAAATACCATTTGTGTGTGCATCGGTCCCATATGTCAGGAGGCGCAACCGATCCCGTAACTTTTAATGCATTCTGACCTTTGTAATTGACCTTGATCTAATGAAGAATGCAAATGAAAGTTGTGTACGGTGATCATCTCTTCTGCTAGTAGCAATTTGGTAGTGTGCATACTATCGCTTATGAGCTAGATCTGTCCCGTTCATTTCAAGTGCACTTTGACCTTCACCTTGACCTCGATTGGTCAAAAATATGACTAAAAGTTGCGCACAGTGGTCAGCTCCCTGATAATGACGATTACAAGGATTGATGTGCCTTAGCTGGGGTGTTATGACTGTCCCCATCATTCTAGAACATTTTTGACCTTGATGATTGACCTTGACCTGCCGCAATGTACGATGAAAAGATGCACACCGGCAGGTGCTGTCGGTCAATACCCATTTTGTGTGCGTCAATCCCATATGTCGGGAGGTGCAACCGTTCCCGTAGGTTTTAATGAATTCTGACCTTTGTAATTGACCTTGACCTGATGAAGTATGCAACTGAAAGTTGTGCACGGTGATCACCTATTCTGCAAGTAACAATTTGGCAGTGTGCATGCTATCGCTCATGAGCTAGAGCTGTCCCGGTCATTTCAAGTGCACTCTGACCTTCAACTTGACCTTGAGCGGTCTAAAAATGTGACTGAAAGTTTGGCACAGTAGTCAGTTCCATGACAATGACGATTACAAGGATTGATGTGCCTTAGCTGGGGAGCTATGACTGTCCCCATCATTTTAGGATATTTTTGACCTTCATCATTGACCGTGACCTGCCACAATGTGCGATGAAAAGATGCACACCGTCAGGTGCTGTCCGTCAATACCATTTTTGTGCGCATCGATCCCATATGTCAGGAGGCACAACCGTTCCCGTAGGTTTTAATGCATTCTGACCCTTGTAATTGACCTTGACCTAATGAAGTATGCAATTGAAAGTTGTGCACGGTGATCACCCATTCTGCAAGTAACAATTTGGTAGTGTGCATACTATCGCTTATGAGCTAGAGCTGTCCCGGTCATTTGAAGTGCACTCTGACCTTAACCTTGACCTGGAGCGGTCTAAAAATACGACTAAAAGCTGCGCACGATGGTCAGCCTCCTGAGAATGACGATTACAAGGATTGATGTGCCTTAGCTGGGGAGCTATGACTGTCCCCATCATTCTAGGACATTTTGACCTTCATGATTGACCTTGACCTGCCGCAATGTGCGATGAAAAGATGCGCACCGCCAGATGCTGTCCGTCAATACCCTTTTTGTGCGCATCGGTCCCATATGTCAGGAGGCACAACCGTTCCCGTCGGCTTAGTGCATTCTGACCTTTGTACTTGACCTTGACCTAATAAAGTATGCAACTGAAAGTTGTGCACGGTGATAACCTATTCTGCAAGTAACAATTTGGTAGTGTGCATACTCTCGCTCATGAGCTAGATCTGTCCCTGTCATTTCAAGTGAACTATGACCTTCAACTTGACCTTGAGCGGTCTCAAAAATATGACTAAAAGTTGTGCACAGTGGTCAGCTCCATGACAATGACGATTACAAGGATAGATATTCCTTAGCTGGGGAGCTATGACTGTCCCCATCATTCTAGGACATTTTTGACCTTCATGATTGACCTTGACCTGCCGCAATGTGCGATGAAATGATGCACACCGCCAGGTGCTGTCCGTCAATGCCCTTTTTGTGCGCATCGGTCGCATATGTCAGGAGGCTTAACCGTTCTCGTAGTTTTTAATGCATTCTGACCTTTGTAATTGACCGTGACCCAATGAAGTATGCAACTGAAAGTTGTGCACGGTGATCACCTCTTCTGCTAGTAACAATTTGGTAGTGTGCATGTCATCGTGCATGAGCTATAGCTGTCCCCGTCATTCTAAGTGATTTTTTACCTTGACATTTGACCCGGATCGAAGTAAAGTTATGATTAAAAGTTGCGCGTTGTAATGGGCGATCTGGAAATAGCGACTGCATGTATGTTCTCGCCTTCATTTGTAAGTTAGAGCTGTCCCGCTGGTTGACCTTGACATTTTATTATGTCGAGGTCAAACGGAAGCACTGATATAATCTGGTTGCTCAGCTCCTATATCTAATATGTCACCATGGTTTTATTCGGTACCCCATAAATAGATATAGTGCATGAGCAAAACCATCTTTGGTGTCCTGAGATCAAACTGTGACAATGAAGGTCACGTAATTTGATGTGCTGCATCTTTGATGGACAGCGGATATCTAGGCGTTGGAATCATTCGGCGAAGTGAAGCACTTTGAGTTTCATGCGGTACCCCGTTTTGACCAGAATGACCTTTCTTGACCTCTGGAGATCAAACTGCTCGTCCTTCTGAATAATTGTTGTTTGCCTTACTTCGGCAAGCGACAAAGAGCATATCCTGAAAAGTAAACGAAATTGGAGACCATGCGAATAGGATGCTGAATACGAATGCGAATGTGTTGCTAATACCATGGATGTGGAATTCTTAAGTGTCCGCCCTTCTTTGATGTCCAGCGAATATCAAACTCAATGTGAATATGAATTTGTTGCTAACTTGATGAACGTGAATGCAACGATTCTTTTTCTTTCGCATGTGTGAATCACTAGATAACACAGCTGAGCCAGCGACAAACGACGCTGTTGTTGCGATTTTTGGTGCGCTGACAATATTTCATGGTACAGCATTGTACTTCAAAGCTGTACGGCCTGTAATTTAATAGCATGAGTTTTGTTCGACGTCTGGCATGCATGGAAATTCAGTAGAAAGCTAAACGAATGACTGTCGTGGGAGACTGAAAGGGGCGGGTGCTGCTGGAGGACGCGCGAACTGTGAGGACGGCCGCGTATGTGAAGACGTATTAAATGGTAGAATTGAAGAGGTGAGAAACTTTTGGGAATTTCGGAATGAACAGTTATCACATATAGCAGTTTAACAGGCAACGATATCTGAAAACCTTTTCCCTGTCATCGCTGCACTGAGCTGCTTCGATTCGGTGCCAAACCGTTGAAGGTACCTAGGTAATCTCCTCCTTTTGATGCATTTGAATCAGGTAGCTTAGGAGAGTTCTTTTTCCGTGCGATATTTTCGTTCAGACTCAGAATTCAGAAGCATGTCTCAAGATTACCTAATAATTTGGAGCAAAAACATTTTGAAGTTATATATTTTGTGCCCCACCCACGAAGTATGGCAGCCTGCTTAGTTACTGAGGTCGGGTAGGTATGAAGCTCCATGCACTTCATGTTTTGTTTTCTTCACTAGGTGTGGGATGTTGAAGCTGGTATAGTAGGATGTAGAAATTTGCATGAAAAGCATGCTACCTATTTAGTTACTGTGTATACTTATAGGTACCTATGTAAGTCTTAGATTGTTCAGTGCTTGCTGTATGTAAGGCATACTTATACACAGTAGGTAGTTTTTTATTGATGCTCCTTACAATGATTCAGAGGTTTGAAATTATACATATCCTGGTTATGTGTAATTCCAAGCATCTGAATCATTGTAAGGAGCATCAATTAAAAAACTACCTACTGTGTATTTTATAAGTCCTTCAATTTAAATGTTGAGCAAATAGCATCTCTTTTTGTACCATTTTCAAACTTTACTGTAACTTTTTGCTTGTTTTGAGAGGTACATAACATTGGAATGCATACATTTACAACAACAATGCAAATGTCTATGCCATAAACTGGCATTGCAAACAGACCAGACCATAGCTAATCCTCCTTTCTGGAATTATGCTGCAAGATGTTTGTGCATCATGATCTGTTATGGTGAGCATAAGCATGTTACAAAAGAGATAATGTTAGAAATGAGGCATCAAGACTTCATAAACACACAAGATGCACAATGCCAATGCTTCTTTGGGAACAATGTCAATTCAGTATTCAGAAGCTAGTATATTCCACCCTATTTCAGCAATGTAGGGTGATTTGGATGCAATTAAGATGCATTAAAGATATGCAAAGTCTGGAGAAGAACAAAACTTGCTTGTAGGTATTCAAGGTAGCTCTACATGTTAATTCAAAGGTCTTTTATCTCCTGTCTTACCATGCCAGCATCTGTAAAACTCTTGATGTTGTGTATATGTTAGTTCCTTATGAATGTAAATTGACTTAAAAATCATCATGCTCTGCGATACCATTTTCTAGAAGCAATCTTCTTTTGTTTGCACCAGCTATCATATATAAATGTCCTTTTCCTGACTGATGCAGACAATATCTGACACTACAACCTCAGTGTCCATGATTCTCTGTGATGCTGCCTTGACTTTTTGCTGTACATCAGACATAGATCCAGCTCTAGAGCAACATATAATTATTAAATCCTCTTTTGTGCTCCTTCATCTCCTCTCATATTTTGACTCTGAGCTTATAAAGGCTAGGTTGAGAGACATGAGCCTGAGCTACTTTGCCATATCCCACAGACATCAATGGCTACACCTGAGCAGTTAGAGCCTCAACAGCCTTCCACAGTGTCTTAATTATCTGGTGCATCTACCCAAATGCTCCAGCATTCACTGCAGTTCCCCTCCTGGGGAACGAGCAACTCTGCAGTCTGTGCATATAAATGCAATGCTGTCACCTTCATGCTCAACAATTGTGTGGATCACAGTCTCAGATAAGCCAAAGCACATTGTTAAACCAGCAGCCACACCTGTCACATCCTGTGCCATTCAGGGCAACAGTGATATCAAAGGTAGAGCACTTTTGTAACTTGTTGAGTTGTTTTGTAACTTTTGTGCTTGTTTGAGCACTTTTGTGTTAGCTGAAGTATCACCTGCCACCACATTTGTATAGATTGTCCCAGCATTTCCCCCAGTACCAGTGTAATTTCCATCATCACTACCTTTGCACTATCTCTTCCATCACCACTACTCTGGAGAGTGTGAGTTGTGCCATGAGCCCCACCTCCTTTGTCCTCAAGGAGTATTTGCTCCAGAAGTTAGGGTTTACCAACCAGGTTACAAGCAGTACTGGTGATCCAGTTTTTCCACTTCTTCAGGTTGCTGGGTATAAGTGCTTCAACTTTAATGGCCTGTATCTCCTTGCTTGTCTGCCCCAGCAGTGGCCCAATATGAGTAAGAGCAGTGAGAGCATCGTTTAACATACTCGGGTGCGAGCAAGATTGGGATCCAACTTGGCAGTGGCAGCTGTGTGTGATTTTATTCCAAGAATGCAAGCATTCCATAGAGACTGTGCCCTACAGCTTGATATCTTAAAAATGCATTTTACCTTCCTAAGTATGTACCTGCCTAGGTAGCTAGGCTAGGTACCAAAATATATACCTGTTGTATACCAATTGCATCATTTCAGCTGGCAGTAATTGATCTGTGTGGAGCTATAATTAATTCCATTCATGTTGGTTGGTTACTGGCTTTACGACACGTCGACCGTTGAGTCATATAGCGTCGCCAATCTCTCACGCCGATTGGTCGCGGGCAAAGAGTAGCGACAGGTGAGATTCGAACCCACAATCTTTTGATTGTGAGACGAGCATCTTACCCCTAGACCACTCGTCCCCTAAATAATTCCATTCATGTAATTCACATTGCATGTATTTAGTTTATGATTCATGATGAACTTGATGGGATTACTTGTGCTGTTGATAAGTCCAAGAATAGTTTTTTTTAACATCCCAATGAAAATGGCAACATATGCAACACAGAAAGTGTAGCAATCTGTTATAAAACCACTTGCATCTAGATATTAATATAAGAATTAATATAATAGCTAGTGAATCCATTTTACAATGGTCACTTATGAAAGTTGGGCCCAATCAGTTATATTTACTGATTTTTATGAATGTGTAGTGTCCCCATGCTGTGGTGTTCAAGAAACCACAACATGAAATGTTCCATTGGCATGTGGCAGTGCATATGCCCAGTCAAATCACCTCATTGCATATTCTCCCTGGTTGTAAATGTTTGCTTCACTTTCAGCGACAAGATGAACAACAGGAAGGGCAGCACCCAGCCTGTGCTGCTGAAGGTGATCATGGTGGGCAGTGGTGGTGTTGGGAAGTCAGCACTCACCTTGCAATTCATGTATGATGAGGTATGTATGCTAGCACATGAGTTCCTTTCATGTATAATCAGTGAGTTGTGATTGGATGTGTAACCAAGCATATCACATCATCTTTCAGTGGTCTTTTCACAATGTTCTATTCAACTTAAACTGGGGGACAACAAGCACATGCATTGATGTACACAATTCCAGGGTGTACCTGGTGGTACATGTAGATTCAAAAGCTTTAAATTTGATGTTCTCTGTGTTGGCAATTGTGATGTGACCTCAGAAGGTATCTATTCAACTACTGTTACTCAGGAAGGGTAGATATGATTTCATAATGAGATGCAATGGATGTGGCACATAGTATAATAAAGTAGTCTGCCAAATGGTGCAATGAGTGTTCTGTGTGTTAGGAGAGTGAGGAAACCAAGTTGCATTCAGGTGATCCGTCTGTATTTATGTAGGACTCAGGTGACCTAAGGCTGCAGTGGAGTATTTCTGTAGGGTGACCTAAGGCTGCAGTGAGCCATGTGCTGATATAGTGTTTGAAAGATAATGTTGGCTAAAGCAGTAATATGGTAAAGGATTCAGGTTTGACCTTGTCTGCAAGTGAATCCAGAAGGTGGGTGGTGGTATACATTTGGGGAGTCATTTAGGGTGGTATACATTTTAGTGCAATTAGTTTTTTGTAAGCTGTATTTATTGAGAAAACAAAATGTTGTATTGAACTGCATTATATACACAGCTGGCTTAGGATATACCAGTACTATAAGATACATAGACATGGAGGAAAATTTGCAATTGTGCTGCCACAATTGATTGTGAGGCGCAATTCATTATTTACCCCTCCACTTAGATTTGCTATTTATTATTTAGTGGTGGGACTGGAGCCCCATGTAACCTCTCCTGCCAGCAAATGCGGAGTTTTTTTCCCAGTGGTGGAGCAGCACGAGCCCCGTTTGTGGCACAGTACAATTAGTTGTTGTCTGTTGTGCTCATCTCACTGTGAAACCGACACGGTACATTTCCGCTATCTACGCTGGAGATCTATGACCAAGCCAGAAGCGTCTTGGTCTGAAAAAAAAATTGAATATGGAAAATGACAACTTAACATAACCAAAGTACCAAGCCAGAGGAGGGCATCCAAAACCCCCACCACCCACCCCGTATCTCCAGCCATGTCTGCTGCAGTTTGTCGAAGACCATGAGTCCTGCTTATCTCAAGATGGAACTGACACAGTGCATTTCTGCTACAGTTTGTCGAGGACTATGAGCCGACCAAGGCAGACTCATACCGTAAGAAGGTGGTGTTAGACGGCGAGGAGGTACAGATCGACATCCTCGACACGGCCGGGCAGGAGGACTACGCGGCCATCAGGTCAGTGCCAGCTGTCGGCCGTGACTGGGATGTGCCGACCGCGGCTGGCGCCACGACTGGGCCGCTTCACCCGACTGGTAGTGTCTCCGTTCTTCCAGTAGATCGTGGCTGGTTTTAGAGCGACAATGTTCCCGGCCGGCCCGATGCAGTTCCGACTGGCTTCAGCTTGTGTGCGAGTCGAGTTGGGTTTCTTCAGAGGCAAACGGAAATCGTGGAGATAGTGTTGAGGAAGCTTGCCACTGTGGGACAGGTTATCCACCCTCCGCCCTGATGCGTGCTCTGTGCGGTGTAGATAGTGTTGAGGAAGCTTGACACTGGGACAGGTTATCCACCCTCCGCCCTGATCCGTGCTCTGTGCGGTGTAGATAGTGTCGAGGAAGCTTGACACTGGGACAGGTTATCCACCCTCCGCCCTGATCCGTGCTCTGTGCGGTGGAGATAGTGTCGAGGAAGCTTGACACGGTGGGACAGGTTATCCACCCTCCGCCCTGATCCGTGCTCTGTGCGGTGTAGATAGTGTCGAGGAAGCTTGACACTGTGGGACAGGTTATCCACCCTCCGCCCTGATCCGTGCTCTGTGTGGGAGCCTTACCGAGAGCATTTGGACTAGAAGCATATTTTCTGATGCCCAGGTCCAGACATATATATGAGTTCTGTTGCTTGCTTGACTTATTAATACGGACTGTGGAGGCCACCTAGCAATAAGAACGTTGGGGCAATTCCCTCTCAAGATGAGTATATCAGGGTTGGCGATATGGAACGCTAAAGGTAGGTGAAGGGGAAATGTCAGTGGGACTCTAATGCTACGTTGATGAGTTCACCACAGATCATAATCATCCTATTTCAACAATGTCGGCATGCAAAATCGGTTATTTTGGAAGCTTCGATCTGTCTCGGCCTTGGGTATGCTCAGTGTGTTCTGTGGAATTCGTGCTCGCGCATGAATAGGCGACACGAAGTAGCGTTGTGCCGCTTAAGAATAGGGCACACATATGCCACTCATTCGTACTTGCTAACTGATAATGAATTCCCGTGCTGCCCGAAATGTCACGCACGCCTATCTGTGCGTCATGTGCTGCTCTCCTACCCCGGTTATGAGGAGGAGCATAGACGCCACTTTGGACGCGTTCAGTCACTGTCAGTTAAATTTTAAGCGACGACTCGAGTATTGTCCAATCGGGGAAACTTTTTGATTACCTCGCCGAAGTATCATTTTCTGTAATATATGCACCACGCTGAAAAGGTTTAACTATACCATGGCGTATTTTACTTCCGTTGTTACTATGATTACGGAATAGCAGTATTCTGCGAAGTTTAACTGGCATATGCAATATATCGAAGCGTAAATAACTTACTGTTATGGGTGCTACATGACCAATGAAGTCGATGCGCCCTTAAGCCCAAATAACTAACTCAGTGTGTTCTGTGGCATGTGGAAAAACATGAGACTGCGGTTGCTGGAAACGGGGCCTGGTCTATTAATTCGTCCGTGTGCAAAGCCGGAGTCCGTCTTGCATTGATATTATTTCCTCCAGAAGGTCAGCTATACCAGACAAACTTGAAGCCACAGAACAAATGTAATTTATTTTTCCACTAAGGGCTAAGTGCAAAGAGCGCATACACGTGTACCAAGTAAATCACTCTGACCCACGTCGCGCTATTGAATAAACAATGGGGCCACGGGCAACGTGAATGCTATATGAGCTTGTGTTTCACATTGTATATCATCAGATATTGTATAGCCTCAGAAATGGATCCTGGATTACATGGCGCATTATTGTTCAACTTAAGCTTTGCTCACCCCAGTCTGGTCCGTCGATGAAAACCAACCAAGATTTGATTTGTGATAATATAGACGAAGCATTCCGGTTGCTGTGCAATGGTCCTATCACAGTGTCATGTGGTGAGATTATCATTTATACCAAACAGATGCTGTATAAAAAGCTGATACGTGACATTTAGCGATCCGTTGGCAAAACTAGAATTGATGATTGTAGCATAATGATCCCGGATCCGTCATGTTCTGGTATGCGGAATCGTAACGCGTGGTCCGAGCACCATCTTGCCGCCGTCATGTGCTATGTGTGTCCATCAGCAAGTCAGGCTACTTTCTAGTTGTGTTTTAGGCGTTGTCGGATTGTTTTACCGGTATTTTAATAAGCCTGTGCTAACGAATTCTAACGAATTGGAAACTTGCTTGTTCAAGCTTGTTCCGTGTAGGCCCCGAAATACACCACGCCTTCGTAACTACCGCTGCGTAGTTGTCGCCCGACGCCAGAGGTCCGCTTCACAATAACGCGTATGCCTCCTGGGTTGTGATTTCTACGTTTCTTTGTGATGCTGATTCATGCCCATGAATGGCACATTGTTCCCATTTCGTGAAGAGTGCAATCGAGTCCCATGGGGCACAGGTATGATGGCTTATCGTGGGAAACCGTTAATTAACTTTCTGACTGACGCTGGCCCGATGTTTCAACAGGGACAACTACTTCCGTAGCGGGGAGGGGTTCCTGTGTGTGTTCTCCATCACGGAGGATGACAGTTTCCACGCCACAGAAGAGTTCCGGTGAGTCGCTCAGGTGGCGTGATGACGTCACAGTACATGGCCGCAGTGTCCGTCCGGTATGTTTTGTCTGGTAGCAGAAACTTGTGCCATCATGATAGCCGCATTATACAGCCGCTGCAGCGGCTGTATAATGCGGCTATCATGTTATCATGTTCTCACCAGCGTGCTGGTGAGAACATGGCGGCACTATTACTTCGGCCATGTCGGGTGTCTTGTTGCATAGAGCGTATTCGGACCACTGCATGCATTCTACTGCACAGTGTGATAACTCGAGAAAAAACTGGCCAGAAATCATTACGGACAAAGTATGCTAGTTACAGGGGCGATTTTGGTCTTAATCGAAAGAGCTTCACATTTAAAACACATGGAGGCGCTCTATTGCCTTACAATTGCTTAACCCAGGAATGCCAGAGGTCATACTTGCTAGGGGGAAGAGAGCATTCCGCTCCCCTCATTTTGCTTTCGCGAAATATATCTGGAACCAATTGAGGTAGACAGCTGAAATTGTGCACGAACCTACATGGGTACTTAATGCACCTTGTTTTAAAAGATCGACGTCCGGCCATGCATAGTGACATCATAATGACGTCATAAACGAAGTCCATTGGGACTCATATCGGATGATTATTAGTTAGCGTTTGCTATGCGAGAATTCTGCACTGTAAATATGATCTAATAGTTGCTACGAAGAATAGATCCAAGATCTCCTTGTCCTAAGTGGCTGAAATTATTCCAAAATATTACCATAGTATATGACACACAGATAGAATCTGGGTCTCTGAAGAGTGAAGGCACGTCGAGCCGTGTTCCCGTCGTCAGACGTGCCCGAACCACCCGATGGGCGCAAAATGACCAATGCAGTCGACGCGCCCTAAAGCACAAATCCACCACCACCACCCGAACCACCCGGACGAGACTGATCCACGACAAGACCCAGTCTCTACCGGAACTGCCGCTGTAATTTCTTCTTCCTTTCTTTCACACACATCTTGTTTTCTTCGCCAGACACCGCCCACACTTTGACCCCCAGACGGTAAGATATATGGAGAAGGCACCCAAAGCATCGAATCCAGGCATGCAAAGTTGAGAGGCGGAGCTGGAATGTACCCTCCCGGGCAGGTTGAACCGCGGCAGCAGACAGGTCATTCATCTGACGAGGTGTGCACCCACAGATAGTGCATGTCATGCTGCTGCCGGTGTTGGTCAGAGCGTTCGACACCCTGCCGTCAATCATGGTGAGTTGAAGATTGTACGCCACTCTGAGACTGGTGCCGTCTGTTGCGGTGACGCAAGTCGGCCTCAGTAGACGTATCTCGGATTCAACACTGTCTCGTTCTTTCCGGGAGGCCTCTGCTGTCTCGCGCTTGTTCTGGATCCGGAACGGCCGGCAGAAGCGTGTTGAAGACGGTATTGGGTTGGTCCAGACGCAAGTGCCACCGACCGTCAGTTGCAAAGGCACCAGAGTGGCGCAGAACAGATTTTGTTCTGCGGCTTTATCGCCGTCTTCCATCTGTTTGTATACAGATTGCTCTGTGGCCCCGTCAAATCCCCATTTGACGTGAAGAACCGCCGAAGTGTAGGTGCTGGATGACGTCGACGGCTGGTCAGTAGCTGAAGCTGAGTCGGTGCGGGCGACAGACGGCAAGCATGTCACCAGCCGCTCCGTCGTGTTATCCAGGAGAGGCAGCAGTCATTTCAGCTAGCGTCTCGGTGAATTGCATGCTGTTGGATTCCGGATAGCACTCTACCTTGGCCTCATGCACCTTTCCATGGGCGGGCAGGATGTCTGTCTTCGCCGCATCATTCGTCACTCGGCGGACCACATGGTAGTCGTGCATATACAAGTCAACTGACACACACATTGTCAGCGCCCGGTCCCCTGAAACGCACTCTGGATGGCTCACTTTAGAGCTTCTGAGAGCCCGGCGAATCTTGCTGGACCGATTCGGTGATGCCCCCACCTGTCGCAGTATGAAAGCCACGTCCTCCATGCTCTCAGCACGAGCGCTTTGCCTGGCAGCCTCCACGAGCTCCAGAGAACGGTGCTGTTGAGCAACTGTTGAGGTCGCCCGACGCGCTGAGCTGATGGTAGATTCTAGCTGGTCGCCCTCGCGCTCCCTCCACGGCCTCGCCATCAAAGCGGGTCTTGGCTTTATCATCACTCACGACGTGGTCATCACGCTTCAGGGACACGGAGAACACTTCGTCTCCCGAAAGATAAGTCGCAAACTGACTTCTGAATTTATTCCGGGCTCGCTTACATTTAACCGACTTTCCTTTAAGTTCTTGGCGACCAAGTCGGTCGCCTTTTGATGTCCACAATCGACGACTCACTCGGGAGATAGCCCTGAGGATTTTCTCCATAACCAACTGCAAACTATTATTAAACACATGAGCATAATAGTTTCCACGCCCAAACGTTTTTGCACTGGCTAACAAGTGCGCTAATTCCTCTCTGCTGACGCGCACCTCCAGGTTCACTGTACGAAAAATCCCACCACACTGACCCGACCCTTACAGGCAAGGACAGGTTCCCTGCCATGGGAAACGCTGTGTGTGACCTATCTCGACTCGGTCGGCTCATCAGTTTGGGAAGTTCTTTGGCATAGCGACCGCTGGATCAGGTTACCCGGTCTGAACACCCTCGCCAGCCGGCGCGTCGCGGCGTCCGGCTCGGGCTTCCCCGTGCCGCCAGGGCTGGCCACCGCCCCGCACCGAGGCCTACCGGGATACAATTGATCACTACCGGTGTTAGAGCAGCGAGGTGCAGCTGAAACTTATGGTACGTATAGACAAAGGATCGCTGATTTCATTGGGATTGGTTTCTGGTTGTTCGCTGTTCTGCGTTTTTTTAAAGCCTTATTCGAACTTGGAGGTACTAAAAAGTTGAACGACTATTGAAATGACTTATTGTTTGATACAAAATAGCAAATTGTGAATCGTGCTATGCCTTTTTGAATTGCTCAACGCATTGAGAATGTGCTCAGCTATCATTTCATATCTCACTTGCCCAGGTTTTTAGAATGCATCTTACTTTTATCAGTCGTCAAACTCCGACAACATTTGTGTACATGTGCATCGTTTTTTCCGCACGTAATGTCCATCCTCATGGACTTGTTTCGATATCAGATCTTTGAAGAAGAATAAAAAATCCTAAAAACTGTGACCTAGTGTGCTTCAAGCATTTGCTGATGCAATGGTGCCACAAATAGGGCATAACAATAGTCGAGAAATACATTTCTTGCCAGTTTTTCCCTCAGTTATCACACTGTGCACTGCTAAGTTACCATCTTCAGCGCTGATGTTTTGCGCCTTCACTTATGCTGGTCAAATTTGTTCCGCTCCATTTGTCCCTGGCAAACAGATCTGGCGCGTGCTACTCTACGGTGTCCACCAGCAGAGTGCAGTCGACACGGTATATTAATCAAGCAAGTTGTTGGATTCCTTAGAAAAAGTAAATTGTTGGACACATTTGTAATTGCACATGCATGTTATATACACATACACGACATGTATTATATTTGCAGGCATCCCTGTGGAACATTCTTGTTCGTGCGCTTGCTCTCAGGTCACCCGCCGTAGTATGTAGTGCACACGGCGGGGCTAGCTCGACTTACCGGGAGATGAGACCGTGGAGACCCGGCACCCGATCAGCAGAGGACTGCTTCGAATTCGTGCCCTCGGGCTGTGCCACCGGACCGGAGCATCTGTTGACAGCCAGACGATGCCCTTGGACCGGATGTCGCCGGCGCTGGTTGGTCAGCGCCCGTGACATGGCGGACAACCCCCAGCTACTGCCTGTCTCCCGGACAGGAGCCGACCGAGGACAAGTTTGACCGGTGTCAGTCTTGAACCAGGGCCGCCTCCTGGTAGTCAACAAATAGCTGGCGTCAGTACAGCATAGTTACCACCACCCCGTTAGTGTTCTAGTGGTGGCTGGATTCTCATCTCGCCCACGCGCCGCAGGGAGCAAATTCTGCGCGTCAAGGACGACGAGACGATTCCTCTGCTGTTGGTCGGCAACAAGTGTGACCTGGAGGACAGGCGGCGCGTGTCGCAGGCCGAGGCGCGCGCGCGCGCCGAACACTGGAAGGTACCCTACGTGGAGACATCCGCCAAGACTCGTCAGAGTGTAGACAAGGTTGGTGAAGGGTACACTGACTGCGGAGGGATGGTACGCTGGAATGGTGATTGATGCCACACGCTCTGGTGTCTCGTGACACTACAACACAGTGCATTACACTAGTCAAATTTAACACAAGTTCCCGAAGACGTGGTCCACGAGCACTAGAAAGGTGTGGCTGAAGGTTTCCTTTCGGCAAGCTAACAGGGCAGCTGTTCTTTGCTATCTTGTGTATCAACATACATACAGCAAACGTGGCAACGGTTGTTGATACACCACTAAGTATCTATAAGTAACGTAGAATCCGGATAAAACAAACAGTACACAGTCGTGGTAATTATGAACAGTAGCATTTTTGGACGACATGCATGGGCAGCGAATAGCACAATACCGTTTGATTTGTAGCAAATTGAAATAATTGGCTTGGGTGCAAAATGACCACAACAGTCGATGCGTCTTAAAACCCCAATAACTAACTAACTAACAAGATAATTAGCTATGGACTTCCCCTGCAATCAGTGGCTTCGAAGTCGATTTGGCGACTACTTCAGCTATTAATATATCATTGGTAATTTAGACTCTAGGCATCAAGTTATTTCAGTACACTCGTCCAAATCTTTGCATATTTTGGGTATCGAATAACAATCAGTAAAAATACAACTCACTTTGTCCGGTTAGTTGAGTCCTTGTGCGTACAAATTATGTGTAGTTCAGTGCGAACTTTTATCGTCAGGAACAGTATTAACCTTTGCCTCTGCTCGGCAGCAGCTTGAGCTCACAGATCAACAATCAGTCTGCAATGCATATACGTATTGTCTTTGCCAGCATGTTACGCTGGTGCTCCAAGACACTTGACAAACACGCGCACGACCGTGGCTGTTGCAAAAAGTCACCACACACAGTCGGGTCGTTCCATTGTGATCGTCACGCTGCCCCACCCAC
This sequence comes from Ashinkailepas kermadecensis, assembly GCA_034440615.1. NCBI lineage: Eukaryota > Metazoa > Arthropoda > Thecostraca > Neolepadidae > Ashinkailepas > Ashinkailepas kermadecensis. The sequence goes on from JAOTOM010005107.1 coordinate 747,165, forward strand.
CCACCCCCGACTCGGCGTGCGGCAGCGAGAAGCGCAATCAAGCATGACGTCTGGTATCACACTGCACTATGATTCATGAGTAGGCGAAATCATGGCCGGCCATCCGACGTCGAGCCTCCCCTCTCCCTTCCTCACCGCGCCCCGCATACTGCCACTGCCAAAGGTGGTAGGAAATTTGTATCGTAACCGTAAGTTCTCTGGTTTCAATCTCTACCTGCTTAGGATTTCAATTGTTCGCGGCCATTGGCCGTAGGGGATTGGTGACGCCACCTGGCTGGGGGAGTAGTAATGCGACCATTGGCCGTGGGGGAATAGTGACGCTGCCTGACCGTGGGGGAGTGGTGATGCTACCTGGCCGTGGGGGAGTGGTAATGCGACCATTGGACATGGGGGAGTGGTGACGCTATCTGGCCGTGGGGGAGTGGTGACGCTATCTGGCCGTGGGGGAGTGGTGACGCTACCTGGCCGTGGGGGAGTGGTAATGCGACCATTGACCGTGGGGGAGTGGTGACGCTACCTGGCCATGGGGGGGGGGTGACGCTATCTGGCCGTAGAGGAGTGGTGACGTTATCTGGCCGTAGAGGAATGGTGACGCTATCTGGCCGTAGAGGAGTGGTGACGCTATCTGGCCATGGGAGAGTGGTGATGCTATCTGGCCATGGGAGAGTGGTGACGCTATCTGGCCATGGGGGAGTGGTGACGCTATCTGGCCGTAGAGAAGTGGTGACGCTATCTGGCCATGGGAGAGTGGTGACGCTATCTGGCCGTGGGGGAGTGGTGACGCTATCTGGCCGTAGAGGAGTGGTGACGCTATATGGCCATGGGAGAGTGGTGACGCTATCTGGCCACGGGAGAGTGGTGACGCTATCTGACCGTGGGAGAGTGGTGACGCTATCTGGCCATGGGGGAGTGGTGACGCTATCTGGCCATGGGGGAGTGGTGATGCTATCTGGCCGTGGGGGAGTGGTGACGCTATATGGCCATGGGAGAGTGGTGACGCTATCTGGCCATGGGGGAGTGGTGACGCTATCTGGCCGTGGGGGAGTGGTGACGCTATCTGGCCATGGGGGACTGGTGACGCTATCTGGCCATGGGGGAGTGGTGACGCTATCTGGCCGTGGGGGAGTGGTGACGCTATCTGACCGTAGTGGAGTGGTGACGCTATCTGGCCGTAGAGGAGTGGTGACGCTATCTGGCCATGGGGGAGTGGTGACGCTATCTGACCGTGGGAGAGTGGTGACGCTATCTGGCCGTGGGGTAGTGGTGACGCTATCTGGCCATGGGAGAGTGGTGACGCTATCTGACCGTGGGAGAGTGGTGACGCTATCTGGCCGTGGGGTAGTGGTGACGCTATCTGGCCATGGGGGAGTGGTGACGCTATCTGGCCGTGGAGGAGTGGTGACGCTATCTGGCCATGGGGGAGTGGTGACGCTATCTGGCCATGGGGGAGTGGTGACGCTATCTGGCCGTAGAGGAGTGGTGACGCTATCTGGCCGTGGAAGAGTGGTGACGCTACCTGTCCCGTGCAGCTGCATGCGTCCTAGAAGCGCCAACGTTTCGTCTTTAACGGCCCGCTACTGACGGTCTATCGTCCTCGCGAACCACACTCCCACATAGTGGGGTAATAGTGGGCAAAACAAGGGACATTTTTCAACGTTTGAACATGTATGATACTCGCTAAATATGTGGCAGAATATAAACTATGGGAAACATTTCAGCATCATTTGTTGAAAACATTTTGAGGAATAACAATATTTGCCAATATTTGTCATCCTTTTGTTCACCACGATGTGTTAGGTATCTGGTGATGGAATAAGCACTACATTTCGTTGGAATCTAACTTCATTGCGAGAACCTGATGTGATGCAGTTGGTGGTGAAGATCTGTCGTAAATGTCGACAAAACCTGCCACAGATGTCGAACTCAAGTAAGCGATTCGATCCTGGATAGTATTAATTTAGTCGAGCCTAAGCGGATGCCAGTATTCAAGCTATCGTACTCTCATGCTTGCCTGCCAGTACTACGTATCATTGGTTTATGAAGTAGTCGGCGAACAACCTAAAGGCGGTTTTAGTGAGCAACGTGAGACAGAATGGTAATTGTTTTTGTTTTTTAAGTGTGGGGATGTAAGTACTGGGAGCTACTCCAAAAGTGTGGGGAATGCAAGTACTGGGAGCTGCTCAAAAAGTGTGGGGAATGTAAGTACTGGAAGCTGCTTAAAAAATGTGGGGAATGTAAGACATCGCACGTTCATTCTTGCCATGCTATGCCCTGTATCGTTATCCTTAATGCTCAGTGTATGGCTGTATGTATCCCTGTGCCTGCGGTGGCGGAGTTCACGTGGCTGCACCACATGCATTTGGTCATGTCTGCGCCATAATACGGCACACAGCTGACGAGTTGTTTTGTACAGTGCTTCTTCGATCTGATGCGAAAGATCGCCGCGCGCAAGTCGGAGCTCAACAAGGCGTGTGCCGTGGAACAGAAGAAACCCACCAAGTGTTGTCGTCTTCTTTAGCGGGCGTCTGGCGGCCGTGTGGCGAGTCCACAGCCCAGTGACCAGCTGACGTTTGTCCGCTGTGTGCCCGTGTCGCGGCCGACGGTCAGTGTGATGGCGGCCGTGGAGACGCCACCTCGTCTCGATAGCCAGACGGTGCCGGTGTCGGTGCTGACACGCCGCCGCTCAGTGTCGGTGTCGGTGCCGACACGCCGCCGCTCAGTGCCGGTGTCGGTGCCGACACGCCGCCGCTCAGTGCCGGTGTCGGTGCCGACACGCCGCCGCTCAGTGTCGGTGTCGGTGCCGACACGCCGCCGCTCAGTGCCGGTGTCGGTGCCGACACGCCGCCGCTCAGTGCCGGTGTCGGTGCCGACACGCCGCCGCTCAGTGTCGGTGTCGGTGCCGACACGCCGCCGCTCAGTGTCGGTGTCCGCCAGTGGGTCGGTGTGGCCGCGCACGGCACCAATACTGGCCTGCGCCGACCGGCGCCTGGCACACCTGTGGCCGCCTTGGGTGCCGTAACCGGCCGGGTGAGCCGACCTGGCCGGCAGTTTCCCCGGGTCGCCGCGCGTTTGGCGCCCCACCCACGCCGCGTATCCGCTTTTAAACCAAATGGTTCTTGCACGAAGCCTTTCGAGTGTCGAATTGTGCTTGCAAGTTTCCGGTGCTTTTTGCTATGCTATTGATGCACGCTTAGGTTTCCATTTCAATTTTGTTCGTGCAGAGAGCTGGTGTTCATTTTTTACAAGTCTTTTGGATTTTGCATATCTGACTAGGCCATTCATGATAGCTGCCTAGTGGGGTGAAGCTTGTGTAGGTAACTAGGGAAGTTTGGTCTGTCTCAATGCGTGAATTGAAGGAAACATGGTTATTTGTTCGGTGGAAACGGAACAGCGTGGATTTTTAGGGACCTGCTTGGAGAACAGATTATTTTAGAATTAGGCTGGGTGGTGATGAATACAAATATGTTCCCGTGTGAAGAATATGTGCTAGATTCAACTAGAAAATCATGTTCTGGGCGCATTGTGTACGAGTCTAAGCATTTTCTACTTTGCACCATATTGTCATGTTTGCTATGGGCAAAGAAATACACAGCCTGTAATTTAACTAACTGTGAACATGAATTGTGTTTCAATTGTTGTGCTGTTGCGGGTCTCATGCTTTCTGGTTGCCGATGAAAACTGCATCGCGTCAACTCCCAGCGGAAATCTAGTTATCATGTCCTGTTCTAGTTATCATGTTCCTGAGTTAGAGGTTTATTTTAGAGATTATTTTTTCCGAGGTTATGTCACAACTTTTCCCTGGGAAATTGTGCGACTTGTGGCGAGTTAATACAGGATTGCAAGACAAATGATTGTATGTTGAGCTTCGTATGGTTCATATACGAAAATATCGTTGGAGAAATTTTCGTAAATTGAAGAAGGCAGAAGGTAAAATGTGCGTGCCATTATTTTAATTTCTTTTCGTGTATTTTATCGCATGTACAAACAATGATGACAGAAACAAGAAGAGGAACGGCGCAAAACCTCAAGTGCTAAAGCTAAGCCCCTTGCCCGATCGAATGGAAAGGAAAGTAACAAGATAATATGATCCCCTCCGACACTGGGGAAGTGACAATTCTGACAGCGCTCTGCCAAACGAAATGAGTGCTAAAGCGAAGCCTCTTGCCCGATCCAATGGAAAGGAAAGTAACAAGATAATATGATCCCCTCCGACATCGGGGAAGTGACAATTGTGCCCGCGCTCTGCCAAACGAAATGAGTAATTACGTCGTTCTCCCGTGTATTGCAACCATTGGGTGACAGGTATTGTTGTGCGTAGTAAGATAGGTAGTCCTTCGGAGTTATGTCAGTGGACTGCCACGGTGTTGTGGGGAAGAACCGGTGTTCGGGAGATGAGGTCTGCATGTATGAGCCTGAGAACATCTCTTGCTAACATGGCTGCAAAAGATAGTTACGTTCAGTTCTGTTTTGGAATAGTGATATTGAAACGATACATTACAGTGCTTAAGAATGGAGGAGGATCTGCCGGAGATCTACAAGAAGTGGGCAAGAGAGAAGTCTGATGACTTAAGTGTGATGGCATCAAGGGCTCGAGGTACTCCTACTTGAAGGATGCTCGACCTGGAATAGGTGGGAATTTAGGAGTTGAGGCGTAAATATTTGGTATGCTGAATATTCCCTGTTTTGTATCCTGCAGAGATGAAAGGTGGTGTTGCCAGGCTATCATACGATGTCAAATCAAACAAGCTAATGATCAACGATAATTTGTTGTCCATAGGTCTGGTAGGCTGTGTCCAGGAACGTATGGCCGAAGGAATGAACTTGACACCTTACGAGTCGGCATGATGCAAATTGGTGCAAAGTAAGACAGGGCTGCACAGTCTTAGTTCAGCGTCGTCTCCACTTGAGACGTCGTCAGCCGTCAGTAGGTCCGTCAGGTGTTTTGGAAGGGGTGGCCTGTTTAAATTCTTGTTATGGAAGAATAGCACCACATGTAGATGGCGTTGCGTTTTAAACATTTTGCGTTGTAGGATAGTCGTCTCGCAGGCTCGTGAAGAAGTCTCGATGGACCGCGCGTTGCGAAAACTCCCGATAGTTCAACGACTCTGCACGTGATATATTATGTAGTGGTAAAAGCAAGTAAACGGCAATAAACAGCAATTCGTACGTTTCCGAAGGACCTTCGTACAATGTTTCGATGAGACCGCCGACATCAACTGTTACACGTTCTGAATTTAGAGGCCAAAAGACTGATATTCAATTTTATGATGCGGCCGACCGCAACAGACCCTCGCGGCTCGACAGTTCAGGGAGCTCTGGCCATCGGGGGTGGTTCTTTGGGGACACGGCCAGTATGACGACAGTACTGCGTCGCAGACGGCAGCCGTCGCGTGACCACAGTCTCAGAACGCTGACTACGCATCCGGCCGGCCGGGCGGCCGACAAAACAGTTCCAAGGCGCGGCACAGTCGCGGGGCGGCAGGCCGGCTCGCTTACGGGATGCAGCATTACGGGCTGCGCAATACGGGCTTATACAGTCATATGAATGAGGCGGCAAAAACAGTATTAAATATAAACTACATTACATCACAACACGAGTTCCGTTTTAGATTCGGATTCCGCTTTCTAGGGGAATTCAGAATCCCACTACACTTTTTCCCGGCTATAACACAATTACGCACGATTCACTAAATACTCGCGATGTTCATAACACATTAGACCACGTTCCTATTGCCAACATAAGGTCCTACGCGAGTTAGTCTAAGGGGTCTTTAAGGGTCCCATTGTCCTGGTCGATGTTAGTAAAATGAACAATATCCCCAATACACGACACACGATAACTATACACTGGTTACACTTAGGTTTCGCGACGCACACCGGCACGCGCACTGTAGGTATATCTTTGTGACGTGACGCTCACGGCGTCCTAGTAATGTTCAGTCCGGATCAGGGGTTGGAGTAGGACGACCACTACCATTACTGACCAACGTTTCGAAGTGCGGCACTCACTGCACTCCCACTGTTACCTGATCGCCGTTTCAGGTCAGGCTCACTACTCGGCCTGTTCCTGCGACGCTCGAGGTACTGCAGCAGTACACGTCGGGATACCGCGGAATGACGCACCGCGGGTAGCTGCGAGGGCGACAGGCTGGCTGTCAGCCCGCCTGTAGCAGCTACCGGTGCGTCATCAGGCAGCTCAAGTTAATCGGTGTCAGCTGTGCCCCCAGCCGTGTCCTCGGCGGCGGCGGTCGCGCTCTCAGGAGCGGCGCTCGCGTCTTCCTCGGCGTCCTCAGCGGTGACGCTCGCGTCCTCAGCGGCATCCTCAGCGGTAACGCTCGCGTCCACAGCGTCGTCCTCAGCAGTGATGCTCGCGTTCTCAGTGTCCGGTTCCTCGTCGGTGCTCGCTGGCGCCGCTCCATTGGACCAGTCAGCAGACTGGCTGGGCGAGACGGCTGCGGGCGGCTCACCTCACAGGGACGCTAACCTGGTGCCGTAGGTCATGGCCACACACGTCACACCACTCCGGGGCGGCGCTCGCGTCCGAGGCCACGTAACGCGGCCGCAGGCGTCGGCGGCTCACCTCACAGGGACGCTAACCTGGTGCCGTAGGTCATGGCCACACACGTCACACCACCCCGGGGCGGCGCTCGCGTCCGAGGCCACGTAACGCGGCCGCAGGCGTCGGCGGCTCACCTCACAGGGACGCTAACCTGGTGCCGTAGGTCATGGCCACACACGTCACACCACCCCGGGGCGGCGCTCGCGTCCGAGGCCACGTAACGCGGTCGCAGGCGTCGGCGGCTCACCTCACAGGGACGCTAACCTGGTGCTGTAGGTCATGGCCACACACGTCACACCACCCCGGGGCGGCGCTCGCGTCCGAGGCCACGTAACGCGGCCGCAGGCATCGAGTTGATCGCCATGCTGCCGTAAGCTGAACCGACTCGTTCAGCTCGTGGTCAGGTCAGGCACTCGCTGACCTGTCAATCAATTGCAGTCATCTTGTCTTCACCGGGCAGAACTGGGCGGTGGGATTGATGGTTGCTGCGGGTTCCAGGTACAGAAATTCGGTACTCGGTTCGAAGATGCAGAAGTATAAGTCCGGCGTTGGATTTTAACCACCAAATACATTTTACTAACAGTTGATAATGTGTTACACAAAACATCAGTTTAGGTGACGTCACAACGTCCCATTGATATTCACATGCCAGTATATGGCAATCCATTAAAGGTGGCGTTACTCGCGTCACCGAATGTAGCGTCACTGCGCCAGACAATACAACGTCATAACTACTTGAAGTGACTCACAGGTACACACTACGATACAGCTACTAGCAGGGGTGTCGATTTTTTAAAAACATTGGGGGGGGGCGAAGTGCCAACGCACTAGACCCCCAAAAAAAAACTCGTCGGATTTAGCCCACTATATTTTCGGATCTCAGAAATTCCGATTTTTTATTCGACGATGTGTATGTTTATGTTTATTCAGCATCCTCACCAACGGGGAAAATCGTCCAATAACTGGTGAAGTCACATAATTAAAAGAGCAGTGCTCAGTACATGTCAACATAACAACTCTGAGTAATAGCATGCGACTGCCGTGCCATATAGTGGGCTCGGATCTATCGTCACCGTCACCGTCACCGTTACCCTCCTCCTCACTCCACACACCAACAAACACACACCGGCTTAAATAAAAATACTTCAGCGATCAGATGCAGGCTAAAACACACCGGCATTGATGGAGCATCAGAGCACAGCAGACCTGAATAGTAATGACGGTGGGTGAAAGTATTTCATTGGTGCCTGACATTAGGGAGGGGAACTTTTCCCTTTAGTACGCCACTGCGGCTGCTCAACGTGTTTTTTCCGCAGATTGCCCGATCGAGAGTAGATTGCAGATTGCACATCAGTTCCTTACAAGTGTCAGCAATACATTTCCTTCATGTGCTTTAAACATGATTCAAGAAAGCACTGTCATCGATTTTAAACTTGCAAAAAGCCGCCTGGTGTTTTGAGTGCTATTTGAGTGAATTTGCTGTCTTGTTAGTGAACTGACCATTTATTGAGATATAAGTACTTTAACTTTGCCTGCTTCTATCATGAAACATTTGTCATGTTCCAATACATAAAAATGTCATAAAAATGTTCGGCCGATTTTCGTTTTTCTTATTTCAAGCGACGCACCAGACATTTCTAAGCAGGCACACATGACATAGCGTATCTCGACCTGTAAAATCTGGAGTTACTTACGAAAAATCGGAGGGTTGGGCGGATTTCGACCCCCTCTCCATTGTGCGCGTTAATGTGATTTTTGAGAACAGTCTTATAATTTGGTATCTCTGTATGCAGGAAATGTTTTGCTATGATAACATTCCAAAGCTTAGGTCCAAAACATTCAATGTTGAAGAGACGATCATTTTTGTTTGAATAGCTGTGTTAGAAGTGGTTTTGTAACCTTGTGGACAATGGGGCATTCAGCGATTCCGTGAAAAGAGGTCTAATAGAATGAGGCAGCTGATTATAAATGAATTTTGTATAATAAGCAACATCTGAAGTTTTGCTACATCTTGCACATTTATAACTTTGTATTTTTTAAAGATAGGGTTTGCACTCTGAGGAGGAAATACACCCTCAGTGATACGCACCATTCTTTTCTGAAGTAAGGATAATTTGTGTGTCTGACTAGCATAGTTTGTACCCCAGAGAAAACAGCAATAATTTATATATGGGATAATTAATGCATTCTAATATTTTAGGAAGTGATTTTTGCTTAGGACGTATTGTATTTTTGATACCATTCCTATGCTACGACTTATTATGTTTGAGACACTGCTGATATGGGATGCAAATTTCACATTTTCATCTGTGTATACACCAAGATACTTCACCGGATTTCGATGCAAAATAGCAATGCCATTAAATTTAATCTCAATATCGATATCAGCTTTGTGATTGTTATGCAGTTGGTATACAATTTTGGATTCGTTTAATGACAAAATATTCGAATGCAGCCATTGTGAGATTTTTGGCAAGGATTTCTTATCTTGTTTTGAAGCTCTTTAGGGCCAGTGCTTTTGAAAAAAATACCTGTGTCATCAGCATATAGAAATGTCTGACATTCTACATGCAAATTTACAAGGTCACTTATATAAATACAAATTTATAATTATATGTTTATATAATTATATAATACAAGATAATTTAAGGGATAAAGAGCAAGTGGCCTAGAATTGATCCTTGTGGTACACTAATTTCAATTTTTCGGAAAGTAGAGGTGCTGTTATTGATTGTGGTAGCTTGTGTTCTTCCTGATAGATATGACTGCATCATTTTGATTGCATTTCCCTTCACACCATATTTTTTCCATTTTTGCACATAATATTTATTTTTCAACAGTATCAAATGCCATTCTCAAATCAAGGTAAATTCCGATAACATATTCATTGCTTTCAAATCCTTTGGTGATCAGGCTCTGTATTGAGAGAAGAGGCATATAAGTGGACCTATCTTTTCTGAAACCAAATTGTTTATCAGAAAGTAGGTTGTGCAGTGTGAAATGTCCGAAAAGTTGGTTGTAGATTATCTCTAATATTTTTCACATATATGGAAGAATACTAATTGGTCTGTAGTTACAAAATGTTGCTGGGTCACATTTTTTTTGTAGATGGGCTTTACAACAGCAATTTTAAATGGCTTGGGGAAGATCCCACTATTCAGGCATAAGTTAATGACATGGGTTAAGTGTGGTAATATTGACCTATACGATGTTTAAAAACCCTATAATTTATTCCATGAATGCCTGACCTAACATTTTTTTTAAAGAAGCCATCACTGTATCTAAATTGTTTTCTGTTCCTGTAATAGTGCCATTGATATATAGTGCCGGGTAGGTATGTATGTATTCTAAAGCATTGGTGTTGATTTGAGGAATCTGTTCTTTCACTTTTGGTGCAATTTCTGCGAGGTATTTGTTGAATCTTTCAGCTATAGCTGCATCATTTTCTAGAACGATGTCTGCATCTGTGTTCATTTTTTCAGGGATATTATGTTTGGAAGGAGTTTGCATCAGTATCTGTTTAAACATTTTCCATGTTTCTCTTGGGTTAAATCTTTCAGACATATTAAAGGGTTTTAATAATTATAAAAGTATTTCTGAGATGACCTTAAAAAAAAAAATCATGAGCTTTCGGAGCTCTTAGCGGCTCCGTCGTCAGATTGTATATTAAAAGAGAAGATAATTAAGGTTTTTCAACAAAATTTCAAACAGGACACGAGCAGTGAGGAATGCGGCACTTCAATGCAACATAACACGGCAGGGACTGTAAAACAAAACACTTGAAAACTTCCACGTAGTAAAAAACGGTACACTATAAAATACATCACAATTGACATCCCTAATTCTCCCCCACCCCTCCCCCAAGATTACTGCTCGTCAATATTAGCCACTCTCCAGATGGTCGACCATTCTAAACCCCTATCCCGATTCAGCTCTGGTCACGACTTTCTAATATGGTAAGATTCTAACAGTTTCCTTCTCCTAAACTGTGTTTCACGTCCCATAATCTCCACGTCGTTCCAATTGATATCGTGCCGAGTATCTACAGCGTGTTCGGCAACACGCTGTATATACTCTTGGGTAGATACGATGTAGATTCTCTTGGGTTATTTTGATGCTTGTCAAATTCAGCCCCATAATTAAGTATTTTTGCCTTTCTAATTATTGCAATCATTGTGTTTTTATACTTGTATTTTTCTTGCTTTTAGCAGGTTGATATTTTAGTTTTTGATTAAATAACATTTGCTTTTGATTGATTGAACGTTATATTGCAGGTGGAATCCATGGTTTTATGGAAGCTGTTTTTCTTGATAGGACTTGAGTATATGCGAATTTATCAATCCCACTTATATATGCATTATTTAAGCTGGTACATGCTTATTCAGGATCATTTTCATCAAATCTGCCCTGAAGTTAATTGGTGAGATGATCCCTCAGACTGCCCATTTTGTGAAAGTCAAAGGTAGTTCTTGTTCTTTTTGCCTTGATTGGTTTTTGAACTGTACATTTTGATGTAAAAATAGAGAAGTGATCAGATAAATCAGATTTAATGATGCCAGTCTGTTTATCTTTGATACATCATTACAGAAAATATGGTCAATTAATGTGCATGATGTATCGCATAAACGATTCGCCTTTGATATTAGAGGAAGAAAACCATGAGAGCACATAGACATGAAAAAGTAGTCCGCAAAGTGTTCATTTGGAATTGAGAATAGGTCAGCATATAAATATCCAAGGTGTATGTAGGCATGTTCAGATGGCTTATTGTTGTTAAGCACTCAAATTCTGACAAAATTTGTGCATGATGACCAGGTACATGATAGATGTGGCATATCAAAGTAATTTGTTATTACTCAATTATATTTGGAGAAAAACTCCTCCAGCTTTAGCAGCAACAAAATCAATGGATAGAGCTGTTTTGCTTTTAGCGATTTCATGGAATAGATTGTGGACCCTCCCACAATTTTGTGTTCCCTGCTTTGACAGAATAGTTCATAATCTTCATCATCTAAGTTCAATGTCTGTCCATTTTCTTTCGATAGCCAGGTTTCAGAATTACATATAAGGCTCCATTTGTGATTCAGTTGGTTTCGGAAGATATTGAGCTCATCACATTTATTTACTATGGACCTTGCATTCAAATGGAGAATATCTATGTTTCTTCCCAAGTCAGGATCCATTTAACTTGTCTACTGATATCTTGCACATCATAGAAGTTGCAATTCTCTCTAACGCGTTCAAAGTGAGAATATGTAAAGGCAAGGTCATGCGAGATTATATTCAGGACTGGGTTAAATATTTTATTTTCCAAGGTAGGTAGATATTAGAACCTAGCTGTAGGGCCTACGTAACAAGGTAGTTCAACAATTTTATTACAACAATATGCTTGCCTTCCCTCTCACCTGACGCGGACGACTACATGGCTAGACCGGAGGTGCCCAGCCAGCCCAATGGACAATATGGAGAATATTAATGGAGAATTAATGTTGAAATGATACCAGCAATTTACTTCACAAAGCCATTCAACTTACTATCCATAAAACCAATGTTGATGTAACGGCGGAAAGTAAGGTAATAGGTATATGAAAAAAAAACAAAGGAAGGGAAAAAAACTTGTTATGAGGAAACCATACATACCTGACGCAAAAACTGCTCGGAAGCACAACATAGATACATCTATTTTATGCACAATTGTCTGTGCGTTCAAAAACAATTGGATGTTGCATAAACGAAGTTATTAAATTTATTTCAACGAAAATTTAGTATATATCTTCTCTAAGCGTAATAAGTGTCATCGGTTACCAAGTAAAATGATTACCAAACAGTTCTTTCTCTATTTCATTCCTAAATGTATTACGGTATGTTTATTACACAGAACATAGTACGTACCTGGGTTTCTTTTCGATAGGTGCTAGGTAGTGGTATGAGTCAGTGAGTTAGTTAGTTATTAGGGTTTTAGGGCGCATCGACTTCATTGGTCATGTAGTGCCCATTGGTCATGTAGCGCCCCATTGGTCATGTAGCGCCCATTGGTCATGTAGCGCCCATTGAGTCAGTGCGTGTGAACATAGCACCAGGTGCAGTGGAGTGAAAATATTAATAAAAGTAAACTAAAAACAGCCCTTCTTGAAGACATACGTGATAGTTATGTGATATTAAAATGGAAACCCTGAGCACAAATCAGAAAAAGGCATGGACTGGACTTTTAGGCGCTGTAATTTTTGTAACTGGAATTTTATATTTGGATGTTCTTGTTCAAGCTTACCTGCCTACTTCTTCAACTACTGTTCCTTTGGGAATTAAATAGCAGCAGGCTATTTATTCACTATTTAAAATCACACCAATATGCAGATACATCAGAAAGTGCGAAGTACAAAAACGAATCAGTACGTCACATGAGATTGGGCTACGGATTAAACACTGCGCGCAATTGCATCAAGAATGTCTCACCTCCGTCACATTTGTCGACTGCAACCTCAAATTTAGACTTTAGGCGCTGGAATTTTTGTAAATGGAATTTTTTATTTGAATGTTCTGAGAAACGCCCACCACGATTTGTGGCATTTATTGCGCGCAAGTGTATCAAGTCTCTCCAGACACATTTAGTGATGGGCTTTGACCTTATATAACTTACAAGCAGGTGTTTGTCACTTCTGCAGCCGCCACAGGCCCATATTTCTGAGCTGTGACGGCACGAGTGCGATTGCCAGGCTGCGCCGAATTTCTCCACCGAATTTGGAATATGCCCGATTTCTGCTCGGGTGCGTCAGTAAATAAGCCTCGGTAAAGCGACGATAAACTATGTACCGCGTTGCCAAGGATTAAGGTTGCTTTTATGATGTAAGTCGTGCTTGCAAATTGGAAGGAAATCCAACTCCTTTGTTTTTTTTTCTCACAAAGTTGTCAATTTTACAGCAAAGGGTGGAGAGTCAATCCACTATCCAATTCAAATCTCTTTCATTTCAGTACAAAATGTGCTGGTTGGCATCAACTAAGCTACGTAAGTTGCATGGTGTTTTTTCTTCTTTTTTTCTTTAACTTTCTTCTCAGCATAAAAATAGCATATGTTATTGGGGGGGGGGGAGCAAATCAACATTGAGGGGGCCAAGATCAAAATTTGTGGAGCAATGGCCCCCACAATAGGATACAAATCGACGCCCCTGCTTTGGAGAAAAAAAAATAGAAACCAAAATTAAGCGAGGTACATTTCGAAAATTTTATAAATTGAACAACCGAACCCAACCTAACCGAACCTAACGTCAGCTCCTTTTGAAGGAAAATTTCCGATTTTATTTTATGTTTGAATTTTTTTTTAAATTTCGAAGTTCAGCATCTAAACTAGCCTAACCTAGCTAAACCGGTATTATTGTGCTTTAAGGTGGTAACAAGACAAGTTTTTGCACACATTTAATTCCATATAGCAAACAAATGGGTTAGATTTGGCTAAGTCGGGTTAGTTTAGGCTTTCCAAGTGGGAAAACTTTTCAAAAAATTTCCAAAAAAGCTTCCCCCCAGAATTTCGAATTAATTGGTAACCTTGCAGTTTAAGGTGTTCTTTTTTTCCTTTTTAAATTTTTTTTTTCTGCAGAATACCATGTTTATGAAGGTGACTAAGATGATTGGATCCACTTATTTTCTTTGTGAATGCTTACTTTTCAGGTTGTGAGCAAAATATTACCAAAAAGGGCTTTGAGTTCGGTAACATAACATAAACATAAATGTTTTTTTTTCTTTAATGCAACAAAACCTAACCTAACCTAGCCTAACCTATCGTTTGAGAACAAAAAAATAAACAAAATAAAAATGTCAATTAATTTATTTTCTGAAAATTCTCAACCTTAATAAAGAAACCTAACCCAACCTAACCTAACCTAAGCTGCTTTTGAAGAAAACAAAAGTCTGAACATGTTTGTTTTTTTGTTTTTTTTTAAACTTTTTGGTATTATTGTGCTTTAAGGAACAAGGAAAGTGTTGTGGGCGCTGTATGACCAACGCAGTCAATGCGGCCGTAAGCCCAAATAACTAACCAACCAACCAAGAAAAGTGTTTACACACATTTGTCACCATAAAGCAAACAAATTGGTTAGGATTGGTTAGGGTAGGTTGGTTTAAGTTTTTCAGTTGGACAATTTGTCATTTTTTTTCAAATTAAAATTAAATATATTTGCACCGAAAATAAGTGATCCCATCGTCTTAGTCACCGTTATGAACATGGTATTCGGAAGAAAAATTAGAACAAACAAAAAATCACCTTGAACTGCAAGTTTACCAATCATTTTTTATTCAACAGCAACTTAAAATAGGTTAGGTTCGGCTTGGTTAAGTTCTTTAAACTTTGAAAATTGAAAATTGAAAAATGCTATAACTCTCTCATCCGCAGTGAAATTGAAACACGCCTGATGCTACCAATATCTGCAATATAAGATAAAAAAGCTATGACGTCACCAAATCTTGAAGGCGAATTTTGGTGTACCTTCTAAGGTAATAGTATCGTGGGGGGGGGGGGGATTTAATGCCGCTACAGGCCTTGGCCGCTACCAGACACTGGTCTTGTATGACTCTTTAGGGTTTGTTTAGGAAGTCATGTGTGGCAATAGCGTACTAACCATTGTTTTCTTCAGGAATATCAATTATAATGAGGTGTCTATACGGCTTCTTGCTGACTTTGCTCTCGTGTTTTCATAGGCTGGCAGATTGGCTCAAACGTGGCTTTTGTTGGTTCAGTTTGAGATTGGGTAGCCCCATATCAATATCAATGCACATTGTCATTGGGTATGTAGGTAGGTAGGTACCTTGGTAAATATCAAGCTGATGGTGTGATGGGTAGGTTACTGAATATAATTATAGTTCGTATATCCACAATATCAATGATAACCATGATTTGCATGCAAGTTTGACAATGACTGGAAATTGAGAATGGAATTAATGATGTTCAAGCTCCATATGCATGTGGTTTTGCCATTGGTGGTGTGTACCAACATCAGTATGACCATGCAATTGTTGTTTAGTTGCTTAGCGGATTTTTTCCTTCAGACAATCTGGTTTAAAATGCATTAGCATTGCTTATTTCAACATTTTATGATGTAAGCTGTACTTCCACAGTGGAGGGAAATACTGCTATTTTGTTTGTTTTTTGCACAAAATTTTACATTTTTCAGCAAAAGGTTAGTCAGTCAGTCAGTCCACTATCTAATCCAAATCTGTTTCTATTCAGTACAAAATGTGCTGGTTAACATCAATCTTTCTAGTTAGCATGATATTTTTTTCTTTTTTTCCCTTTAGCTTTCTTATCAGCATAAAATAGCATAGGTTATTGGGGGGGCCCAAATCAACATTGCGGGGGCCAAGATCAGCATTGGTGGGGCCATGATCCCCACAAAAGGATACAAATCGACGCCCCCTGGTAGTCCTCCATTTTGTCGAGAAAAAATCATGTAACGTGCAAAACTATATGGGCAATGCATAAACTTCGCACGTCGCATGCGCAGCCCCACCCCCACCAAAACTACAAATTATTTTGTGGAGGAGCAAAGTAAAATTAAAACCATTTAGACATGTCCCCATATCAGCCCCCGCCTTCAGCACCTAAAATATCACACAAACTATAACGTAAAATTCCCTTAACGTAAATGTTCACCTGCCTGCACCTTGATAGCAAACACTCGCTATTATAGACAGGTATGTAACGTACTCGCTTTAGAGGCGACGCAAATGACCTTTATGGTCCGGCACGCCTAAAAAATCACTCTCCCCCCATGCGCAGCGAAATTGAAACATGCCTGATGCTACCAATTTCTGCAATATATGAGGAAAAAGCTGTGTCGTCACCCAGGCTTGAAGGCTAACTTTGGTGTACCTTTTAAGGTTTGCTTTGGAAGTCATGTGCGCCATAGCTTAGTACATATTGCTCAGGAATATCAATTATAATGCAGTGTCCATGCAGCTTATTGCTGAGTTTTGTCTTTCATGGTGTCATAAGCTGGCAGATTGGCTCACACATGGCTCTCGTTGGTTCAGTTTGAGACTTGGATTCCCCATATCAAAATTGAATGCATGCATATGGATCTATTTGAAGAGGTACTGATGATCTGAAGCCACTGCGATGGTCTCATGGCAGTTTCACGCTGCACTGAGTCATATGTAATGTTGCAACATCGTCCGGTTTCCCGATGGGCGAATAAGTCGTATCACTGTGCCTGTTTGTGACGTCATCAAAACGTTGCATCCATATCCAGTGGTATATTTGAACAGTGCGACATTTCCTGCCGATATGCGGCACATTCGGTTACATATCTAGTGTAAACAACGCTATGGCAGAAAGTAAAAGAATATCCACATTGTCACTGGGCATGTAGGTACCTAGGTAGGCACCAGGTAAATATCAAGCTGATGGTGTGATGGGTGGGCTGTTGAAGATAATTCTGGTTTGTATATCCACAATCTCAATGATAACTGTGATTGTTGTTCACTGGTTCACTCACTGGTATGCAAGTTTGACAATGACTGGAAAGTGAGAATGGAATGAACCTTATTCAAACTCCATATGCATGTGGTTTTGCCATTGGTGGTGTATACAAACATCAGTATGACAATGCAATTGTTGTTTTGTGGCTGAACATTTTTTTGTGTTGAACAATCTGGTTTAAAATGCATTAGCATCAGCTATTCTTAACATTTTATGATGTAAGTTGTCCTTCCACAGGGGAGGGAAATCCAGCTATTTTTTTTTGCACTCAATTTTGAACTTGATAGCAAAAGGTGGAGAGTCAGCCCACTATGTAATCCAAATCTGTTTCCTTTCAGTACAAAATGTGCTGGTTAACATCAACTACATTTTCTATGTACCTAGCAGTGTTTTTTTCTTCTTTTTTTCCTTTCACTTTTTTATCAGCATAAAAATAGCATAGGTTATTGAGGGCAGGGCCCAAATCAACATTGGGGGGCCAAGATCAACATTGGTGGGGCCATGGCCCCCACAAAAGGATACAAATCGACACCCCTGCTGGTTTGTACAAACATCAGTATGACCATGCAATTGGTGTTTAGTTGCTTAGCAAATTTTCTTTCAGAAAATCTGGTTTAAAATGCATCAGCATCGCTAATCTCGACATTTTATTATGTAAGCTGTACTTCCACAGTGGAGGGAATTTCAGCTATTTTGTTTGTTTTTGCACACAATTTTACATTTTTCAGCAAAAAGTGGAGGGTCAGTCCACTATCTAATCCAAATCTGTTTCTTTTCAGTACAAAATGTGCTGGTTAATATCAATGTTTCTACTTACCTAGCATGGTGTTTTTCATTTTTTCCCTTTAGCTTTCTTATCAGCATAAAATAGCATAGGTTATTGGGGGGGGGCCAAATCAACATTGGGGGGCCAAGATCAACATTGGTGGGGCCACGGCCTCCACAAAAGGATACAAATCGACGCCCCTGCTCACTCCACTATCTAGTCCAAATCTGTTCTTTTTCAGTACAAAATGCGCTGGTTAACATCAACTAAGTTTTCTATGTACCTAACAGTGTTTTTCTTCTTTTTTTTCCTTTAGCTTTTTATCAGCATAAAAATAGCATGGGTTATTGGGGGGGGCCCAAATCAACATTGGGGGGCCAAGGTCAACATTGGTGGGGCCACGGCTCCCACAAAAGGATACAAATCGACGCCCCTGCTCACTCCACTATCTTGTCCAAATCTGTTCTTTTTCAGTACAAAATGCGCTGGTTAACATCAACTAAGTTTTCTATGTACCTAACACAGTGTTTTTTTTTCTTTTTTTTCCTTTAGCTTTTTATCAGCATAAAAATAGCATGGGTTATTGGGGGGGCCAAATCAACATGGGGGGGCCAAGATCAGCATTGGGGGGGGGGGGGGGCCATGGCCCCCGCAAAAGGATACAAATCGACGCCCCTGGCTACTAGATCAGTTTCCAAACATCGATTTGAACAACTCCATTTGTGCTAACATTATTGCATTCTGGTTCTCCACGAAAGTCGCGAAGGCACTACTTTTATCTGGCTTAATTTCGATATGTTCGAAATCTGCATCGTATTCAGAGGACGACGTGTCGTCATGAATTTGCAATTTTTGGGGGGGTCGGTCATCATCAGATGATTCCTCCAAGGGTCGTTTTTCTGTGGGAACACTCGATGGACTTTCAACTGAATTTTTCAATCTTTTGGCTAATTGTGACAGGGAATCTCATCCTCTGAATCACTGTTTTGGGTTTTTTACGTTTCGCTAATTGCGATTGCAAATTTTAATTGTCTGAATCACTGGACGTAGGCAGAGGTGGATTAATACCTTCGGCTAATTTAGCCAGGGGCATGTCATCTTCGGAATCGCTGGAAGCAGCTGGGAGCTGATCTCCATTTGTTAACTGGGTGAGAGGTGATTCATTCTCCGGCCGGTCTGACTCGACCGACGGTGATGGCACAGAGCCAGATATGGTCTCTCCAGTTACCGGATCTGCGGTGTCGTCACCCATTGTTCTCGGCGGGGTGTCTACATCCATGTACCAGTCATCACATGGGCTGTAGCTCGGGCCGGCCTCAGCCCGTTTGTCTGACCTCGAGGGCTGCACTCGCTCAGGGGTTGTGCCGTTTACTTTTGACTTGTTCGTTAAATATTTCTGGTTCACTGGTTCGTCCTCATCCCTTGGGGTTCCCATGCT
Organism: Ashinkailepas kermadecensis; assembly: GCA_034440615.1. Lineage (NCBI taxonomy): Eukaryota > Metazoa > Arthropoda > Thecostraca > Neolepadidae > Ashinkailepas > Ashinkailepas kermadecensis. The sequence goes on from JAOTOM010005107.1 coordinate 766,396, forward strand.
GTGTTTGGGTCAGCCAGCCGCAATTTCTGGGCATGTACCAGTCGGGTCTTACCAGTGGTTTGATTTCTGATCACGTAATTTACTGGGCTAGGCTGTCTGGTGATCCGAAAGTATGGTTCCCAGGGCAACGATAACTTTAGCGACGTGCCAGGTTGCACAGTGGTGTCATAATAATAAACCGGGTCTCCTATCTTGAAATTTTTCGGTTTCGCTTTCCTGTCTGCGCACTTTCTGTTCTTTTCATGACTTTCTACTATGTGCGTTTTCACATGGCTGTAGGCCACATGCAAATTTGCCAACATTTTTGGGACATAGTCTTCCCCATAATACCTAACTTTTGGCTGCAGCAAATTGTCTAGGGGAGAACAGGATCTCTACCATAAAGCGACAAGAAAGGTGATATTGTGCCTGAACTTCCAATATTTGCCGTCCGGTAGGCAGCAAGAGTAGCGAGTATTTTCGTATCCCAGTCATCCTGATTCTGGTTAATTGCTTTTGTTAGCATGCCGTTTTGGCATCTATGGTACCTTTCCACGCGGCCATTCGAAGATGGATGGTACACACTGGTAGTGATATGGCGAATATTCAGGAAAGTTTGCAACTCCTCCACAATTGCATTTCTAAATTATGTTCCTAAGTCCGAAAGAATTACGCATGGGCACGAGTGGCGTGGAATAATTTCTTCCATAAGGATTTTTTTTGCGACGGTGTGAGCATCCTTTCGTTCTGTGCCAAAACTATCGGGCCAAGAAGAGAAAAGGTCGATGATCGTAATGACATACCGGTTACCGTTTTAAGTTTCTGGGAATGGTCCACAAGTATCAATGGCTATCATTTAAAATGGGTAATGTGGTACAGGCATTTCTTGCATGGGTGCTGGGGCTGCTTTGGCTCTGCGTCCTGTGCAAGGCACCCAAGGTTTGAGGTAGGCCACTGTATCTCTCCACATTCAGTTCCAGTAATATCTAAATTTTCTCTAAATTTTCTCTAAATTTTATCTAAATTTTCTCACAGTAATATCTAAGTTTCTCATATGTTTTCGTCAATCCCATATGGCCGGCAAAAAAGCCTTCGTGTAGTTCCTTTAGCACTTACTCTCTCAAACATTTTGGCACACATAGGTGTAGTACTGTAAATGGTCCACATCGTGGCCCTTCACTAACCTTGTAAATGAGTCTATCTAATTCCATATAATGCAGAACAACGTCTTTGTAATCCGAATGATTCTTATCGTTCATGATTGTTCGTATGTTGGCTATTTCCTCGCCTTTTAAAGTTTCTCAATGTTCTCCCACTTCACTAACACGTCTTTGAACTTTTCCTCTCTGCTCAGCTCCTCCTCTGGTTTTCTGCTCTCGATTTCCCGAAAATCACCCGTGGGAACATGATCTGAATCGATGACGTTTGCTTTTTGATCTGTCTCATACATCCAGCTAAGATGATGTGCTACAACATTTTTGCTACCTTTTATGCAAACCACCTCACAATCCTGTTCCGAAAGCATGATCGCCCATATTTGCAGCACTGGATTTTTCATTTTCGAAAAGTTCAAGAACGTAAGTGGTCGGTGGTCCGTTAGAATCGTGAATTCGGACCCAAGCAAAAATGTAATATGTAATATGAAAACATACCGATAAACGAGCGGACTCCTTTCACAGTGATTGGTGCTGCCATCTGTTGAATTGATTCTATCTTTTCAGGATTCGGTTGTATTCAAGAAGCTGAGACCACGTGTCCTAAATATTGGACCTCTTTTTTTTCAGAAAATCACACTTCGAAAGTTTCAATTTCAATTATGCTTTGCGTAATCGGCGAAGGACTTCTTCTAAGTAAACTAGGTGTTCATCAAACGTTTTCGAGTACACTATTATGTCATCGACGTAAGCCGTTGCAAACTGATTCTGAATTCCTGACAGCACTTTGTTAGGCTTTTTAATACCAAGAATTTCGATGACGGGTTGCAGATTCCAAATGGCATTTTTCTAAAATTTAACAAGCCAAGGAAGCACGTGAAAGCGGTTTTCGGGATGCTCTCTTCTGACATCGGAATTTGCCAATATCCAGCTTTCAAGTCTAGAGACGAAAAGAAGTTCGCTCCACCGAGAGAGGCAAGGATTAGCGGGAGTGGATAGATGTTTTCCTTGGTCACCTTATTTAGTTTTCTGTAACCGATTGCAAAACGGCTACTTCCGTCCTTTTTGCGTACAATCACCATTTGCGCGGCCCATGGACTGTGACTCCTCGATGATTCCAGCTTCTAGCATTACTTTCATTTGGTCTTCTGCATATTTTCCCTGAGAGAATGGGGTTTTGTAAGGAGATTGACGGATGGGTGGACGGTCAGCAATCTCTATGTCCATAAGTATAACGTCAGTCGTGCCAAGGTCTGCGTCAGTTGCGGCAAATAGGTTAGCGTTGACACGTAACAATTGCTCTAATTTCTCCTTGTCGGCTCTAGTCAGGTGAGACAGTTTGGCTTGCTCAATCGGGTCCGAGGGAGTGGTTGACTGGGTCAGGTCGATGTCCTGGGTCATGTCGATCAAGTTCTCTAGGTCTGATTCGTCAATTTGATCAGCGAATGCTATTACCTGTTCGGGGTACAACGTAAAATCTCTCGTGGTGACATTTACAATTCGTGCTGGTCGGCGTTCATGTTGATCTGGCTTTGCTACCACTTCGGCTATGAACAAGCCGGGCTCCTCAGAAATCAGTGGCGTATTGTCCAACGAACGCACGTAGCAAGTTTGTTCCACTAATTGTACTTTATTCACAGCTGTCGGACACTCCACGATCGTGTTGGCCGGGATACATATGCGTCCTTTGATTCTGACCAGTGAGCTCACTGGTCTGTCGCTGCGGTCTGAATGGGATCATATTTCCTTCAATGCACAGGGCCTTCTCCTCACAATCTAATTTGGCTCCAAACTCGGTCGAGAAATCGTTTCCCAACATGTACTGTTGCGTCAAGTCTTTCACAATCTGGAAGGCGAACGGTTTTCTGAACTTACTCATCTCAACGTTGAATGTTCCTACACCGATATTTTTCAAGTGATGGCCGCTGGCCGAAATGAGGGGAATGCGGTCTTTTCGGTCTCCAGAAAAACTGATGGTCTAATCCTCTGCAATTTTGTCAAAGAACTCTTTGAAGATTAGTAAGATGTCTGGTCCAGTATCTACAAGTGTGTAGGCCTTTTGGTTGACAATTTTAAGCCAGCACATGGGTGTATTAGGTTTAATACGAATTTGTTGAACACGTTCCTGTTTTTGTTTACGTTCTCGGCTCTCTTTTTTCGCACCTTTTTTCTCTCCTTCCTCTTTGGTTCATCTCTCAGAAATTTCTCAGCTCCATCGTGGTGGCCATTCACAATGGAGCTTTTTAGTTTTCCGTCTGTCTAGGGAGATTTTGGCAGGAACGGCACTGACGTCCGATGTGATCTACGCGGTTACAAAAAAACGCATATGGGTTTTCCATCAGAGGTCCACTGAAATGAGGGGCGTGGCTGCTGGGGCTTCTACACCCTGAGGCCCGCAGGAGAGCGCGGCGGAGGGAGTTCGTGGTTGGGTCCTGAGGGATAGGCTCGTAGCGGTCTGGAGTACCGTTGGCACGATGGGCGAAACACCCTGCGCCCAGGCTGAGGTTGGCTCGGCGGCTGTGGTACTTCTCGTGTTTGTGAAGTTAATTTGTCTACCGTTTGTCCCATCGCCAAACTTTTTTCTAGCTTGTACATCCTATCATTTCCTACTTCTGGGCGAATTGTATCAATTTAAATCGGCTCGTCTTCACGTTTCTGAACGCCACGACATAGCTCCAACGTTCTGTCCAGCTGTTGTTCGCGCACGGCAAATTGAATGGCCTCCTCCAGATTTCTAAATTGATGCCTATATAATTTACTGACACATGTTCACCAGCCACCACACCTAACCAGAACTTGCTTCGTTCCTTCGTCGCCATTCTCGGCCTCCACGTCATTGTGTATGCTAACGACACTGTTTTGCCTCCTCGGTTTATTGCCAGCCGGACCTTGGTCAATGTGGCCCCGAACGTTGCACGCTTCCTCCTACGCGCTCAGCTCAGTCCCAAGCTCACCGGTAAACATTACCGAAATTTGAGTCACCAATTAGCACTAACCACACCAGCACCCTACTACATTAATGTCTTATCCAGAACCAGCACACGGCTGCCACCACGCGAAAACATCCTTCCAAAGGTGACCCTCGCCATATTTGTTATCTCAACAGACCAGTTCAAGGCTCTGTCCCCCGCATCGCAAACACCTCGACTTTCACGCCCTTCCTCTGGCGTTCTTGCAACATATGCGCACGTGTACGAACCGTATATATAGAGGACCCCCGACGACCAGTAGTTAGGTAAGCTTAGGAAGACGAGCTTGATACACCTCCGAGAGCGAGCCGTCCTGCACTCGCCCCGTACCTACCCACTTCGTGCTGTTGTGTGTTTGTTGTGCAGTGCGTTCAACCGCCTTCCTCTGCGTCGGCTGACACGCTATCTAGTAAGATCAACCGCCATCTGTATTGAATCTAGACTACCTGCACGGCGCGAGCTCTCTTGAATATACTATAAACATATTGTACCGACTGTCCCGTCTGTTGAGTGGAGGCGCATCACTGACTTGGCATCCGGCACGTCGTCTGTCAGACATTGAAGACGACTGGTATATAGACGACCTCTGCACCGTACCAAAGTTTACAGGTAGCACGTCACCGACAAGAAGAGCAGACGCGGGGCTTTCTACAGAAAACTGTCGATCGCTTCAGTCAGCTGGTTGCTTTATACTCCTTTGTTAAAAACGTCTATGAGGATGTCCTGAGCGGTGGGGCTGTCCAAGTCGGTGTAAGCCTCCCTGGCCAGAGTGAGCAACCTCTCACCGAAGTTTTGCGAAACAGATTTGGAGTCCGAACAAATGACGACGCTGCGCATGGGGTGACAGAGAAAACGATTGCGAATGTAACGGAGTGCAATGAGGATTGCATGTAATTCGGCGATGAAAATTGATGTTCCATCTGGTAGTCGATGTTGTTTTTTATATGTTCCCGAAACTATGGCATTTCCTCTAAAGTTGGCGTCTTTAGAACCGTCAGTAAAAACAAAAGGAACATGAGAATAACGAGACCGAAATTTGTGAAATTTTAGTTTCGCATATTCTGGACAAAGCTGTGATTTTGGAGTGGTGGTTAGATAAAAATGTGTCGTTCGGCTATCTGCCACGGTGGTGTAGTTGGTGGAGAAAGGGAAGTAATGCGTGGAATAGTGAAATGAAGTTGTTCAGAAAATGTTTTGACTGGAGAAGCTATAGTGAGACCAGTTCCTTTTCCGGCTGGACCTAAATAACCATGTTGTAAATTTTGGAGAATTTGTAATGACGCGTGTGTGGGGTTGTTTGCGTGAAATTGAATTTTGGATGCGTACCTAAGTGATTGCTGCATTATACGGAAGGCTAGTGGAGGAATTCCCGATTCGGTTTCTAAAGAAATGATGGGTGAAGTAGTCATTGCACCGAGTGCGATACGGATGAATTTATTTTGATTGGTGTCTAAAATGTGTAAGGAGGATGTGCTAGCACCGGTGTGTACTACGGATCCATATTCAATTATGGGTAGAACTAAAGATTTGTGAAGTAGTAGAAGTGTATGACGGTCGGCTCCAAGTGATGAAGAAATGATGCATCGAAATAAATTCAGTCGGTGAAAATATTTGTTCTGGATGTGTTTGATGTGTTTATGCATGGAAAGCCTACGGTCACAAATAATACCAAAAAATTTAAACGAATTTACAAGAGGTATATCATTGTTTCCGAGGTGAAGCGGTGTTTCTGGAATTGGGCGGGGAAGTGATTTGCTAAATATCATGGCTGAAGATTTTGTAGCGGAAAAAATGAAACCATTCTTCAGGGATCATTGATATATTTTGTCTAGTGCGATTTGTAGGTGAAATAAACAATGCTCGTAATTTTGTTCCGGAAGACCAAATTGTGCTGTCATCGGAAAACAAAGAGTATGATACATTAATAGGCATGTCGGTGAAAAGATCGTTAATGGTGAGGTTGAATAAAACTGGTGAAATGTAGCTTCCCCGTGGTAGTCCATTTTGAAGAATATGTGGATCGGAGATGGCTGACCGGCACCTGATGTGGAATGGACGAGTACCGGATAAAAAACCTACTAAATAATGAGCTAAGTGTCCTTTTATACCGAGTTGCTGAATTTTAAAAAGTAATGCGGGTTTGAAAACCATATCGTAAACTTTGCTTATGTCTAAAAATACTGCGCTGTGTGTTCATGTTTTTTTTTGTAGCCTAGGCGGATGTCTGTTTCTAGCCGAATAAGGTGATCTATTGTGCTGCGTCCTCGCCGAAAACCACATTGAAAGGGAGATAGAAGTGAATTTGTTTCCAGGTGCCAGGTCAGTCTTTTAATAACTATTCGTTCAAAAAGTTTTCCTAAACAACTGGTGAGTGCAATGGGTCGAAAATTACTTTGGTTACTATGGTCTTTGCCGGGTTTTGGAATGGGGATGATGATAGCTTTTTGTCCATGCTTCAGGAAAGATGTGATTTGACCATAATGAGTTAAATGTGTCTAAGATGCATTGTTTGGTGTGGTCAGATAAATGTCGAAAGAGGGAATAATGCAATTTGTCAGGCCCTACTGAGGTGCTACCGGCGGAGGAAATGGCATTCTCCAGTTCAGAAAGATGAAAAGAAGCATTGTAGTACTCGGTATTGTCGGAATCAAAGAGGTCGAGATTGGTGTGAAAAGTGTGTTGTGCATTTTGTAAGAAATTAGGTCGGTAGTTCTCATCGGAGCTATTATGGGTTATGGTATCAGCTATGGTATTTACTATGGTTTGTGGGTCTGTAATGGTGAGATTGTGGATTTTGAGGGCCGGTAGAGATTTATATGGGGAGCGTCCGGACAAACGTCGGATTAATTGCCATATTTTACTTAAAGGTGTTCGAAAAGTGAGCTTCTGTAAATATGAGGACCATGAACGGCGCTTAGCATCGCGAATGATGCGGCTGGTTCTCGCACGTTCACGGTTACGGGTGGTTAAATTTTTTTGATCGGGATGTCGTAAATACTTCCAAAATGCTCTTTTTATAACCGCAATTGCTTGTGAAATTTATAGATACCACCAAGGTACTGGTTTTCGTTTTGTGAAAGGTTTCGTGAGTGGAATTGTAGTGGATGCTGCTTCGAAAAGTTTGTCTGTAATTGAGTTGATGTTTTCGACGGGAGAAATGTTCGGCTTGTATTGAATATAAGAAAGTTCCTGAACTGTTGTCCAATCGGCTTTTGAAATTTTCCAGCGTGGGATAAAATTGGGTGTGCTATCAATAGCAGTTGAAAAAGTGGGTATTAATTTGATGGGGTAGTGATCGCTGTCATGAATGTCTGTATCTATGGTCCAATCGAAATCGTTGGCCAGAGTTGGAGAGCAAATTGTCAAATCTATTGCAGTTTCTGTGTTGTGTCCGAGGTGAAAAAAAATATTGGCTCTCCAGTGTTAAGTTTTACTAAATTGTGTCGGTCTAAAATGTGTTGAATAATGCGTCCGCGCGTGTCTGGGTGTAAATCATTGTTTATGTAAAGTGCTGTACCGCCACTTCGGTGTGATCCACGGACCTCGTCGTGACGATACAGTGAATAATTGAAAAGATGGAAGTTGTATGTATCATTAGGCAAAAACCACGTTCCTTGGCGTGCTATGAGAATCGGTGCGAGAATACTGAAAAAAGCTTTCATTTCGGCCCATTTTGATATTAAGCTACGGCAATTCCATTGTAAAAATGTAGACATCGGGAAAAGAAGTGTTAATGTTTGTCGGCACCTTTCGGTGCATGTCGGAGCCAGGAGTGCAGTTCAGGTGGGTATGCGTGTTGAGTATGGACGGCGCGGTGGACCCGCTCGAGTCGTCTGGCCAACCGGTGACCTTGGCACGGTCACGGCGGCCGGTTACTGCCTCGGGGGATGACCGCCGGCTTGGAGTTGGTCGTGTCACGAGGGCGCCGGCCGGCGCTGGACGCGCAGGGCTCGATCGGCGGCCCGCTGATGGGGAACGTGAATTTCCTCCCCCAGCCGAGTGACTGCGGGACCTGTCACTCCTCCCTGGAGTGGTCCGCTTGTTGGGAGCCGGAGTGGTCTGTGTATTGGCAACCGGAGTTGTTTGTGTCGTGGTGGTGATTGGTTTTAGTTTGGTGAGGGGGTGCCAGGCCTGGTATAAGTTCTGTTTGTGTGGACGTGGAATTTGTTTTGACGCGAGGTGTAGATGGAGCAATGGTGGCTGCATGGGCGTAAGTTTTGGTGGTCGGGGAGGTGGCCTCGACGGTCCGCCGGGCCTGCGGGTAGGAGACTCCGGTCGTGGCCTTGACGGCGCAAACCTCTTTTTCCCGTCGCCAGACTGGACAGAGATTGGAAGTGGTGAGGTGGTCGGATGTGTTGCAGCTGAGGCAGAGGGCAGGCTTTGAGCAGGTGGAATCAGGATGGGGTGGTTCACCGCACTTGGGGCAGCGGGCTGGTTGGAGACATGTCTTACTGCCATGGCCGAAGCGCTGGCAATTAAAACAGCGGAGAAGATTAGGAATAAAGGCGCGGACTTGGTATCGGATGTAGCCGGCGAGGAGGGTCTTGGGAAGAGTGGCAGAGTTGAAGGTAAGGACAAGGAGGCTTGTATCTCGTTTCTGGCCGTCTTTAAAGGAGGTGATGCGGTGGACGTGGGTCACCCCCTCCGGCCTGAGCTCCGTCTGGATATCTGCTTCAGACATGAAGCGGAGTTCCGGCGCGAAGATGGTGCCCTTGGTGGTGTTGCGGTTTGAATGTAGGGTAATGGTGACGGATTTACCACAAAATGTGGTGGTACGGAGGAGGGCTTTGGTCTGGGCTCGGGTTTGGGTTTTAATGACGAGAGTTCTGTTGGCAGGGGCTTCGATGTCAGGATTGGTTAAGGAGCAGATGGCGAGGAGTTGCTTGGTCGGCCAGAAAACGTCAATACGGCGGAAGGAAACGGATTCCTTGACAGGCTTGACTACTATGTAAGAGCCAGCACTGTCGAGGTAGGGTTCGATGGGTTCAGGTTGGGAGGGCGTGGTCTGGTTCGAGCGTGGGTCACCGGCGTGGAGGGTGATGGTCTGGTCCGGATCGCGAGGCGAGGTCGTGGTCTTGGGACGAGCAAGGGTCGGCGAGGCACAAAGGGCGTCCATGACGTCATCGAGAAGAATAGTCCGGCGCGGGTCATCAACAGTTGCATCGAGAGGTCCGAAGGTCATCATGCGCAAGGTCCGAAGTCGAGCGATGGTCAGCAGGCGTGGTCAGTGCAGGGAATTCCGATTCGGAGTCAGGTGGCGAGTTGGGGTCGGTGTCCTTCTTTCGTTTTTTCCCCATCGCGGGGAAAAACCTACCTAATGAAATCTAAATAAACAAGAACACGCAGAAACACAGGGAGCGGAAATACGATGAGAGAAAAAAAATCCGCGCGGGGTGACAGGCGTCACCCCTATAAATGAACGAAATGAGCGACGGGTGTCGCCCCACGAAAATGAAAAATAAAGAACTGCGGCGACGGGCAGTCAATCGCGCCAAAGCTGGCAGGGCGGAGTAATCAATGGTCTCTGGTGATCTGTGAGCGTATAGTACTGACTACTCCATGACGAATGAGCTTTGCTTTTAATTATGTTGGGCACTTCGGTCTGCTCAGGCCATTTCGTACCGTGAATAGAAATAGAGAGGAAAACAAAATTATGTTCTAGAAGTCAATTTACAAGTAAGTTGGTGTTTCGGAGGAAAATGAAAAGTAGATTGATGAGAAAAGGGTGTGTATCTCCTAATAGTGTGGGTAAAGAAAGGGGATGTTGTGTGTACGGCAGTAGTTGGTAAGTGTTTTTCGATGTTGATGGCATTTTTGACAGTGTAGGAGAATATGTGAAACGGTAAAATGAGTGTTGCATGATGGGTATGAAGGTCGTGGTGATGCAGTGTAAGTATATCGATGGGTGAGAAACGTGTGACCTATGCGGAGCCGTGATATAACTTTTTCTTCTTGTCTGTTTTTTTATATGATGTGGTCCAGTTTTCGATTACAGGTTTGATGAGAAGTAATTGTGTGTAGTTTGTGGTTTCAGTCCATTGTTGGTTCCAAAAATGTCGAATGTTCTGTCGTATTGTTTATTTGATGGCGTCAAAATGTGGTAGGATTTCTGTGATGTGTGTTAATTGTAGTGATTGTTTTGCGAAATGATCTGCTTCCTCGTTTCCTGGGATGCCACAGTGACTGGGCACCCACAGGAAACGGACCTTCATGCCCATCAGATGAAGTGTTTCGAGTGTATCATAAATGGAAATATGGCAATGGTGCAAAAAGGAAAGTGAAGAAAGAGATTGAAGAACAGATTTGGAACAGAATATAAATGGAACATACATCCACATTCCTGCCATGCAAACGTAAAGTACAAGCTACGGCTTGTAAAGGTGAATTCAGTGTAATTTGTGTATGTGTAAAATCATTGTTGATGTATAGTGATGTACCGCCACTGCGATGTGGTCCACGGACCTCATCGTGACGGTACAGTGAGTAATTGGAAAGATTGAAGTTATATGTATCTGTAGGCAAAAACCATGTTTCTTGAAGTGCTATGAGAATAGGTGCGAGAATATTGAGAAAAAAACTTTCATTTCGGCCCATTTTGATATCAAGCTACGACAATTCCATTGCAAAAAAGTAGACATCGGGAAGAGTTAATGTTTGTCAGCACCTTTCGGTGCATGTCGGAGCCAGGAGTGCAGTTCAGGTGGGTACGTGTGTTGAGTGCGGCCGGCGGTGGTTGGCTCGCTCGAGCCGTCCGGCCGACCGGTGACCTTGGCAGGATCACGCCGGCCGGCCACTGCCGCGGGGGACGCCCGTCGGCTGGGAGTTGGTCGGGTCACGTAGGCGCCGGCCGGCGCTGGGCCGGACCGGCGGCCCGCTGACGGGGAACGAGAATTTGCTCCCGCAGCGGAGTGACTGCGGGACCTATCACTCCTCCCTGGAGTGGTCCGTTTGTTTGGAGCCGGAGTGGTCTGAGTGTTGGGAGCCAGGGTGGTTTGTGTCGGAGTAGTCTGAGTGTTGGGAGCCAGTGTGGTTTGTGTCGGTGTGGTCAGTGGAGTAAGTTTTTTTTAGTGGAGCTAAACCGGGAATCATGTCTGTTTGCATCGAGGCAGAAGTAGTGCTGACGCGACGTGCGGGGGGAACAACGGTTGCCACCTGAGCATACGTTTTCGTTGACGGGAGGTGGCTTCGACAGACCGTCGGGCCTGGGGGTATGACACCCCGGTCGTGGCCTTCACAGCGCAGACCTCCTTCCTTTGCGCCATACTGGACAGAGGGGTGATGTGGTCAGGTGGTCGGGTATGTTGCAGTTGAGACAGTGGACAGGTTTGGAGCAGGTGGAATCAGGATGGGGTGATTCACCACACTTTGGGCAGCGTGCTGTTTGGCGACAAGTCTTGCTGCCATGCCCAAAGCGCTGACAATTGAAACAGCGGAGAGGATTGGGAATAAAGACACGGACTTGGAATCGGATGTAGCCGGCGAGGAGGGTCTTGGGAAGAGTTGTAGAGTTGAAGGTAAGGACTAGGAGACTCGTGTCACGTTTCTGGCCATCTTTGAAGGATGTGATGCGGCGGACGTGGGTCACCCCCTCCGGCCTTAGCTCGGCTTGAATATCTTCCTCAGACATGAAGCGGAGCTCCGGCGCGAAGACGGTGCCCTTGGTGGAATTGCGGTTGGAGTGGAGTGAAATGGTCACGGATTTACCACAAAATGTGGTGGTACGGAGGAGGGCTTTGGTCTGGGCTCGGGTTTGGGTTTTGATGACGAGGGTTCCGTTGGCTGGGGCTTCAATGTCAGGATTGGCTAAGGAACACATGGCGAGGAGCTGCTTGGTTGGCCAGAAAGCGTTGACACGACGAAAGGAGACAGACTCCTCGACAGGCTTTACTACGATGTATGATCCAGCACTGTCGAGGTAGGGTTAAATGGGTTCAGGTTGGGATGAAGTGGTCTGGTTCGAGCGTGGGTCAGCGGCGTGGAGAGTGATGGTCTGGTCTGGATTGCGAGGCAAGGTCGTGGTCTTGGGACGAGCAGGGGTCGGCGAGGCGCAAAGGGCTTCCATGGCGTCATCGAGGAGAATAGTTCGGCGCGGGTCATCAACAATTCCATCAATCGAGGGAGTATCAGGGGCCAGGTCTGTGTTCGTGCGATGGTCGTCGGGTGTGGTCAGAGGAGGAAAATCCGAGTCTGAGTCCGTTGGCGAGCATGGGTCGGTGTCCTTTTTTAGTTTTTTCCCCATCGCGGGGAAAAAAGCCCTACCTAGTGTAACTTAAAGAAATAAGAAGGACACAGAAACACAGGGAACAGAAATACAATGAGATGAAACAAATCCACGCGGAGTGACGGGTGTCACCCCAAGAAAAGAACGAAAAGAGCGACGGGTGTCGCCCCACGAAAATGAAAAATGTCAACTGCGGCGATGGGCAGTTAATCTCGCCAAAACTGGCAAGGCGGAGTAAATAATTGCTCTGGTGAGGTATGAGCGTATGATATTGAATACTCCATGGACGAATGAGCCGCCAAAAACAGTATTTAATATAAACTACGTTACAACACCCTGCGAGTCAGCACGATGCAAATTGGTGCAGATTAAGACAGGGCTGCACAGTCTTAGTCCAGCGTCGTCTCCACTTGAGACGTCGTCAGTCGTCAGTAGGTCCGTCAGGTGTTTTGAAAGGGGTGGCCTGTTTGAATTTATGTTATGGAAGAAAAACACCATATGTAGACGTGTTTTCAATCTATCCCAGCCAATGTCGTCAATGGGAGACAACGCGCGAAAGCTTCCAGACGCAGCCACCAGAGCGGCGACACATGCGAGTAGAACGTGAATTGCCCGTCGCATAACCGTGTTTTTAAGCCTTTCGCTTGCGAAGAGCGGGAGATTGGAGTGGAAGAAGTTTCCTAAGATTAATTGCTTGGTGATGGGGCGGAGTTCCGAGCTGAGTTCCTGGTTTCGCATATAGGTAATTTCTGTGTCTGGGTAGAGCCAGTGGCCTACCGAAGGAGGGCAAAGGAGACGGTGCCCTTTTGTCCCACAATCCTTGAGAGACTGTTGGGGGCCCCCAAGAATGTAGCCGGGGTACATAAAATTGCACCGGACCGCTTAAAATCCCGCTGGGCCCCAAGGATCGCACCGGAGCCCATTAAAAAGTAACATTCGGGTCCCCAAGAAGTCGCACAGAGACCGCTGAAAATGACTGGGCCCCCAGAATTGCAACGAGGCCCCTGAAAATTACATTGGAGCCCCCAAAATCGCTTCATGGATCCCAAAAATGACGATGCCTGGGGTTGCCAAAACGTGGGACCGGGGACGTGAAAATACAATTGGGGCCCCTAAATGTCGTGCCGGGCCCCATTAAAATCACGCTTGGGGCCAAGAAGTCGTGCGGTGGTCATCGAAAATGACGCTGGGGGCCCAAAAACACTGACCGGGCCCCTAAAATAACGCTGAGGCTCAAAAGTTCGAACCGGGGACCCTGAAAATCACGCTGGGACCCCAAAAAAGTAATCGGTGACCATTAAAAATCACGATGGTGGCCCCAAAGAGACGGACCGGGTCCCTGAAAATCACGCTAGAGGCTTAAAAGGTTGGGCATGCCCATGTGCCATGCCCCCGCTCTTTGTATGATGGGTGGGCGTGGCACGAAAACTCTGCTATTGCTTTGCTTCAGGGTGGCCAGAAGGGCCCTGTAGTCCTGCAGCAGCTCCTCACTCCTAGCAGGACCTATGTTATTTACTCCTAAACCTCCTGGCCGCAGCCTGCCGCCCTTCGTGTCACACCCGCCTGGACTGCCATCTGGTGGCAGAAACTCCGCGATGTCTCCCATTAGTTTGCGGGTTGGTGTTCTAAATAGCACACTTGTCACTGCTGCTATTCTGGTTTGTGCTATCTCAAATCGGTAGGTGTCGGCAGTTGTAATGTTAACGTCATATACTATGCCACAGTGGTGGAAATGGATCCCATGTAGATGATGTAAATACCGCAGGCTTTTAGTTCATCGTGTATCTTGTTCGTTTGCTCCGAAATTTGGTTCACGAATTGGTAAAAATTGTATTTACGTTATTCATCCAGACAAATGCTTCCCAAGTTTGGCGGAATATTTCACGCTTCATTGATGACGTGCTACGCAGCTATGAGACTGAATATTGGAGATGAGCTTCGCGACTGATATATTGCGTAGTTGCTGCTGCGTCATGCTGGCATTTGCGACCGTTCCGACACATGATATTTACAGATGCATTTATTTTGGGTCAGGCGACTCCGATGCAGTTATTGCATTCATCAATGGCCAACCACTCAACCCGAATCCCGCAAAACGCACCGCGGCGTCCCACCATTTACTGCTGGAAACCAAGCACACCCGGCTAATGTGGCGGCGCTCCTCTGCACGCCGTGCCCTGACGCATGCCATTGATAAGCAGAAGGCCGCCTCGCCGCTTTCTTGCACGGTACATTATTGCATAGATAAGCTGTGGTGCTGTCGTGCTCCATGGGTAGCACCACCGCCGCACGCGTGTTAACGCCACTGACAAACACCAACACTACTGGCAGCGCGTGGCGCTGGCACCACGGCCACGTTCACGCCGGCTGGCACGTGTCAGGTGACCGCCGATCGGCTCGCGTACACTTGGCTGAGCCGACACGTGTCACTGGCAGCTGACACTGGCCACGTGACCACAGGCGTCGGCACGGACGGCCGGCTGCCATCCGCCGATGGCTGACGACTGACGTCAGGCCGCTGATGGCTGACGACTGACGTCAGCCCCCTGAGGACTCACGTCTGACGTCAGACCGCCGAGGACTCACGTCAGTCCCCTGACGGCTCGCGTCTGACGTCTGACGTCAGCCCCCTGAGGACTCGCGTCTGACGTCAGACCGCCGATGGCTGACGTCTGACGTCAGACCGCTGATGGCTGACGTCTGACGTCAGCCCCCTGAGGACTCACGTCTGACGCCAAACCGCTGACGCCTGACGTCAGCCCCCTGACAGCTCGCGTCTGACGTCAGACCTCTGATAGCTGACTGTTCACGTGAACCCGCTGACGGCTCACTTCTGACGTCAGACCGCCGACGGCTCGCGTCTGAACTCAGACCTCTGATAGCTGACAGCTGATGACAATGCTCCGGCATCTGAAGTCAGATGTCAGACGGCTAATGACGGACGGCTGACGCACTGACCGAAACCGGCTCTACGGCAGTACGGAGCATACAGTCCCCCGGCTGGATCTGAGCGAGGCAGTGTACAGTGGTAATGGAGGGTGTGCACCTCTGCTGCCGGTCGGTCGGTGGAAGTGGCATAGGGGGAGGGGGAGGGGGAGCGGCAGCAGTGTGACGTTTGGGCCGCCGGCGAGTCGCCGGCCGCTGGCAGTGATGGCAGCACATGAGGGACTAGAGTCACGGCGCACTCGACCCAAGCCAGAGCCGGCTGCCGTGCCGGGCCCCGGTGGCAGTTTGTACGCTGGCACGCGCACAGGCGCTATCACGGACGGCACCACTACGGACCGCGAATGCACACCTGGCAGCGTCCAACGCGCGAGCGCAGGTTGCCCGCCTTGAGCGTGGCGCTGCGCGGTCGCTCGAACTGGTCGTCGTCGTCGATGGTGGCCAGCCAGAAGGAGAACTTGTTGGCGAAGTAGTGGCAGGTGCCGCGCGCGCCGCTGCACTCGATAAACGGCGTGGCTCGGAAGTCCTCCAGGCAGGAGCCGGGCGAGGAGAGCGACTGGCCGCCACCCTCGGCGCCGGCCGCCGTGTGCTGAGGGAGTATAGCCGGTCAATGTCACGCCTGGTGACCTCTCGGGGCGCCACACTACGTCATTAGCTCGCCTCAGTGGAAAGCAGGCGCTGACGTTTTGGCCGTTACAAGGGATCCATTCGAAGGGGCTCACATACATCGAAACCAATTGCTTGGCGCAGAGGGATTTTGTTTGTAGTAAAGTCTAGTGTCCCCGGATATTTTGAATACTCCGAGACTCTCATTAACCTAATAGCACCTACACTTTCTAATTGCGCTACTGGCCAGCTTGCTATTCCGTCTATAGCTCGAGCCAGCCAAACAATACATAATTATCGCGGAGTTCAGCATGGAAAGGTCCATACCACGGGTGACATTCTACGAAATCAATTGGGGAAGCAATGCATGCATTCGATGTGGGGTTCCTCGGAATCAAGAGGACTAACTTCATGGGGTCTCATGTTAAGCTGAAAAGACATAATGAGCAATGAACCGTTGCGGGAAATAGCCTCCTAAAGTATGGACACGGCACTGCCTGTGCCGTGCATCATGGATGACGTGATCCAGTCTGCGGCGTCCTACCATGGCGAACGAGTATCCGATCCACAGGCTGTCCCAGCCTGGCGGACACTCTGGAATGTTCAGCGATTGGCTGTGTACAGCCATCACGCTCGACGGCACCTCACACACTACGCATCTGAAACACAAGCGCCAGTAGTTACGTCTGGGTGCTGGGCGCGTCTGAAATGTGCGTCACGTCAGCAGCTGTCCATGGCATATCACACATGTCGCTCGGCGGTTACATATTGGGCGTGTGGCAGTCACCCTGACAGCGAAACAGCGCTACTTGACGGCTGTTGCTTCCTGGTAGTATGTACAAGCAGGGCTTCTGGTATGTGCTGAGCTTTCCTGTCGGCTGTCACTGTACGAGGGGTTACGAAGAAAGGTCAGGAAGCGCATTGAGTTTCCGGTGTTTAGCCTTGATCACATATTTTGAGCCGAACACGCCCTTACATCTCATAGCTCATACTGCTAAGCCATATGAATTTAATCCTTGGTAATGTAACCAATCTGTGTTGTGAAGAGATATGATGAAGAATCTGTGTTGTGAACCAATCTGTGTTGTGCTGGCTTACCTGGAGATGTACTGTTGCACGGATTACCTGGAGATGTACTGTCGGATGGCTTACCTGGAGATGTACTGTCGCACTGCTTACCTGGAGATGTACTGTCGGATGGCAGTATCGGCCACGGGCATCATAGGGATGGGCGCGTTGGTGGAGAGCCAGTAGGACTTGTCGTTGCGGCTAGCGTAGTTGCAAACGTTGTTCATGTCGCAGAACATGAAGGGCATCGTGCTGAACTTCTTCACACAGGAACCGGCAAAGCCTGAAAGCATGGGTCATGGGTGTGGAAATGCTGTCCAGCTCTGAGGAGGCACAAGACAGGATCAATGTGTGTCCAAAAGTCGACTGAACCGACTGGCTGTACAGCAATGACACGATACGACATAGGTGGAGGGGCTGGGTTGAGTAGCATGGTCATCCGTCGGCGGTCTGGTGAAGGGGCGGGAGGGGCGGGGCTAAATATCATGGTCATCGGTCCGCGGTCTGGTGAAGGGGCGGGAGGGGCGGGACTGAGTAGCATGGTCATCGGCCGGCGGTCTGGTGAAGGGGGCGGAAGGGACGGGGCTGAGTAGCATGGTCATCGGTTCCCAGTCCGGTGAAGGGGGTGGAGGGGGCGCGGGGCTGAGTAGCATGGTCATCCGTCGGCGGTCTGGTGGGGGGGGGGGGGCGGAAGGGGCGGGGATGAGTAGCATGGTCATAGGTCGGCGGTTTGGTGGAGGTGGCGGGCGGGTCGGGGCTAAGTAGCATGGCCATCCGTCGGCGGTCTGGTGGAGGGGACGGGAGGGGCGGGGATGAGTAGCATGGTCATCGGTCGGCGGTCTGGTGGAGGTGGCGGGCGGGGCGGGACTTTGAGGCTGCATATGTCGCAGAGGCCTCTACGAGGGACGATAGACTTGCATCCATGACTCTTTTCCCTATTACCTCATTTTACTCAAAGTAACGAGAGGCTGTCATAGCCAGGAGTACAGCGTGGGACGCACCAAGACAAGTCTTTATCTTTGTCTTTGTCCGGACGCGACGTGGCGTACCTAGGTCCTGGTGGTGCGACTTCTCGTTGCCCTCGATGTAGAGCAGGGAGTATCCCTCCCACAGCCGGATCTGGCCGTCCTCGCAGGTTGGCACCACCTGTGTCTGGCTATGGCGCACCAGCAGGATGCCGGTCATGTAGTCGGGCGCGGCGCCGCACGGTACGCCGGCGTCACCCTTGGCGCCGTCCGCACCGAGATTACCCTGCCGACAGAGCAGCGTCACTCCACCCAGCAGAGACGGCAGAACGGACGGCGTGCCTCCAGAGGCAGCTGCTCAGGCGGTGGGGGTGCGCGCCGAAGACACGCATCTCGGCAGCGTCCTGAGTCGCGATATCAGACAGACACGTCACAGTATCCGCGGCACTTCTGGCCTCCAGGAGTCGCGATATTAGTCACGTTACAATATACGCGGCACCTCTGGCCTTCAGTAGTCGCGATATCACTCAGGTCACAATATACGCGGCACCTCTGGCCTCCAGGAGTCGCGATATCTCAGGTCACAATATACGCGGCACCTCTGGCCTCCAGGAGTCGCGATATCAGTCACGTTACAATATACGCGGCACCTCTGGCCTCCAGGAGTCGCGATATGGTACACGTCACAATATTCGCGGCACCTCTGGCCCCCAGGAGTCGCGATATGGTACACGTCACAATATTCGCGGCACCTCTGGCCCCCAGGAGTCGCGATATGGTACACGTCACAATATTCGCGGCACCTCTGGCCTCCAGGAGTCGCGATATGGTACACGTCACAATATTCGCGGCACCTCTGGCCCCCAGGAGTCGCGATATGGTACACGTCACAATATTCGCGGCACCTCTGGCCCCCAGGAGTCGCGATATGGTACACGTCACAATATTCGCGGCACCTCTGGCCCCCAGGAGTCGCGATATGGTACACGTCACAATATTCGCGGCACCTCTGGCCCCCAGGAGTCGCGATATCAGTCACGTTACAATATACGCGACACCTCTGGCCTCCAGGAGTCGCGATATCAGTCACGTTACAATATACGCGGCACCTCTGGCCTCCAGGAGTCGCGATATGGTACACGTCATAATATTCGCGGCACCTCTGGCCCCCAGGAGTCGCGATATGGTACACGTCACAATATTCGCGGCACCTCTGGCCACCAGGAGTCGCGATATGGTAAACGAACCGCAACAGGTGGCGCGAGCCACTAACATATGCAGAAAACCATTATCTCACATTATCTTAGCATGTAATTTTGCAATGTTTTCATTTCCCTCTATTCCAACTTAGGTATTTGTTCGGATATACTTGCTCTCCTTCAAACATTGCGCCTCATTACCTGCTGGGTTGCGCTTATGTTATTGCTCCACCTGTGTTATTGCTCCACCTATGTTATTGCTCCACCTATGTTATTTCTCCACCTGTGTTATTGCTCCACCTGTGTTATTGCTCCACCTGTGCAACTAACATGCCGATAACGGAATGACGGGACAATATTGCTATCCATACAATAATGAAGAATGATCGCTCCATTTACCGGATATCCCGGAAGTCCGTCCTGTCCGGTGTCTCCCTTGCCGCCGACTGGACCCTGCAGGCCTGGCAAACCGTCCAGGCCGGACCGACCCCTGTCGCCCTTGGGGCCGGGAAGGCCGGCCGGCCCGTCCAGGCCGGGCGGGCCGAGCGCGCCGTCGCGGCCGGGCAGGCCAAACGGCCCCGGCTCGCCCTTCTGGCCGGGCAGGCCGCTGCGGGCCGCGTCACCCTTGGGCCCGACCAGTCCTGGTGGGCCGACCGGGCCGGGCGAACCTGGCGCGCCGTCCGTGCCGGCCTCTCCCGGCCGGCCGGGTACGCCCGACGGCCCGGGAACGCCCAGCTCGCCCTTCTCACCGGACAGGCCCGCCAGGCCATCCTGGCCGCTGCCGCCTGTGGAGAATATCAGTTACTAGATCCAGGAGAAAATGAGTAGAGAGGAGAGGCAACTCTGGTGCTGAGTGAAATGTTGCCACCTGGCGGGCGCTCGTAGGCCCGCATCGTATAAGTTCCATACCATTCGTCCAGCTTGATTGATGCCGTGAACTTAAAGGAGCAATAATGCATACATAATATAGTATGTAAAATAGTGCGATAGTCGGCATATCAACGCGAAGATTTCAGCAAGCGAATGCTGTGACACTACTATCGCAATAATAAAACAACGAATTGTGGCTCGTGGGGACGAAACTCCAACCACAATTTAAAGACAAATAAACGTGTGACATAATACAGCCATGGCAGATAATGTTTAGTCACTTCAATTCAGCAGTTCAGTTACCGGTGACGCTTCCACGAATAGTCGACCAACGCATAAATACACGAATAAACAAATAAATGCAAAAAAACATGGCAGCTGGTTTGTAAGTTCCTGATCAATCATGTTCTTCGCTCATGATCTGCATGCAGCAAACATAAACAAGGAGTCTGGTTCAGAGTGAAATTGTAGATAGGTCAGTCTTACCTGGGACTCCGTCATCTCCCTTGGCGCCCTCCTGGCCAGGTGTGCCGGGCAGTCCCCGGTCTCCTTTGACTCCGGGTTGACCGGCGCGGCCGGAGAAGCCAGGCAGCCCGGGCCGGCCGTCCTCTCCGTCCAGGCCGGGCGCTCCCGACAGACCGTCGTCACCCTGCTGGCCCTGGGGTCCGACCGGGCCCAGCTGGCCCACGGCGCCGTGCAGCCCCGGTATGCCGACAATGCCCTTGTCGCCCTTGGCGCCGGCCTGGCCGAGCGGGCCGGGCCGGCCGTTCTTCCCGGGCATGCCGGGCAGACCCTTCTCGCCGCCGATGCCGACGCCTGGCGTGCCGTCAGGCCCGGCCGGGCCTGACTGGCCCTTCTGGCCGGCCAGCCCGTCCAGCCCGGCCAGACCCTGCAGGCCGGACAGGCCTTCGTCGCCCTGCTCGCCGTCAAGTCCCGGAGGACCGTAAGGACCGGGTGGGCCGTCCCGGCCGGACTCTCCCTGCTCGCCCGTCAGGCCAATGACGCCCTTGTGGCCCGGGAGGCCCGGTCTGCCCGTTAGACCGAGGCCGCCCTTTTCGCCGGTCAGACCGGACAGGCCTGGCGCGCCTCGGCTACCTGTGAATGTTGAGGCGAAAGTGCTGTCAATTTATGCGGCATCATTATCCCAAAAATGGCGGCAGGGATCTTTTAACCCTCGCAGTGCGGGGTGGGGGTGGAACAGCTTTACCCACCCTGATATTTGTCTGAGGTAACTCATGAACAGTTCTGACTATCGGTTTGAATTTGTCATACGTTCCGACAATTGATGGATACATATTGTGTCATGATATTGACTCCTGGGACTTGAAGATGCCGGAAACAGGACTGACCAAGATAAGGCCAATACCTCGTCTCAATGCCATTTTTATATATACACTTAAACATTTGTCATGAACAAATCATGCAAGATGCAGTCAAAAGTGGAACATAGTCATAGACAAACGGGTAGGTACATAGACAAATGATGCACATAAAAATGGAAAATGCAAAATGTGACCTCAGCTCAGGTATCTAGGTCAGATGAATGTTTGAACTATGCAAAAGGTATCTTTGTGCATAGCTTCGTCACCGATAGATATTTTGAAGACACGAAATATACACAATGTTAAATTATGTCCTCCAAAAGCGTGCTAGATGTCAAGTCAATATTCAGTCAGGTCATCAAGATAGGCTCTGAAACATACCAGAGTCACATGTATTCTAGGCGATATAGAGGCTAAAATATATAATCTTGCCAGGTAAAAAATCGTTAAGTCAGGATAATTGTGCACACCGGTTTCATGCGTAATGTGATTAGGGTTTCCAAACTGTATTTTGATTTGTATTTTGATTTTATATTGCTTGGAAAATACTGAAAATAATTGGAAATTAGAATATTTTGCATGCAAATTTTCAAATTGTAGAAAGCAATTTTCTTTCGTGGCATTCATAGAAAACGGTCTTCTTCAACAGATCATCACATATTCCATGTATTTCACCTTGGCGGCACCAATGACCTTGACCTTTGCAAGCATCATCTGTGTTAGACTAAGTCTTCAGTTTGCATATAGTCAATATTAAAGCACGAAATAGCTTTGTTTCATGACTGGGGTGGAAAAACTACAACGAAACAGGTGACTGACTGGACCCCTATCATTGACCTGCTTGAGCTGACCTGGAACGCTAACCAAAGGAGACATATACAAATGTTGCAGGTAACCCTTGAAAGTTAAATGATGTAGGTACATCACTCCGTTGCACCATACCTCTATATCTTGCTGGGAACAAAAGTTAGCAGGGGGAAACACTGGCCCTCCCGCGCTGCGAGGGGTAGAACATTACGCCAAATGACGAGAAGCAGCCTGTGGTCAAGTAGCAAAATTACCCAAACATTCTTTGGACAGGGTGATTGCAGTATCATTAGTTCGAGTCCTCGAGTCTTCGAGATTATTTCGTGCTAGACTGACGCAACGGAGTCTCCAACATAATTGACTATGGTTTGCTTGGTGCAGTTCTGATCTTTCGTGCGGCACTGGGTTAAACAAATAATAAAACGGCAGAAGCTGTTTTGCACGAGAGACTACACAGACATCAAACGTAATACGTGTTCTAAAAAGTGTGTAATCGAACGTGAAAAACACCAGTATGATCAAGAAGAGTTGTAATGCATTCTACCCATGCATGTAATGCTAATGTAATACATGCATATATGTAATGCATGCATGTATGTAATGAATGCATGAATATCGGATTAGAATGGCACCAGGGAATAACACTTTTTTGTCCATAAATATAATCCGAATATTTTCAGATGTCCCATTGCGCACCAGGGTATTGCTCTCAGCAGAGTTCGGTCTATGGATCCTGATTGAGCTATCGGACCCACTTGGTTATTTGTTACCATATTCTTAATTCTTTCTTTCCATCCTATAACTTGTATGTACGTATGTATGCAATGCATTTATAACTTTGTTTTCCCATCTAATTTTGGTTGATTCTGGAAAGGCTATGCACAAGTACAATTAAATCGGTTACAAGCAGACCTGGACGGCACTGAAGGAAGGTCACGCACCCTTATATAATTATGGTTGTAAATAGCGTCATTTTCCTTTTTTTCACCGCTGTCTTGCAAAACAGAATGCGGATAATAAAATCGAACTGTTCGAAATTTACCTCACTTGTAAGTCGCAACATTCCTGTCCAATTTGCGTATGTGCGAGACATCCATCGCATGCACAATCTACAAGAACTATCAAAGCATCCTGGCTGTACACACCGCGAATGCAGACCAAAGAAAGGACAGTGAAGCTGCGCAGCGGTCTGTCCGCGCGATGTCGGCAGGAGGGCCCTCTCACCTGCCGCTCCTGTGTCTCCCTTCTCGCCGTCTAGTCCGGGGTGGCCAACGTTCCCCTTCTCTCCCGGATAGCCGACCAGGCCCGGTACGCCGACCGCTCCCACATCTCCCTTCATGCCCGGGGCGCCATCCAGCCCGGGCAGACCAGGAGTTCCCTGCCTGCCGGACACTCCCTGCGGCGAACACGGCGCAGTCACGTGTACCGCAGCAACCAACACAGGCGTGGGCTGACCCAGGCCAGCAACCGACACAGGCGTGGGCTGACTCAGGCATATCGCCAGCAACCGACACAGGCGTGGGCTGACCCAGGCATATCGCCAGCAACCGACACAGGCGTGGGCTGACTCAGGCATATCGCCAGCAACCGACACAGGCGTGGGCTGACTCAGGCATATCGCCAGCAACCGACACAGGCGTGGGCTGACCCAGGCCAGCAACCGACACAGGCGTGGGCTGACTCAGGCATATCGCCAGCAACCAACACAGGCATGGGCTGACCCAGGCATATCGCCAGCAACCGACACAGGCGTGGGCTGACCCAGGCATATCGCTAGCAACCGACACAGGCATGGGCTGACCCAGGCATATCGCCAGCAACCAACACAGGCATGGGCTGACCCAGGCATATCGCCAGCAACCAACACAGGCATGGGCTGACCCAGGCATATCGCCAGCAACCAACACAGGCATGGCTGACCCAGGCCAGCAACCGACACAGGCATGGGCTGACTCAGGCATATCGCCAGCAACCGACACAGGTGTTGGCTGACTCAGGCATATCGCCAGCAACCGACACAGGCGTGGGCTGACCCAGGCCAGCAACCGACACAGGCGTGGGCTGACTCAGGCATATCGCCAGCAACCGACACAGGTGTGGGCTGACTCAGGCATATCGCCAGCAACCGACACAGGCGTGGGCTGACTCAGGCATATCGCCAACAACCGACACAGGGATAGCCTGACCCAGTCATATCGCCAGTAACCGACACAGGGATAGCCTAGACCAAGCATATCGCCTGTAACCGACACAGGGATAGCCTGACCCAGTCATATCGCCAGTAACCGACACAGGGATAGCCTGACTCAGACATATGGCCAACAACCGACACAGGGATAGCCTGACCCAGGCATATCGCCCACCAACACAGGCATCGGCTGACACAGATTAGACAAAGATAACAGATGGCGAATGCAGGAGGGGTGTCGTGGGAAACTGTCCAGTGGCACGAGGTTGACTCGATAGAAGTCAGGGCTGCGCCACGGCGGGGCACAACAGACGTGCCCTCTAAACTTCGTGAAGCTTAGCGTTACGCCTGGGGTGTTGCGTGACAAAAAATAATCTGAAAATGACGTCGTCCCCCGTATCAGAAATATGTGGCGACGTCCATGGGTGGGAGACAAGACGAGAAGCGAGAGGGAGGTCGCTGGTGTAGTGGTTAGAGCTTCGGTCTAGTAAATCAGGGGTTGCTTGTCCGAGACCAGGTGACCGCGCGGAGGGGAATTCTAGTTGTGGAAAGAATGCGAGAGGCCATGTTGCAGTGCAAACGTCGGCAGACCCAGAGGATGCGACGTGACACTTCCTTGTCCGGAAGTGTCGTTATGGAATTGGTGGCCTTGTCTACCTGGTGACTGATACTGGCATGTGTGCTGTATGCACAGCGACAATATAATCCAACAGAGTCCAATCAGGAGTTCCCGGTGAGTTGCACAGTACACGCAACACATGAAATATTTCCTCATGGGTTTTTTTGACCCCTAGTGTTTACAAACGTAGAGTA
The DNA here is from genome assembly GCA_034440615.1 of Ashinkailepas kermadecensis. Lineage (NCBI taxonomy): Eukaryota > Metazoa > Arthropoda > Thecostraca > Neolepadidae > Ashinkailepas > Ashinkailepas kermadecensis. The sequence continues at coordinate 791,500 of JAOTOM010005107.1, forward strand.
TTAGCGATGCAAAAAACAGTGTACTACACGTAGTGATTGATAGTCTATTTGCATGCATTTATTTACTGGTTAGTCTCCGAGTTCAGCGTAAATATCTTCCTTTTTGCCAACATTGAGAACTTTTTCATCGTTAAGTCGTTATCTACGTATGGAAAATAAGGAAAAAATGGTTCACATGTTCAGCAGAGCAATTCCCAAGTATCTTGGGATAGTAACGATATGCAAATGCTACGTTTCGATCCATCAAGGGTCAGATGTCGTAAAATTGTTGGTCTTATTTTGGAAGCTCCCAAAATATTGCGTGAAAACATTTGCATTATACATACCTACGGATAAGCATGGACACTAAGTACAGTTTCAGCTCAGAATTAATCCCAGGATAACTCAGGAGCCGAAAAGGTCGCCTAAGGCCAAGCCGATTCAAAGACCTCGAATTGCCTTAGGAAGATCAATGGCCTACTTCGGTAGGTCATCTGAGTTGTCGCCGTAACACATTAGGCATTGACCACTTGTGAGCCATTGGTGATATTAACTTCCGATAATTCGAAATTCGGCGAAACATGACCTGACACGTCTCTCACGATCTCTAACAATGACTATGACGTAATCTCATGACGTTACAGCTCACTGACTTAACATGACATCTTACATTTTGACATGATCAGGTCGACAAAGGATGCCAGTCACACCAAGCGGTAGTGCGCTAACTCGAACCGTTTTTCAGTTCACTGAAAACAAACTAACAAGAAAGTTGTGTTCAGAAAAATCGTCATTTACACGACAGAGTCTTCAACAAATTACGTTCACTCCGTTTAATACCTAGAAATTAGTGCATAAGAACCAAAAATGCGGATGCATAGGGCGAAAAGCACGCAGCAGTGAAAACGAAAGGTGGATGAGGAGGTACGCACCATGCTACCCTTCATTCCGGGGAATCCCGGCAGGCCGGAGTCTCCCTTGAGGCCCGGCGCTCCATCGATGCCGAACAGGCCGGCCGGACCGGTGTCACCCTTGAGGCCGGGCAGGCCGACCGACCCGTAGCCGATATCGCCCTTCTGGCCCTGGCGTCCGGAGATGCCCGGCAGCCCGTCCAGGCCGGGCGGGCCCCGCGCCCCGGGAAACCCAGGCGCTCCGGCGTCACCATTCTGCGCTGCTCTGCCCGGCTCGCCCTTCTCGCCGGAGAAGCCGGGCGGGCCGACACTGCCCTTGAGGCCGGGCAGTCCGCTCTGTCCCTGTGGGCCCGCAGAGCCGGACGGGCCTTGGTCGCCCTTGATGCCGGGCAGTCCGTCCATGCCGGGCATGCCCGGCTCGCCGAGCGGACCAACAGCGCCGGGCAGTCCGGCGTCGCCCCTCAGGCCGGGCAGACCGTCCAGGCCGCGGACGCCCGGGGCGCCGTCTGTGCCGTCCAGACCGCTGGCGCCCTTCGTTCCCAGTATGCCCGGCGGGCCGGCATCGCCCTTGGGACCGGGGAAGCCGGGCAGGCCCGATCGGCCTGGATCTCCCAGCAGACCAGCCTCACCTGAGACACAAGGAGACGTCAGATTACGTCAAGCAGCGCACTGATTGCGTCCCACGAGCTCACACACCGGTGTAATAGCATAGCCGAAATAATGTCAACCAATGAAAGACTATCAAGCAATGAAAATACCTTTCAAGTAAGCATGTAAGGTTTATCTGGAGTAGAATCAACAGTTTCAAACGATAATTATATGGCAAATGACATGCTATTTCGAATCTGTGATGAAACAATGGGTCTCTGATTGTAATTGTGGTCGATCTTAAATTCGTGACCATTTAGATTATTGCATTGGTACAAATTGGGATCATGCAACTGTCCAGCGGTGTGTTCAGAGGTTGTGACATAGCAAGGGTGGTCATTCACCGACATGCATGTCACCTCGCCCACTGACGCATTCATAAATTTGCACCGGTTCCAGAGAGTGGGCCTTACCCTTGAGACCGTCCAGCCCCGGTGGACCAGCGGGGCCACTTGGTCCCTCCATCCCCGGATCTCCCGGGCTGCCCTTCTCGCCGACGCCTCCAGGCAGTCCGTCGTGGCCGGGGATGCCCGACTCGCCCTTCAAGCCGGGGAAGCCCGGCTGGCCCGGCTGGCCCTCGGCGCCCGGCTGACCGGGCAGCCCTTCGGGGCCGCCGTTGCCCTTGAGGCCGGACGGTCCTGTCAGGCCGGCAGGGCCAGGTGTTGGCAGACCGGCGTCGCCCTTGTCTCCGCGCGCGCCGTCCTGTCCTGACCGGCCAGGCAGCCCGTCCAGACCTCGTCCACCTGTCAGCCCGGCCAGGCCCAGGCTGCCCTTGTCGCCGCGCGGGCCCGGCAGGCCGCGAGGCCCCAGAGGACCCGGCGGACCGACAGGGCCCATATCGCCGTCCAGACCAACCAAGCCCTGGTCGCCCCTGTCGCCGCGAGGTCCTGGCCGGCCCGGCGTGCCCGGCGGCCCCAGTTCGCCTTTCGGTCCGTCAGAGCCCTTGAGCAGCGGCGCCGCAGACGCGTCGATTACACCTGATGACAGAGGCGCCAGAAATGCATGCGTCAGACACAGCTGCGTCAGGTACATAATACACATAGGTCGGCAGTGTCATAGCCTACGAGCCTATGACTCATAGGCTCGGGATTGCCATGCTGGGCTCTGGTCGGTCGGTCGCGAGTATATTGCGCTCAAACATACAACCAATTTTGGTCCAGAAAGAATGGTGATTGGGGCTCTACCACGACATAATAATTTAACAGATATTCGTATTTTATGTCTATTATTTTCATGCCTACATGCATAATGCTCGATTAGATGAGGGATTGAGCATTGAGGGGATCTATTCTCCAACCCTCGTAGTGTGGGGTAATTGTTTACCCCTCGTAGTGCGGTTGAGCAGGGGAGGGGGCAATTATAACCCAAAGATTCTTGAACTTTTGTGCTCAGGAGGATCGAGAGATGCGGTAAACGGTATCGTGTTGCTGCATCCTTGAAAATTAAAGTTACTTGAAGCATTCTCATCGTCTCTTGTGGTTGACTTTCTAGGTCATGATAAACAGGTGATGATGATAAACAGGTGATGATGATAAACAGGTGATGATGATAAACAGGTGATGATGATAAACAGGTGATGATGATAAACAGGTGCATGCTGTTACGATGTTATTTGGTGCGGAGTGTGTATACGATTCTTGTGCTGAGGTACCACGACACAAACGCTGCAGCTCTCGCCGGGTGACTCTATTGGAGACTGAGCGTGACCGGGCAGTGGGCCGGTCAGACGAGCGTAGCCGCCGGGCTTTAGAGGTGTCAGATTTGAACACCAAAAGTCCAACACAGAACACATGCTGGGTGCAGTCAATCACACGCTTTCGCCGTAAACCCAGGTCAGACACAGGTTGTAAACCCAGGTCAGACACAGGTCGTAAACCCAGGTCAGACACAGGTCGTAAACCCAGGTCAGACACAGGCCGTAAACCCAGGTCAGACACAGGTTGCAAACCCAGGTCAGACACAGGTCATAAACCCAGGTCAGACACAGGTCGTAAACCCAGGTCAGACACTGGTTGTAAACCCAGGTCAGACACAAGTCGTAAACCCAGGCCAGACACAGGTCGTAAACCCAGGTCAGACACAGGTCGTAAATCCAGGTCAGACACAGGTCGTAAACCCAGGTCAGACACAGGTCGTAAACCCAGGTCAGACACAGGTCGTAAACCCAGGTCAGACACAGGTCGTAAGCCCAGGTCAGACACAGGTCGTAAACCCAGGTCAGACACAGGTTGTAAACCCAGGTCAGACACAGGTCGTAAACCCAGGTCAGACACAGGTCGTAAACCCAGGTCAGACACAGGTTGTAAACCCAGGTCAGACACAGGTCGTAAACCCAGGTCAGACACAGGTCGTAAACCAAGGTCAGACACAGGTCGTAAACCCAGGTCAGACACAGGTCGTAAACCCAGGTCAGACACAGGTCGTAAACCAAACCCGATTTCGTCCTTCAGTGTTGATTATATGCAAACTGAAGATTTAGTCTAGCACAAGAGACACACGCAAAGGGCAAGGCCACCGGTCACTTCAAGGCCATTGTCTGGAAGTATGTGATAAAAGGTAGATGACAATTTTATAATCAGATGGCATTTAGGAAAAGGTGATGAGTGCCACCAAGGTAAGGTCATATGTTGTTCACCCTTTTAGAAAATTTTGGAGAAAAATAAAAAATGTCGAATGTTGGTTATATTTTTTTAAGTGGAACAAAAACAGCATGTTGAACTCCACCTTCGGAACATAAGTTACATCGAAATCGAACACGGCGTGAAAAAATAACCCAGGTTTAGTCGATTACATTCGGCAATAGTCCGTATTTAGCCTGTAGGTCACATGAAATACATGTATTTTGGAACGTTTCAGTTCATATCTCAGTGACCTGATCCGGTATTGTCTTGAAACCTGGCTCGCTTTGTAAGGATATAGGTTGTCACTACATTATTTCTGGATGAAAAAAATATTGATCAGTAGCGAAAATATGCGAAAAAAATTACATTTTATAGCTTTAGCCTTCCTTTCATCTAGGGACCTGACTTTAAGCACTACATGACAAATGCAATCAACGCGCCCAAATAGCCCATATAGCTAACTAAATAGGGACCTGGCCTGAGGTGACATTTTCCATTTGTCGTTTTACTTTGTCGTGTATATATATACATATATATATATATATATATATATATATATATATATATATATATATATATATATATATATATATATATATGTATATATATTACCACCATATTTCATTTTAACTGTATCTTTCATGGTTTGTTGGTGGAAAATATTTCGATGTAAATATGAAAACTTTATTGAGACCAAGTTATGAACTGACTCTGACTGGGCCTAGCTCTGCTATCTTAACACGCGCCTTGGAGGGCCTCTGAAAATTACGCGCACTGGAGGGGGGGGGGGGCGGATTCCGCCCCCCTAAGATCTCGGCTCCTAGTGAAGCTAGAGGAACGAAATTCGCAGGGTGGATGGGTACGGTAGTGAACTCTATTGTGTGCAAATTTCATGACCTTATGTCAATATTTTCAAGGTCAAATGAGGTCAAATTTGCAAAATTGTATGGTATTGCGTGGCTTGACTTGTCATCGTTATGGATCGCTGTGATTGTGTTTAAATGCTCCAAAATGAGCATCAATGATGTTTTGGACATTACTAATGATGCAATGCAGATGCTAGACCCAACATTTGACCTCAGGTCACCTATATAACACCACTTTATCAGGTCAGTTACCTGTTCCAGTTACCGGAACCGGGCCGCCCGCCCGACTGCTCCGTCGGGCAGCTCGGAGCAATCGGCTTCGTGAAGAAAGGAGTGAAGTACATGAATAAAGTATGGAAACGCAATGACAAACAGTACAAATGACAAACAGTAGTGTATTTATGACAACATTCCAGTTGATCAAGTTTGGTTCCATTCACATGTCATAAACTTGACCTGACTTGACCTCGGTGACCTAACATGACCCTGAAACTATATACCATATCAATATACATCAAACAAGTCGCTAGTGTTGCCAAGAACACTTCCCTTTTGCGAATATACGGGAAGCGCATCAGCGCCGATTTTTGTGCCCATTCATTGTTTGGATGGAGTAAATTTTGTTGATCAGGATATCCTAAATATTTCCGGAATGCCCTCTTTGTTGCTGTTATCGCCTGGGTTGGTTATTGGTTTTACGACACGTCGACCGTTGAGTCATGTAGCGTCGCCAATCTCTCACGCCGATTGGTCGCGGGCGAAGAGTAGAGACAGGTGAGACTCGAACCCACAACCTTTCGATTGTGAGACGAGCATCTTACCCCGAGACCACTAGTCCCCGTTATCGCCTGGGGCACTCCTAAACACCACCAAGGTACCGGAGGTCTTTTTGCGAACGGTTTTGTCAGTGGAATTGCCGTACATGATGTGCCTAAAAGTGTATTGGTGATTAAGTTAATGTTTTGAACAGGGGAAATGTTTGGGTTGTATTGTAAATGGGAGAGATCCTGAAATGTGGTCCAGTCGGCATTCGGAAGCTTCCAGCGAGGGCAAGACTTGGTGTGGTATCGGTCACAGCTGAAAACGTGGGTGTTAATTTGATGGGATAATGCTAATGGTAAGACTCGGACTTGGTAGTGTAGGTATGTAGCGAGGAGGGCCATGGGAAGAGTGGTAGAGTTGAAGGTAAGGACTGGGAGACTCGTGTCACATTTCTGGCCATCTTTGAAGGATGCGATGCGGTGGACGTGGGTCACCCCCTCCGTCCTGAGCTACGCTTGAATATCTGATTTAGTCATGAAGCTGAGCTCTGGCACGAATATGGTGCCTTGGTGATGTTGCGGCTCGAGTGGAGTATAATGGTGACGAATTTACCGAAACACGTGGTGGTGCGGAGGAGAGCATTGGTCTGGGCTCGGGTTTGGGCTTATATGACGAGGGTTTCCTTGGCCAGAGGTGCACAAAACGTCAAGAATGTCACCTACAAGCATTGAAATCCATAAATATGTCACATTTCGAAACTTTCGGATTTTACCTAACCTACTCCAATAGCACAGGTCCCCCAAAACGGTATAACACAGGTCTCCAATAGCACAGGTCGCCGCAATCGAACCCTATCAACTGTCACGGCGTATCTGTGACAGCCTGCTGCGCCATGGTTCAGCCTAATGGAGCTGGTTGCGTGCAGCCGATATTGTGCACCGGGATCGGTCCCAAAAGAATTATCGATGCCAAATGTTCTGTTCCGAAATTGCAGTGATAACTTACCGAAATATAAGCGAATAGCTTGTGAAATAACCAAAAATATACTGTACATTAAATATTTTTTGCGTTACGATGTCTTTCCCGAAGTGATATATCTTCTTTATGTGCTGAATACTTTTCCTTCTTCGAATAATGATCATCTGTCACAACAACGGCACAGTTTCAGCCAATATCTTGTCACCTACTCTGGTAGGCAAGTTGGCAGGTTTGCGCACCTTTGCCCTTGGCAGTGGCTTCAATGCCAGGATTGGCCAAGGAGCAAATGGTGAGCAGTTGTGTGGCTGGCCAGAGAACGTTGACACGACGGAAGGGAACGGTTCTCTCGACAGGTTTGACAACTATGTAAGAGCCAGCACTGTCGAGGTAGGGTTCGGCGGGATGGATTGGACCAGGTTGGAGGGGCGTGGTCTGGTCAGGTTAGAGGGGTGTGGTCTGGTCAGGTTAGAGGGGTGTGGTCTGGTCAGGTTGGAGGGGTGTGGTCTGGTCAGGTTGGAGGGGTGTGGTCTGGTCAGGTTGGAGGGGTGTGGGTTGGTCTGGTTGGAGGGGTGTGGGTTGGTCTGGTTGGAGGGGTGGGGGTTGGTCAGGTTAGAGGGGTGTGGTCTGGTCAGGTTAGAGGGGTGTGGTCTGGTCAGGTTAGAGGGGTGTGGTCTGGTCAGGTTGGAGGGGTGTGGTCTGGTCAGGTTGGAGGGGTGTGGTCTGGTCAGGTTGGAGGGGTGTGGGTTGGTCTGGTTGGAGGGGTGTGGGTTGGTCTGGTTGGAGGGGTGGGGGTTGGTCTGGTTGGAGGGGTGTGGGTTGGTCTGGTTGGAGGGGTGTGGTCTGGTCAGGTTGGAGGGGTGTGGTCTGGTCAGGTTAGAGGGGTATGGTCTGGTCAGGTTGGAGGGGTGTGGGTTGGTCTGGTTGGAGGGGTGTGGGTTGGTCAGGTTGGAGGGGTGTGGTCTGGTCTGGTTAGAGGGGTGTGGTCTGGTCAGGTTGGAGGGGTGTGGTCTGGTCAGGTTGGAGGGGTGTGGGTTGGTCAGGTTGAAGGGGTGTGGTCTGGTCTGGTTGGAGGGGTGTGGGTTGGTCAGGTTGGAGGGGTGTGGGTTGGTCTGGTTGGAGGGGTGTGGGTTGGTCAGGTTGGAGGGGTGTGGGTTGGTCAGGTTGGAGGGGTGTGGGTTGGTCTGGTTGGAGGGGTGTGGTCTGGTCTGGTTGGAGGGGTGTGGGTTGGTCTGGTTGGAGGGGTGTGGGTTGGTCTGGTTGGAGGGGTGTGGGTTGGTCTGGTTGGAGGGGTGTGGGTTGGTCAGGTTGGAGGGGTGTTGGTTGGTCAGGTTGGAGGGGTGTGGTCTGGTCAGGTTGGAGGGGTGTGGGTTGGTCAGGTTGAAGGGGTGTGGTCTGGTCTGGTTGGAGGGGTGTGGGTTGGTCAGGTTGGAGGGGTGTGGGTTGGTCAGGTTGGAGGGGTGTGGTCTGGTCAGGTTGGAGGGGTGTGGGTTGGTCAGGTTGGAGGGGTGTGGTCTGGTCAGGTTGGAGGGGTGTGGGTTGGTCAGGTTGGAGGGGTGTGGTCTGGTCAGGTTGGAGGGGTGTGGGTTGGTCAGGTTGGAGGGGTGTGGGTTGGTCTGGTTGGAGGGGTGTGGGTTGGTCAGGTTGGAGGGGTGTGGTCTGGTCTGGTTGGAGGGGTGTGGGTTGGTCAGGTTGGAGGGGTGTGGGTTGGTCAGGTTGGAGGGGTGTGGGTTGGTCAGGTTTGAGGGGTGTGGGTTGGTCAGGTTGGAGGGGTGTGGTCTGGTCAGGTTGGAGGGGTGTGGGTTGGTCAGGTTGGAGGGGTGTGGGTTGGTCTGGTTGGAGGGGTGTGGGTTGGTCAGGTTGGATGGGTGTCGGTTGGTCAGGTTGGAGGGGTGTGGGTTGGTCAGGTTGGAGGGGTGTGGTCTGGTCAGGTTGGAGGGGTGGGGGTTGGTCTGGTTGGAGGGGTGTGGGTTGGTCAGGTTGGAGGGGTGTGGGTTGGTCAGGCTGAAGGGGTGTGGGTTGGTCAGGTTGGAGGGGTGTGGTCTGGTCAGGTTGGAGGGGTGTGGTCTGGTCAGGTTGGAGGGGTGTGGGTTGGTCAGGTTGGAGGGGTGTGGGTTGGTCAGGTTGGAGGGGTGTGGTCTGGTCAGGTTGGAGGGGTGTGGTCTGGTCAGGTTAGAGGGGTGTGGTCTGGTCAGGTTGGAGGGGTGTGGTCTGGTCAGGTTGGAGGGGTGTGGTCTGGTCAGGTTGGAGGGGTGTGGTCTGGTCAGGTTGGAGGGGTGTGGTCTGGTCAGGTTGGAGGGGTGTGGGTTGGTCAGGTTGGAGGGGTGTGGGTTGGTCAGGTTGGAGGGGCGTGGTCTGGTCAGGTTGGAGGGGTGTGGTCTGGTCAGGTTGGAGGGGTGTGGGTTGGTCAGGTTGGAGGGGTGTGGTCTGGTCAGGTTGGAGGGGTGGGGTTGGTCAGGTTGGAGGGGTGTGGGTTGGTCAGGTTGGAGGGGTGTGGTCTGGTCAGGTTGGAGGGGTGTGGTCTGGTCAGGTTGGAGGGGTGTGGGTTGGCCAGGTTGGAGGGGTGTGGTCTGGTCAGGTTGGATGGGTGGGGTTGGTCAGGTTGGAGGGGTGTGGGTTGGTCAGGTTGGAGGGGTGTGGGTTGGTCAGGTTGGAGGGGTGTGGGTTGGTCAGGTTGGAGGGGTGTGGTCTGGTCAGGTTGGAGGGGTGTGGGTTGGTCAGGTTGGAGGGGTGTGGTCTGGTCAGGTTGGAGGGGTGTGGGTTGGTCAGTTTGGAGGGGTGTGGTCTGGTCAGGTTGGAGGGGTGTGGGTTGGTCAGGTTGGAGGGGTGTGGTCTGGTCAGGTTGGAGGGCGTAGTCTGGTTCGAGCATGGGTCAGCGGCATGGAGCGTGATGATTTGGTCCGGATCGTGAGACGTGGTCGTGATCTTGGGACGAACAGGATTCGCGAGGCACAAAGGGCTTCCATGGCGTCGTCCAAAGGAACAGTCGGACGCGGGTCATCAACGGTTGTGTCGATAGATGGAGCATCGTGTGCAAGGTCCGGAGTCGAGCGATGGTCAGCAGGCGTGGTCAGTGGAGGACATTCAGATTCGGAGCCCATTGGCGAGCTTGGTCAAGGTCTTCTTGCGTTTTCCCCATCGCGGGGGAAAACCTTGCCTAATGAATTCTACACAAACACAACAAAAAAAACACAGAAACACAGGGAATAAAGGTACCACGAAGACAAAAACCACGTGCGGTGGTGGGTATCACCCTACTATAAACGCAATATGAAGAAGGCCGACGGGTGTCGCCCCACGAAAATGAACAATGGAAAACAATGCGAAACCAGCAGCCAGTCAGGCCAAAACTGGCACGGCAGACGAATCAGCGGGTTTGGCAATGCATACGCAAATAGTACTGACCACTCCATGACTCATCCAGCTCTACACTCCTGCGTGTGTTCACCTGACCGTTCCCTCAGCCCACTTGTTCAGTAACCGCTCACCGAGACCTGCTCACCTGGCTCGCCGAGACGTGCTCACCTAGCTCTCCGAGACGTGCTCACCTGGCTCGCCGAGACGTGCTCACCTGGCTCGCCGAGACCTGCTCACCTGGCTCGCCGAGACCTGCTCACCTGGCTCGCCGAGACCTGCTCACCTGGCTCACCGATACCTGCTCACCTGGCTCGCCGAGACGTGCTCACCTGGCTCGCCGAGACGTGCTTATCTGGCTCACCGAGACCTGCTCACCTGGCTCGCCGAGACCTGCTCACCTGGCTCGCCCTTCTTGCCACGAGTGCCGGGCTCTCCCTTATGTCCGGTGTAGCCGATCTCGCCCGGGTCTCCCGGCTCCCCCTTGGTGCTAAGTCCGTCGAGGCCATCGATGCCTTGCCGACCGTCCCTGCTCGATTGTCCGGGGAAGCCGCGCGCGCCCTTGTCGCCCTTGAGGCCGAGTAGGCCGGGCTGGCCGGGCCGGCCCGACAGGCCGTCGCTGCCGGGTCGGCCGGTGACACCCGGCAGCCCCGGCACACCGTTTTCGCCCTTGTCGCCGGCCGGGCCGAGCAAAAGGTCGACCGGCACGAATGCGTCGCGGCCCTTCTCGCCGGGAAGACCTGGGTCACCGTGCAGGCCGGCGGCGCCCTGTAACCAGACGGAGTCGGCTGCATAGACGATCATAGACGATACCACGCCGATTCGTGACACTCACAAAGGGTCAGCGAGCATTCTGTTCAGTGCTGCTGCGCATCCGTTTTATGCGTGCACTGGTGGATTCCCGGATATCATGCGTTCTTGAGGGGTTGCTTTGTGGTGATGTCCAAGCTGCATTAGCAGATTCTGTATTTTTCTACTTGACGTCATTGTCGTTCAGGGCCTCGTGTTGTCACGATGACGATACACGCTTGAAGGCTGATAGCACTTCATATATACTGACCGCTTCGAACAAACATTTTATATGGTCAAATACATCCAAGTGCTTGAAGATTTCAGGCCGACAGTGCACTGCCCCAGCATAACAAATCCAATATTCCGAGGTCGCAATTGGCGATGTGTAGAGACAGGCGTTTGGAGTCCAGCTCATCGGTTTGTGCTGACTGTGCACATTTCTCCCTGACCTGACACAGACCTGACGTGACCCTGACTTGACTTAGTCTGATAGTTGTTCTGACCTGAGCCTGACCGCACCGACCCTGGCCTTACCTGACCTGGCACTGATCTGGATTTCACTAACCCGAGCGTATTCTTACCCTGGTCTGACCGTCGTCCTGAACTTGATCTGTTTGCGACGGTCGCCCGTCCACCCCACAGCGCGACGGTCGTCCATCCACCCCACAACGCGACGGTCGCCCGTCCACCCCACAGCGCGACGGTCGTCCATCCACCCCACAACGCGACGGTCGCCCGTCCACCCCACAGCGCGACGGTCGTCCATCCACCCCACAACGCGACGGTCGCCCGTCCACCCCACAACGCGACGGTCGCCCGTCCACCCCACAGCTCGACGGTCGCCCGTCCACCCCACAACGCGACGGTCGTCCATCCACCCCACAGCTCGACGGTCGCCCGTCCACCCCACAACGCGACGGTCGTCCATCCACCCCACAGCTCGACGGTCGCCCGTCCACCGCACAACGCGACGGTCGCCCGTCCACCCCACAGCGCGACGGTCGCCCGTCCACCCCACAGCTCGACGGCCGCCCGTCCACCGCACAACGCGACGGTCGCCCGTCCACCGCACAACGCGACGGTCGCCCGTCCACTCCACAACGCGACGGTCGTCCGTCCACCCCACACTCCCACAGCCTCCACCTCACAGCTCGATAATCCACCGACGGACGGTCGGTTCAACGGTCTACCACCGACGGTCTGATCGGCTACGTGACCAACGTCCAAACCTTGGCGAGACGTACACCTTCATGGTATGTATGTACCGGCGGTCAGTCGATTCTCATTTGCTAAACCTCAGCAGGTGTGCTGGGTGCTCATTTGAAGATAGTCGAAAGGGAAGTGAGACCATGGATGGTTGTGGATGGACCATGGTTCGTGGAGCGCAACAACAAAGTGGAGGGAGTGAGCAACTTGTCTTACCCACCAGTGTGCGTGTTAAGTAGAACTTGACTGCATTCTAGCTTCATTTGCAAATAATGTAAGTGAGCAATGTAATACAATTCAAGTAGTGCAATTAATGCATGCACAAAAACATTATGAAAATGTCCTGTGGAGCAAACCTATGAAACAATCGCAAACGAAATTGCTTGTAACTTGGAGAAGTACCGCAATGAATATATTATTAAATCGTGCACAAAAAGATGAATGCAAACAATGGATTGCAACGGATTCGCCATCAACTCATTGGAAGTTGAAGTTCACGGGAAAACTTTCTCACCTCCAGTCCAGGCGAACCATGAGCTCCTGGCAGTCCATCTTCACCAGGCGGTCCCATGAGGCCCACCTGGCCCTCCGGTCCCCTGGGGCCGGCCGGGCCGGTCAGCCCATCCAGGCCGGAGTCGCCCTTCTCGCCGACGGGACACTGCAGACACTGGTCGCACTGGTGCGCCGCGTCACCCTTGAGGCCGGGCAGCCCGGGGAAACCTGGCCGGCCGGACTGGCCCGACTGGCCCTTCTGGCCGGACAGGCCCGCCTGGCCCGGTATGCCCGGCGTGCCGTCGTCTGTGTCACCCGGCGCGCCCGCCGGGCCCGTGTAGCCGCGCTCTCCCTTCTGGCCGGCCAGGCCGTCCGTACCCGCCAGGCCGTCCAGGCCCGGGGCGCCCTGCGGCAGGTCAGCGGCCGAGCGGGTCATGGGGTGGGGACGGCTCGGCCGTGCCACCTGGTGTGGCACGATGAAGTCATGGGGTGAGGACGGCCCGGCCGTGCCACCTGGTGTGGCACGATGAAGCGATGGGGTGGGGACGGCCCGGCCGTGCCACCTGGTGTGGCACGATGAAGTCATGGGGTGGGGACGGCCCGGCCGTGCCACCTGGTGTGGCACGATGAAGTCATGGGGTGGGGACGGCCCGACCGTGCCACCTGGTGTGGCACGATGAAGTCATAAGCGAGGAGGTGCCGTAGCATATCATGTCACATCACGTGTCGTGACGTGACATAGCATTGCATGACGGCAAACGGCGGCCATATATATATATATATATAAAGCTGCTCCATTCAAGAAAAGTATCACATCCGGCTTCACATTGCCGTGCGAGACCGGGTGCAATGAGTGTGCCAGCCTCAAACTTCAGGGATGTACAGCAGCAACATCAACAGCAGCGCTCGCCGTTCACCATCGGAACACAGTTGCGGCCAGCTCGACGCTACTCACCATGACGGAGAGACCCTTGGCGCCGGGCTGGCCGGGCCGGCCTGGCACTCCGCGCTGTCCGAGACGGCCGGACGGTCCGATCGGCCCCACGGTGCCGTCCAGACCGTACACGCCCTTGTCGCCCTTGGCGCCGGGAATGCCCTCGGGTCCGGGCAGACCTGGCAGGCCGATGCCGCCGGACGTGCCGACGGGTCCGCGCTGTCCCGGACGGCCGGACACACCGTCCTCGCCTGGCAACACCAGCCGAGATCATGACGTCACATGGCTGTCGGCGGCGGCGGCTCGCGTGCACGCTTCGTGTGCTGCTCGGAGTGCAGTGCACACACTGCGCGCTTCCAGAACTCGACAAAACGGATGGGGAGAAGAGAAGTGCTAGTGGCTGAGAGACAGATTGTCTAGCAGTAGGAGTCTATATGTCGATGGGGAGAAGAGAAGTGCTAGTGGCTGAGAGACAGATTGTTTAGCAGTATGAACTTATATGTCGATTAATTGCACGTGACAAAATCGCTCCAGTAACAGCCAGGCCACAATCCGAAATATTCCGTTAACTCTGGGCCATCGCAGTTCTCGCTCAATACGACTGGTGCACCGTCTGCTCCTGCTCATCTTCACCTCTGAGGAAGGGAAGCCTTTGTCTCCCTTCTCCCCTGGACGGTGGCACCCCCATACTCACCTACAGATCCACCAAGACCGGGGAAACCTCTGTCCCCCTTCTTACCCAGGGCTGTAGCACCCCTTCCGTCACTCCCGTCCATATGTGCCATATATGCCCACTTGCTGGTTCAGGGAGGATGAAGAAGAAGCAGTGTCTTCCTTCTCACCCTGGGCTGTTGTACCCTCTCCCGTTCCACATATTCCACATATGCTTACATTGAGCTCCTGGGAAGGCTGAAGAAAGCTGTGTTTCCCTTCTCTCCCTGAACCATAGTACCCACCTGGCGGTTCGAGGAGGCCGGGAAGCCCATGTCTTCCACCTCTAGTCATGGACTGAAGTACCCACCTGAAGGTCCGGCGTGGCCGGGGAAGCCTCTGTCTCCCTTCTCTCCCTGCGGTCCTCCGGGTCCGCCTCCGGGGGCTCCGCGGCTACCCGTCAGACCACGTTGTCCGTCTTTGCCCAGCAGCCCTGGCTCGCCCTTGGGCCCCTGGCGACCCTCCAAACCGTCCAGGCCCGGCACGCCTTGGTCGCCTTTGAAGCCGAGAGGTCCCGGTGGACCGAACAGGCCGTCCCTGCCCTGCCGACAGCAGTGACGTCATGGAGGCGGTGGAGTGACGTCACAAGGCTATGGATGACGTTACAAGGCTATGGATGCACAGCGGCGCTTGCGGCTAAACCTTTCAGAAATCTGTCAGGTCAAGAAGCAGCACGCATAGTGGAACAGAGCATACGGGACCGTCGGACTGCCACTGTGCATCATTGGATATTTGGTGGCCAACGTGCGACTGTCTGTTCATTGTCTGTTGACTTCACACGTACACCAAACACGATCGGAGCGTTAACGGAGCGTCCACCGAGCGGGCGCCGAGCGTTCGATTCATTCTCTCTTTGGCTTGGGGGGGCACAATACATGAAGGCAACGGGCGGACTCAAATGGATTGGGGGCACACTCCATAAGATCCCATGTTAACAGTGAAAATTATGGGGAAAGCCAACACTGAGGGACACTTGCTCCATTAAATGTATGTAAAACAACATGCATGGGTGAGGGTGAATATTGAAGACAGATGTTCCTTTCGCTCAGTTAAAATGGCAAAAGTGATTATTCGCCGAAATTATCTAATGTGTTGTAAACGTGGAAGCAAAACAACATCGGTAGGTACGTATCTAGCCAAGCCCTAGCTGGGAGTAGCAGAAATAAGAGCAGTTGAAAGGACTGAGAGGTAGGCACATACCTATTGCCTACCTAACTCGTTCTAGATATATAGGCCAGGGTAGGTACATTGTCACCTAGAAAGACCCATACCTCCCTATATTTCGACATTGCACCCAGAGGCGCAGCCAAGGGTGGCAGCCCCCTTTCCTCTCCGTTAGCACCCAAAAACACACTGGATCAAACAATAAATTTTGATGAATTTATTACGCAAAACCCTAAATTATCGGCGCGCGAAGCGCGCCAGAAGATTTCACTATTTCATCATAGTTTTGTTTTGGTTGTGTCCCCTTAAGGAAATCCTGGCTGCGACACTCATTGCACCTTCCAATATTGGAATATTGGAATATTGGAGTATTGGAATATTGGAATATTGGAATAATTACCAGGAAGCATGAGGCAGATTAGTTGTCAATGCAAAACGTTTCAGACCCAAGGCTTCTTACCCCTGTATGGCGCCAAACTAGTTGACATTTTGATGGATGTGCAAAATTTATTCATAGAATATATTTCACCTAAACTAGGTGGCTGTGGCTCAAGGCATTTTTCCCAGAGCCTGAGCAAAAAGATACCAAGGCATCAGGACCGTTAATTGAGTCCTGAAATTCAGGTGCTTACTGTCGATTTTCAATGGAAAATCATTTCCCTTCCTTGGCGCTCAAGAATCACCCCCATATTCATTGCTGTGTATAGACTAGGGACAACTATTATGCCGGTACATAACATTCAGCGACTTTCGCACGCGGTGACCTCACCCTCAATGCTTCGCGATTGACCCAGAGCGGCGGCTTTTCCCCCGGGTTTTCACGTTCCAGTCCCGCTCCGCTTTTGCCAGATTTCTCTACTGTTGCCAGATGTATGGCAATGCTATGTGTTGGTATGTTTTAGCCTTTCACTGCCCCGCTCTGCTAACGCCCCACTAGCATTCCGATCGTCATCAGTGCCACGTGTGAAGCGGACTTTAGCGTGAGCTGGGATGTTGAAAAAAATACAAAGTCTGTTTGACATCGTTGATGGCATTGGGCTGAAGTGATAAGATATACTTGGCTACCAGCCTACCATTCCCTGCTCAACTCACGGCAAAGTGATAAATTATTGGGCTTCCTATCTAAAAGAAGTTTAAGTGCAAATGCTCAAAATCTTCATATACCATCTGCGCTGGCTGGTAGCATTTCACAATTTGCGTCCTAGTGGATGTTGGACAGATCACATTTTTTTGGCGCATTAAAATACGTGATGCGCTTTGTGTGGTCTATGGTACCCATCAACTTTGTACGGAGGCGAGAATAAATAAATCATGGGGAATAAATCATGTTTAATACAACGAAGAATGGCTCTTAGATGCTCCTGGGTTTTAGACATTGCGTGTAAAGAAAATATACGACCTTCAATACCAGCCATTGGGCTGAATACCAGGGTGGCCAAGATTTGTAAGGAACTTGGCGTGGGGTTCTTGGATTTGTGGGGGGATTTCTGGGGGAAGACTGAAATGTTTGCATTAGATGGGTTACATTTGAGCAAGAGAGGAGTTGAATTGCTCAGCAATAGGTATGAGGAGGCTCTCAATAGGAAACAGGGAAACTAGGCAGGTCATGGGGGGGATGTAGCTGATAGAGAGAGAAGTCTTGCAAACAAGGGAAGGAATGGTTTATCATGTTTTTAAGTCAATGCCAGAAGTGTTAGGAACAAAATTGGGGAACTGCATGCTTATATGTTGCTAAAGGGAATTACAATGAGTTCAGGATCTTCCTGAATGAAATTGATTGGGAAGACTTATTGAAAGGCTTAGATGCTTATGAAATGTGGAGAATGATAAAATATAAACTATTTCAAGGTCAGGATAGGTTCATTCCCAATAGGCAAATTAGATTAACCAGGGTTCAGCTCCCTTCATGGCTGACCAGGGAAGTAAAGCATTTACTGGAGTCAAAGAAGCAGGCATTCAAGAAACTAAAATATGCTAACTCTGAGGTAAACCTCAAATCATATCAAATAGCTAGAAATAAAGTTAGGAGGTGTGTTAGGGCATCTAAAAGACTGGCTGAAATCAAATTAGCTCGGGAATGTCCAGCAGGTAATGCTAAGAGATTCTTTAGTTTCTACAAATTTAAGGCTAAAAAGTGTGGTGTAGGCCCACTGGAGGTAGATGGGGAATTAGTGGTTGATGATTGTGATATTGTGGAATCCTTAAGCAAGCAATTCTCATCAGTCTTTACTCAGGATAATTCTGGTAGAATAGAAACAACTGAATCATATGCCATGACAGGTGATAGGTTGGAGTATCTTACAATAACTACAGAAGCTGTAGAAAAGCAGTTGCAGAATATAAAGCCTAATAAAGCTTCTGGACCAGATGATATATATGCTAGGGTCTTAGTAGAGTGTGCTAAAGCTTTACCAGTTCCTCTAGGTATACTTTTCAGGCGGTCTATGGAATACTCTGAAGTGCCTGAAGATTGGAGAAATGCAAATGTAGTTCCAATTTTCAAAAAGGGAAGTATGAAGTGTGTAGGGAACTACAGGCCAGTCAGTTTGACCTCAATAGTTTGCAAGGTACTAGAAAAACTGGTTAAACAGAATGTTCAGATTCATCTTGATAGGCACAATCTTTTAAGGGATACTCAACATGGATTTCGATCTCGAAGGTCTTGTTTAACTAACCTTTTGGAGTTCATGGAGTATGTTACTAAAGAAGTAGACAATCAAAACAGGATGGATGTTGTGTACTTGGACTTTAGCAAAGCTTTTGATAAAGTTCCACATAGGAGGCTAATTCATCAACTACAGCAACATGGGATTGTTGGAAAAGTTCTAGGTTGGATTGAAGCATGGTTGAGGGGAAGGAAACAAAGGGTAATGTTAAATGGATGTAAATCTGATTGGAAGGATGTTCTGAGTGGAGTACCACAGGGCTCTGTTCTAGGGCCACTTCTCTTTATCATCTTTGTAAATAACATTGAGGTAGGGCTGAGGAATAGAGTGTTCAAATTTGCTGATGACATGAAACTGGTAGGAGTGGCAAACAGTTGTGATCAATCTAGTAATATTCAACTAGACTTGGAGGACCTAAAAAAGTGGGCTGATCAATGGCAGATGTCTTTTAACTATGACAAGTGTAAGGTTATGCATCTGGGGTCTGGAGGTGAGACTTTCAGATATACAATGGGAGGGAGGGAACTGGATGTTATTGAAGAGGAAAGGGACTTAGGTGTGTTGGTTTCAAATGACCTTAAAGCAGAGAAACAATGTAGCTCAGCTAGGAACAGGGCACTCAGAATGCTGGGACTCATTAATAGAAGTGTGATGTATAAGAGCAAGGAAGTCATGAAAAACTGTACTTAGCATATGTGCGACCCCACTTGGAATATTCTGTGCAAGCTTGGAGCCCCTACCTAGAAAAAGATATAGACAAGTTAGAAAGAGTGCAACGCAAAGCAACTAAACTCATCAGTGGACTAGGTAGCTTAGAATATGGAGAAAGGCGTGTGGCATTAGATATGTACTCACTCAAGTATAGGAGATTAAGGGGGACATGATTGAAATGTACAAAATTGTTAAAGGACTAGATCAGGTCAATTTAAATGGTGCTCTTCAGTTTAAAGTATCACACAGGGGTCACCAACTCAGGTTAGACAAGTTGAGGTGTAGGACAGTTAAGCGACAGCAGGTCTTCAGTCAAAGGGTTGTTGATCAGTGGAATGGGCTGCCTGCTGATGTTGTGGGGAGTTCCTCATTGAATGTATTTAAAAGTAGGGTGGACAAATTTTTTAGGCAGGAAAATCTTGTTTTTGATTTCTAATTTGGATGGAGGGGATAATATTTATGTTAAATGTGCACGGCACAGACCCCTTTAAGCAGGGGCTATGGTAGCACAATGGGTATGATGGGAGGAGCTTGCAATTGTTGAGGGTGTTATGCAATAGCAAGTGGATGATGCTAGATAGGCTGGGATATATAGCTTCCTAGGAACTTGGGATTAGGGATTGATTGGGGTGAGAATATGTACATTTCTAGTACCTTTTCTAGATAGGCTTAACCCAGATGGGCCCCTGTGGCTCTTATTAAGCCTTAACACTTTATGACTTTATGACTTTATGACTTCAATATACCAGGAAACGCTTTCGACATTTAGCTTTGCATCAAATGGTGTTGTGTAGAAAGAATGGATTTGTAAACTTTCATATTCATCAATGCATGCATGTGGGTTATCCAAAAACTGCAGCCAAATGTATGTGGCGTGTCATTTCAAACTTCCACAGAGGAAATTTGAAATGGAAGCCACGTGAACTTCACCTGAAAGAAACATTCCAAATGTTAATTACAAATTCTAGGGATTAGCCATGCATTAATTTCCGCATATTCACATCAACAAAATCCTTAATGGAAAGAAGATTCTGAAGCACCAATTCGAACAATCAATGCTGGGTCAAATTGGCTCCTACGGTATCCAACGATGACTTTCGATCATCTCCACATTACTTCGCCTCGAGTCCCGATCCGTTCTACATGCGGTATTTACCCTGGGTCCGGGAGGTCCCGGCAGACCCTTCTCTCCCTCCATGCCGAGCTGGCCTTGCCGACCGGGAAGACCGTCACGGCCCGCTGCTCCAGGAGGACCCATCATACCCGGTTCGCCCTGTCGCGGGTCACAGGTCAGCACTGGCACAGTTCGCGGGTCACAGGTCAGCACTGGCATAGTTCGCAGGTCACAGGTCAGCACTGGCACAGTTCGCGGGTCACAGGTCAACACTGGCACTGTTCGCGGGTCACAGGTCAGCACTGGCAAAGTTCGCGGGTCACAATTCAGCACTGGCAAAGTTCGCGGGTCACAGGTCAGCACTGGCAAAGTTCGCGGGTCACAGGTCAGCACTGGCAAAGTTCGCGGGTCACAGATCGAGATCGGCTGACAAATGAAGGATCGGGTCAGGGGTAAGTCCAAGGGGTAGGGATGTTGTGAAGATATGTGGCAACCGGGATATGTTCACACATTGGAGACGATTCTCCTAGACATATTGTCCTTGGTGATATGCAAGCTGGGCAATGGCACTGTACACTATCCACATGCCAATACGTAGACGTGTGAGCGTTTCCACAGATCATCAGCAAAATCCAGTGATCGGGGAGTGAAACGCTTTCATTGGAAACAAACACACTTATCGGCACGCAATAACTATTCATCGACTGATGCAACTGAAGCCGTCCGTGATACAAGACCAATATTTCAGAGGCCAATATTTATATTTTCGTCCCTCACGACGAAAAATGGCATAGCATGTGATGCATAGATTTTGCATTGCGATCAACGGAAAAATACAGATGGCCGTGCGACATAACATAGAGATCATGTTCACTCATATAGAGCTGTAAGGCAGGTTAGGACGGCTGACCAATACATACCTTGACTCAGGCTTCCATGATACATATGAAACAAATGCCAGAATTAGTTCAAGCCGGAAGCAGTTCATTTGAAGCACATGGTACAGGCTGTAAAGCAACACATGCACGCGTTCATACAGGCCATGCGATGGTGCGGGACCATACCGTGATACGTGCATCTGTAATATATATCACATATACACAGATGATCGCATAACGGAACAAAAATATCATATTCACTCAAATAGGGCTGTAGAGTAAGTAGAGTAAGTTATGGCCGTTGACTCAGGCTATCTTGGCTCATGATACATCAAGGATGCAAATGAAAACAAAATGTCAGGATTAGTTCAAACCGGAAGCAGTTCATGTGGAACACAGTACATGATACAAAGCAAAGCATGCACGCGCTCAAACAGGCCATGCGATTGTGATACATACCATGGTACTTGCACATATAGTATACATCTATATGGTGTGTTATGTGCATACATATATACATACATATATATATATATATATATATATATATATATATATATATATATATATATATATATATATATATATATATATATATATATATATATATATATATATATATATATATATATATATATATATATATATATATATATATATATATATATATATATATATGTATATATATATATATATATATATATATATATATATATGTATATATATATATAGATATATATATATATATATATATATATATATACATATATATATATATATATATATATATATATATATATGTATGTATATAACGACAGATATGGGCACGTTCCCAACAACTTGGTCTTTTAGCAATTATAATAGTGACCCAAAGGAGCACACAAATGTTACTTTGTCGTAGAAATGTACTTTGGGGTAAATTTATCTGGATCCACACATTCAAATGTTTGGCATCTTCGCAATTTCCGAAATATGAGCCGCATTCCATTAATTGGATATGTTCACAATCACCTGATCTCCCAGTTCCCAGTGCCCCGTCCCGTATCCCGCGTTGTTACCAGTGCAATGCCTCGTCCCGTATACCGCGTTGTTACCAGTGCAATGCCTCGTCCCGTATACCGCGTTGTTACCAGTCCAGTTCCCCGTCCCGTATCCCGCGTTGTTGTAAATCCAGTTCCCAGGAGTTGACCCAGTTTCTCCAGCGATATCCATTTGGTCGAGCCTCTCCAACGTGTTACGCCACAGCATGGGTTAAGCTCATGGTCAATGTTAAGTATAATTTCTAGCACCCTCTCCCCACCCCGCACCCTGCATCCAATGTTGTTGTTTTTTTTATATTCAAAGCTGTACCCGAGTAGCCACGTGCTTAACATTTGTCATAGTCGGAGTGGGCCCCCATACGTACACACTCGTATGCAAATTATCTTGGTTCCGGAAATAAATAAATTTATCTCAATCAATCATCAATCAATCACTATAGGTTATCCTGTACAGTGGAGAGCAGACAGTAATGGCCTAGCCAGAGCCCAACCAGCCTAGAGTGAACGATAGCGGGCTGATCCCGCCCATCTCTCAGGTTCCCTCTCGAACCGGAACGGAGCAGCAGTATTGGCTAATCAGCCGTCGCCATGGTTACCACATAGATACCTGAAATCTTGAAGCAATAAATGCATGGCAGAACGAAGTGCGCAATGTCGACCAGTTACAACCGCATGTGATTACCTGTTCGGCAGCCGACTTGTTACGCAATGTCGGCCGGTTACAACTGCATGCAATTGCCTGTTCGGTAGCTGACATATTATTTGCAAACTGGATTCGACTGCAGCAAAATTCCCAGAATAATGTCCCGAACTGATGTAATTGTGAGAAGGAAGGGGCGCACCACATGTACTATAATTGAGAATAAAATGATGTAGTTCACACCGGCCTACATGTAAGAAGAATGTGACATTTTACGTTAAAATCGACATCATTCAAAGTCTCAAACTTTTAGATCGTCAATCATTAATCGACCACCAAATTTGACGTAAAATACAGCATTCCTTGCAAATGTGGCGGAGGATGATTTACTTTATATCCTTTTCAGTCACGATTCGCCGCCTTTTTGTTTCCGCTGCGCTACACCACGCTCACATTACCCCAACCACGGTGTAACCTACGGCGTAACCTACGGTGCAACCTACGGCCTACCTACGGTGTTATCTATGCACAAGCACTGCTCATCGGCATGCGTGTATCACATTTAGCTGAGTAGGTAGGCATCGCAATAAGCCTACGAGACATGGAAAAAAATCAGCCTATACATCGCAATTCATCCTTTGAACCTAGTGGGTCCGAGGCTTGGCAGTCCATCACTTTATGTTTGCCTATGCCATACAGGCCTATTTTGTGCATTCCTAAATATCCGCCCCCTTCCCCAAAAAGAGACAACACTGATAATTAAGCTAATGATCAACAGATGCTATCTATCCACATGAATCCGCCGCGGAGATTGGCGCGAAAGGTTGTGCAGCAACCAACAGAGGCGCACGATAGGGATTTAGTTGAGTTGTATGATGCTAAGCTTCATGTTAGATTTCCCGGTAGCTTAGTTGGTTAGAGCGCCGACCTACATTCGCCTCCCCTGTCCTGACAAGGCAGGTTTCGAGTGGCTTCACGCGCTGACATAGCCCCCGGCTGGTGGGGTCAGTTGGCTGTAATTCACAGATCGGGTGGTGGGGTCACGCTTCACGCAGCGAGCTTTGCTAAGCACATAACCCTGGTCCATAAAGCCACCCCAGAAAGAACTCGGGCTTAATGTTTGTAAAAAAATGTTGACAGGATTGAGAGGTGAAGTAAGTATTGCTTGTGCAAACAATACCCTTGGTATCGGGAGGTGGAGAAGTGCTCTTATCGATGAACTTTTGCGGTTAAGCTTCTCCAACGGCCATTGCCGCGTCAGAAGGACCCAATGACGCCTAATTTGGGAATCACTGCTTCAAACATATTGTGAATTTGGGGGATGTAGGATTGAAGTGAAATAATACACATGGATGCAGTTACGCAACCTGTCTCAACCCAAATCCAAGTGCTTATTGGGGCTATATTTTAAAGGTCAATGAAAAGCATAACTCGTAATATTTACCTTGGTGCTTATTGACACACTTGCTCCCTTATATACATATGCAATTCAATTAAATGAATAGAGGCTAGCGGTACGTGCACTTTTGTATCCTACGTCACAATCACATATGTAATATGTACGCATTGTGCAGACGTGCCATGTGTCGGACCCAAAATCCACACTTAAGTTGTGTAATGGGCATTTGCATAGGATATTTACGGAATAAGACAATCATGGCTCTTGCGAGAATGTTTCGGGTGTTGGGCGAATTGAGGTCCAAATCTGGAGATTAAACAATATTGCGCTTTAGAAAGACCCTGTAATACGTGTATGCGTTCCCACCACGTTGGAAAAGGCCTGATCCGCGTGAGTGGCTACCAGGTTGGAATAATAACAGATAAGACTTCTTGGGAATGAACTTTTTTAGTTGACTTCAGCTGCACCGGAGCAGCCTTTTCGAGAGCAGCTAGGGTTATACTGAAACGATTTTGCTGCAGACAACTTTAGTACGTACATTTGGCCTGCAATGTGCTTGAAAATACATTTTTCCGCTAGTCAGTATAAGAGGTAGCACTACAAACACTAAACATCGACAAGCCTCGCATGATTGCTCCTCGATGAAACAAGCAAGTCAGTGGCACCTCATTGTCACTGGCACCTTATTGTCACTGGCACAAGTCAGTGGCACCTCATTGTCATTGGCACCTTATTGTCACTGGCACAAGTCAGTGGCACCTCATTGTCACTGGCACCTTATTGCCACTGGCACAAGTCAGTGGCACCTTATTTTCACTGGCACCTGGCAAATTTGTTACCAGTTTGTGGTGATCGGTTCAGAATTGATTTGTGCCTGGGTGGGGTTTGATGAATTTTGATTGGAAAACTTCCTGGCTCTTAAAGGAACTTCGTGAGGGTTAAGGACATTTGTAAGTATGCTCTTCTAAGCACGATCTTCATTTGAATGTGACTGTGTGGCATTTGGAAGATAAGGACCCAATTCGGAACCCAATAAAATGTTGTATTCCAACATGAAGTCCTCATATAATCATCTCATACAATCGCACGAATCCTTCACTGATTTCATAATGCGAGTTTCGGGTAGTTTTTCTTACTTAAAAATCCATCGTGATATTTGTACCCTGGCTCACTTGGTAAGAACTTTATAATACGGAGGTGGTGTCAAAACGAAAGCGGTTAATCATCGGGATTAAAACTTCCTAGCAAAAGGTATTCTTGACACCACATTTCCCCCCATGCTACAATATGACTTGTATCGACAGCTTCAGTGCTAACCTAACATTGTGGGCCATCTGTTATATGACGGGTTGGCGTTATCGCCACAATACCTATGATTATTACAATTGTTACCTTTTACCGTCTTCCATTTACTGATGCTGATTACATACTTATATTCTTAATAATTGGACGATAGTAGCTAAAGTGATGATCATAGCAATTGACAAATTTAACAGCGATAATGCGCAAGCTGCACAATATGCTTTCTGTCATAAATATTCCGGGGCGGTATATTGGATCAGTAAAAATATTCAGGGGTATTCCAGCTCCCGTAAGCAGAGAAGGTAAACAGACACTCGCATGATCGAACTTGCATTCATGCGAGACACCACTTCAGTTAACTACAGGACTACACAGACACGCAGAGAATGTCTCTTCAAACTTAAGTGCTAAGCCGAAGACATCACCAACACAGTATTGCATTAGCTACGTGGAGGGTCTAACGGGCACAGTGCGTGTGTCCAGTAGAAAGACAGTCGGACGACAGTAGAGCGTCGGTGTGGGCCATGCAGCGCTGCCGCAGACGACGCGGCCGTCCACTGACCTTGTAGCCCTGCTCTCCGTGGCGGCCTGGCACCACCTCGGTGGTGCAGCTGCCGTTGAAGGGCAGCGGTGCCGGGCCGGGCCGCAGTACGCCCGGCGGGCCGCGCTCGCCCTTCTGGCCGTGCGAACCGATGATGCCTATGCCCATCTCACCCTTGTGGCCGGCAGCGCCCGAGCGGCCCGGCAAGCCCTGCTCACAGAGAAGCCCAGCGCGGAGGGTTAGCGGCAGCACCCTCTCCGTGTGGCGCACCCTCTCCGTCGGTTGGCTAGCACCCTGTTAGGCGACGGCCGCCGTCTCCTGCCCAGCGGAGGCGCCACGTTAGTCGGCCGGGGCCGGTGTCGGGCCGAGACGCCGGTCGCCTGTGGTTAGTGATTCCCAGTCAGCACACGGCAGTCGGCCCTGGCCGGTTATGCAGCGTCGCCCGTCGCCCCAGCTCGCCCCACCAAGCCAGGTTAGTGGCCACTCCGCCTCGCTCCGCTCAGCCCCGACCCTCACCTTCTGCGCCTGGTAGTGGAAGGTGGTGTTGGACACGAGGGGCAAAAAGCCACCTTTGCAGTTTATCAGGGGACACGGCGGCCCCGGGTCGCCCTTCTCGCCCATCGGGCCAAACACGCAGACGCCCTCGCCGCCCTTCTGACCAGGCGGACCCGAGTAGCCGGGCGGTCCCTATGGCATGTCATCACACCACATCCGGTTAGGGAACAGTCAGTTGTGGTGTGGCTCCAGTCGGGACAGCACAAACACGGCGACTCTGACGACACGGCGACCACAGAAGCGTAGTTGGCATGGATCGAGCTGAATGTGAAGCACCGCCATCATGACACTTCAATATCGCTTCACAATCGCATGTCACACTCGTGATACAAATGCCGACCGGTTGTGTCAATCGCTCTCATTTCACCACGACACAAGGTCGCACTGCTCCTCCACAAAACACAGAGCACAAGTAATTAGCCAGCTGACTGGGGCCAGCGTTGGATACGCTCAGCGTCCGGTCATGGATACAAGGCTGAGTGACAGCCCCCAGCCGGCAAAGCAGAGCTTATAGGACGCTCGAGTCTGCTTCCCACCAAAGCTAAAGTAGCTGCGTTCAAAGATTATTGGGACTTGCGTAGACTTGGTGAGCCCCAGGTAGTATTATTGGGAATTCTGCAGACCTGGTGAGCCCCCCCCGGTAATATGATTCGAACTTGTGCGGACTTGGTGAGCCCCCCAGGTAGTATGATTGGGATTTGTGCGGATTTGGTGAGCCCCATGCAGCCTTGGTGAACCTCGGATAGCCTTGGTGAGCCCCGGTTAGACCTGGTGAACCCCAGGTAGTCTTGGTGAGCTCCAGGTAGCCTTGGTGAGCCCCAGTTAGACCTGGTGAGCCCCAGGTAGCCTTGGTGATCCTCAGGTAGATCTCCGGAACTTGTGCATACTTGTTGAGCCTCATGTAGTCTTGGTGATCCCCCAGATAGGTCTCCGGAACCGCGTGGTAAGTCGAAGCCACTATAATGTTAACCGAACCCAGCGTATGTTGGGTTAGCGGTACTTCTATGTTTATTGAGGTGGCTGATACCTTTACTCACTGATACAAATTAAAGAGCAGCTGCTGCTCCTATGTATGACCTGTTGTGTGTACTTCGCACCAATAACGCAACCTATTTGTCTCCCACACCCCCGGGAGAAAGCGCGGCCACTGTTATACCATTATCATATGCATGTCCAACAGATATGATTAATCGTATTCACGACGAGCTGATGCCCCACCCACAGCTCGTTCAGACCAGAAAGACAAGCATGTAAGTGTCGTCCTGTACCACTCTTACCATTGCTCAGCAAAATTTTAGAACGTGTTGAATATGAACTGCTTGCGTGGAACTAAACTGGGAACTATGCTATATGCGGTCCGGAGCATCGTATCTGCTGGTTGGCCAACAAATACTGACCTCGTCTGTTGGGTCTGTAGACCCAACAGACGAGAAGTCGATTTTTAGACGTGTAAATAACAAACTACGCCAAGCAGTGGAAAATACCTGCCGAATAAAAAATAAAGCCGCAGCGTGGCTGAAGTTATATCTGGCTGAGATGACACACCCTATTGCCTGAGATGACACAGCCAATCTGGCTGAGATGATACAGCCTGTCTGGCTGAGATGATACAGCCTGTCTGGCGGGGCGGGGATTGCCGAAGGTGTTGAGCACTGTGTACCAAAGGTCCTGGGTTCAGCACTCGCACCACTCGGGACATTTCCCAATCCTGCGGTCCACCGGCGAAAGTGTGAGCAGCGCCATTAGCCGTGATCATGCACAAAGTGCGTCGAGAGCCACCCAATAAACAAACAATAAACAGCATATCTGGCTGAGATAACACAACATATCTGCCTGAGATGATACAGTCTATCTGCCTGAGATGATACAGCATGTCTGGCTGAGATGATGTAACCTACCGCTTGAGATGACACAACCAATCTGGCTGAGATGATACAGCCTATCTGGTTGAGATGACACAACATATCTGGCTGAGATGCTACAGCCTGTTTACTGTTTACTGTTTACTGGATGACTCGGCAGTGCGCTGACGATGGGTGTTTACTGTTTACTGGATGACTCGACAGAGCGCTGACGATGGGTGTTTACTGTTTTCTGGACGACTCGGCAGTGCGCCGGTGCCGGTTGTATTGCCGCGACTACTGAAGTCACCCGCCCAACTTTACCGGCGGCCTTGACGGTTGAAACTGACCCTCGATGTCACCAAGCATGTGTCACACGTCCTCGTGACTGGGGGTTATAACTTCAAGCGGCCACAGAACCGGCGATCATAGGTCGAGACGCGTAAGACAGTGGACGTGTCGACTCGGGCCTGGTCTGGGGTGGTTATAGGTTCAGTGGCCACGAGTGCAGTAAACACAAACTAATATCAGGAATGTTCTGATGACCTCCTTGACCAAAATGGTCAAGGGAATGTTCAGACTCATCTTGATAGGCGCAACATCTTAAGGGATACTTAACATGGATTTCGATCTGGGAGATATTGCTTAGATAACCTACTGGAGTTCATGCGGTATGCAACTTGTGAAGTTCACAATCAAAGCGGGGTAGATGTCGCGTACTTAGACTTTAGGAAAGCTTTTGATAAAGTTCCACCCAAGCATCTAATTCACCAACAAGAGCAGCAGGGGATTGATGGAAAGGTTGTGGATTGAAACATGATTAGGGGGAAAAAGCAAAATATATCTGAATGGAAGGATGTTCTGAGTGGAGTGCCACAGGGCTGTGTTCTAGGTACACTTCTCCTTATCATCTTTGTGAACAGCTTTGAGGCAGGGCTGAGGAATAGAGTGTTTGAATTTGCTGATAATAAACTGGCAAGAGTGGCTAACAATGGTGATGAATCTAGCAATATTCAACTAGACGTGGATGACCAAAAAGGTGGGCTGATAAATGCCAAATGTCTTTCAACTATGATAAGTATACGGTTACGCAACTGGGGTCGGGATGTGGGACGTTGGTATGTACAATTGGAGCCGGTTAATTGGATATCATTGAATAGGTCCGAGACTTAGGTGTGCCAAGTTCAAATGACTTCCATCAGAATAACTCGGCTAGGAACAACACAATCACATGGCGGCCAGGCGGTATGAGTATCACATGGCGGTCATGAATTCAGGCTGAACAAGTCAAGGTGTGGGACAGTTAAACGTCAGGCTGAACAAGTCAAGGTGTGGGACAGTTAAACGTCAGGCTGAACAAGTCCAGGTGTGGGACAGTTAAACGTCAGGCTGAATAAGTCAAGGTGTGGGACAGTTAAACGTCAGGCTGAACAAGTCAAGGTGTGGGACAGCTAAACGTCAGGCTGAACAAGTCAAGATGTGGGACAGTTAAACATCAGGCTGAACAAGTCAAGGTGTGGGACAGTTAAACGTCAGGCTGAACAAGTCAAGGTGTGGGACAGTTAAACGTCAGGCTGAACAAGTCAAGGTGTGGGACAGCTAAACGTCAGGCTGAACAAGTCAATGTGTGGGACAGTTAAACGTCAACAGGTTTTCAGTCAAAGGGTGGTTGATCAATGGAATATGGTGCTTGCTGGTGCAGTGGGGAATCCCTCATTGAAGGTATTAAAAATATGGTGGATACATTTTGCAGGTTAAAAGAGCTTGTTTTTTTACTTCTAATTGGTGGTGGACGGGGTGAGGTTGATGCTAATAGGTGTGCACTGTGCAGGCCCCTTCAAGCAGGCATGGATAAAGGTGTTGGAAAATTATTGATGGGCTATGGTTGTGCAGGACTGCTGCGCAATATCAAGTAAACAGTGCTAGATAAGTTGGGGTAAATCGCTTCTTTGGAACGAGGATATGGTATTTATTGGGATGTGTCGGCTTCCACTTTCTCGCGTATTAGTATATCGCCTTTGTATACTTAGGTCAGATGGTCCGGTAGCTCGTATTAAGCACTATCATTTTATGGCTTTATGACTTTTAAAACAACTTGGTTCGTGGTGGAAACGGGATCCTGAAGATGACCGGCAACAAGCCAGAGGTAAGACGAATATTAGCAGAAGGGAGTATGCAGGATGGGGGCAGTGTTTGGCTGGGCGGAGGCACGCGTGGGCGGAGGCACTCACTGCACTGGATGAACGATTAATGGAACCGGCCAGCGTAGACGCGCTGCCAGATTTTTCTTCCAAGGGAGAGGAGAGACCAACGTCGGAGGAGGGTACAAGCTGCGATGGTGGACAGCCACCAATGGACGAAGAGACGAAACAGACCCTAATAAGGGAGACTGCCCCCTTTGTCGCCCTGCTGGGTTTGTCTCTGCGTCAGCGGCGTCATACCCAGGGAGTTGTGTATTTGGACAGCGGCCACTGCAAGCTCGTGATGGGCGCTGTAAACAGAGCAGCCGGCTTCCAACGATAGCAGGCCAACGTCTTATGATAGGAAGTTGATGATGATGTGATGATTATGCGATCATCATATCATCCAAAGTCGTGGTCGCAAAATGACCCCGGCAGTCGACGCGCCACTAAACTCCAATTCATAATCATTATCATCCAAAGTCGTACATTCGTAAATCATACCATGTGCAGGCGGCGAACAAGGTTGATGATCAACATGGGCATGTTGCTGAATTCCTATATTCCTGGTGCAAGATGCGGCATGTGGTCTTCGAAACACTGCTGTGGCTCCGCTGGTTGCAACCAGCTAACTATTCAATAAAGATATCTTCTGCTAGAAGACTTTTATTTACGAAAATGTACGTAGCAATACACACATTCATCTCTCCGGAATGTGAAGTGCTGTGATAACGTGGGGATCTGAAGTCGATAAATGCTGCATAGACGTCTCCTCAAAACGCGAATCCCGTAAGAACCATTCAAATGGGCATTTGATGCAAATTACCGACCAGAAAAGTGTTGATGTAATTGTTTTCTTCGGTAAGTTTTCAAACAGACTCTGACAGTCTCCACCTACAGGAATATTCTGATTCAAAGAGTGTCAAACTAAGTTCCACCACATCCTGTGATGACTGTCGATGCGTGAGACCTGTTCCCACTGTCCTCAGTGGTGACTGACGTAGCGCGAGACCTGTTCCCACTATCCCCAGTAGTGACTGTGGAGCGTGAGAGGTGTTCCCACATGCCACGGAAGTGACTAGCCTTGCGTGATATTTTCACGGAATAAGCGATGTACAATTTCCCGACCACTGCACCTCTTTACAGCGTTCAGAATTGCACGAGAACCCATCAAATACGCTTTTGCAACATCTGGACGTGCTTGAACGATGTGCCAGCTTCTAAGCTACGTGTGCAGCACAGAATATTCGCTACGATAAATGATTGTGTTGCGCTGTTCCATAGAGCATTCATGTCGTTAAGCGATCGTGTTGTGCTATTCCACTGGATGTTTGTTGCAGTAAGCGATCGTGTTGTGCTATTCCACTGGACGTTTGTTGCAGTAAGCGATCGTGTTGTGCTATTCCACTGGAAGTTTGTTGCAGTAAGCGATCGTGTTGTGCTATTCCATTGGACGTTTGTTGCAGTTAGCGATCGTTCTGTGTGACTCCACGACCAGGGCTGTATCCTCGAACTCACTACCCGGCAAGACAGTGTAACAGTAGTAGTATCTAAACGCTGCGTGCAATGATGCAATTGACTGAAGCTGCGATACACCTCAGCTCCAGATATGCCAACAGCGACAAACTAAAACCAACACGAGCGGAATGTCCAACAAGAGCAACGCTCAATGGCTGACGTAAGTCAGTCGCGCTGGTCTGTCCACTATGCCCAGGTACCAGCCAACTATGAGCGAATGTCACGGGCAGTGGGCGTGGCCACAAGGTAGTGGGCGGTACAGTGGACTGCCAGACGTGGTGTCTGGGTCACGGGTCACGGGCCATGGGTCACAGGTCACGGATCACATGTCATAGGTCACGGGCCCCAGTTCACAGGTCACGGATCATAGGTCACTGGCCGTAGGTCACGGGTCACGAGCGAAAGGTCATGGGTCACTGGCGGCAGGTCACGGGTCCCAGATCACATGCCATGGGTCACGGATCATGGGTCATGAGTCACAGGTCATGACTCACGGATCGCGGGCCCCAGGGAATGGGTCACGGATCATGGGTCGCTGGCCGCAGGTTACGGGTCACGGGTCGCATATCATAGGTCACGGACCATGGGTCACCGGCCACGGATCACGAGTGGTGGGTCCCAGTTCACAAGTCACGGATCATGGGTCACTGGCCGCAGGTCACGGGTCGCATATCATGGGTCACGGGTCACAGGTGACAGGTCACGGACCACAGGTCACGGGCCACATGTCATGGGTCACAGGTCACAGGTCATGATTCAAGGATCGCGGGCCTCAGGTCATGGGTCACGGGGCAGATCACAGGGCACGGGTCACAGGTCACGGACCACAGGTCATGGGTCACGGGGCAGATCACAGGGCACGGGTCGCAGGTCACGGACCACAGGTCATGAGTCACGGGGCAGATAACGGGGCACGGGTCACAGGTCACGGACCACGGGTCATGGGTCACAGGTCATGGGTCACGGCCACACTCACCGACGGTCCTCTTGGTCCCGAGTCGCCATTCTGGCCGTTGGGTCCGAGGGGCCCCGGCGCTCCGGGAACCCCGCGCGTGCCGTCCCGACCTGGCTCTCCCTTCTGCCCCTGCGCCACGGGACGCTGCACGCTCCGCTCACCCTTCTGACCTGCCGGCGTCACGTGCTGTGTCATGTTGGCAGCGCCACACGGCAGACCGACCATACGCTCCGACAGCTAGCCGAAGAGTGCCCGGTCTGCCAAACGGACGGCACAGTTCGCAACCATTTCGAGGACAGTGACGGCTGATGGTTTGCGTTGGCTCAGAATTTGTACGTAGGAGCGATAACAATGCTTAGAAATGCCAGAAAATATAGCCAATATCTTTCGTTCGGGTACAGTTCACTTCCACCCTCCTCCCAAACAATTGTGATCAATCAGCGCCTGTCCTTACTTACGTCACTTACCCACCGATTCTGTGCGGCGTGTTCTCATGTCAAACCAGGAAAGGGCAATTCACTAGAATCAATGGCACCTGATGCCAGCATAGTGAAGAGCATAGGCGCCCCCAAATGGGGGAGGGAGGGCTCGAACTCCACCTGGTGTTCATTTTTTTAGAAACGTAAAAACCTAGAAATATAGGTCATACTACTGCTCCACATCCTTTTCTTCTCTGAAAAGGCATTTAATAAGCTAAAAGCCTTCTCCCTCATAAACAACAAAACTGGGAAGCTTCGTCCATTCCGCCCCCCACCCCGCCCCAGGAAAATCCTGGGTGCACCCCTGATGACGAGTCAATGTGTCAACTACGGTGTCATGAGGATTAGCTCAGATCACAGCCGATCAGGTTGGCTTGAGTAGTATTTAAGAACTGCCTGGTGTGTAACACAATGCATGGGAAACCGTGGAATTTAAGATGGCTGTGTCATAATTTGGGAGCCTCGCCCACGGATGTCATAACATTTCATTGTGCCAGGCCCATTCCATTGTGGAATGGGCCAGGTATACCTGGCCCATTCCACGACAAATCGGCAAGTGAAAGGGCCGAAATAACACCCAAAATTGTATATTTTGAGGAAAATAATAATCTGGGGTTATCTGATGAGCCGAATCCACCTGCGCAATTTCAGAAAACTCAGAGCAACGGCCAAGGAGTTATAGCCTTGGGCAGGCTTGAGATGTCACCCACCAAGGTTGTCTTTGGAGGCCTTTAACTCAATGAAGAAAAAATGCGAATTGTAGAATGCATTTCAGCAATGCATCGTTCTATATATATCGTATAACTATCGTATAGCTATATGTCGTTTAACTAACAATAATCTACTGCATCTTTTGGCACCGTAATATTCCATGAGCTGTCTACCGATGTGGAGGTGTGTTAATGGTAGCTCGGTGAAGTGAGACGTGCTAGTGAGCACACTGTTACAGATTGTGTTGATTGATATTATCGCAGTGACAGATCATCAGTCTGAACTGAGATTCTGACAAGGTATGGATGATTGCAGATCTGTAAATTGGTACAGATTGCAGATCTGTAAATTGGTACAGATTGCAGATCTGTAAATTGGTACAGATTGCAGATCTGTAAATTGGTACAGATTGCAGATCTGTAAATCACCACATTGCATTGGATTATAATACTGTACTGCAACACATTATTGTATTGCATTGCATTGTGTAATCCTGTTACTTTATTCAATTACACCGATGTAGACTGCTCATGATCCAATTCGATTCATTTCAGGCGCAACATGTGTCAATGGATGCGTCCGCACCAGATATGTTCTCAAACTGTTCAAGATAAATGCGTTTACCCAGTCAATTAGGTTCATCATTTCGTTTCCAGAATGTGGAGTTGGAAACGCCAGAAAGTTGAGATTACAGCGGTTGGCGGTGCTATAGTGTTGTGTTGTCGGTTAGATATGGTTGATACATGTTTGATATGACTACATTGATGCAGAAATATATTGCATAAAATGAAAACATGTCTATTCCTTATCGCCTGACAAGTGACGATCTAGCATTTCAGAAATCACCCTTCTTTGCTTCTCCATTTCCAAAATAACATTCTAACTGCCTCGAAGGTCAAGGTAGGTCACGTTGTCTTAGGTCACGAGCTAATGCTATAAAAAACCGCGTAGACTAAAATTTCAAAATTGACACAATTTTTTTTTTTTACGGTCCGCCACCCAAGATCAGGTGACCAGGAGTGCCCCCTCCCCTTACCCAACGACTGCAAGCACCTTACGTTAACACCATAAAATAAACAGTAAAGTCGCGGCACTCCCAGCTAAGAGATGGAAAACAAATAAACGAGCATACAAGCACCCAGTGTTAGAGCAATACAACTTGCAATAAGTAATGCTGTAAGTAGTCATACCCAAAGGAGGCATATGACTGGCCCTAGATCCATACCAAAAAGAAGTTAAGGCCTAAACTATAATGTTAGTAGCTGGTTGTGACGAGATGATAGTCGGCACTCCTAATTTGAAATGCATTTTTTGTTACTTAGGCTCCTCCCACAACTCCATCCAGCTAAGCATAAGCTTGTTGCTGGGTGGAATGTGGGAGGAACTATGGTTGGGTGTTTTTCAGCTTCTATATGTGGTTAAGCACACGCACACGCACGCACACGCACACGCACACGCACACGCACACGCACACACGCACACGCACACGCACACACGCGCACGCACACGCACACACACACACACACACACAATACACACACACATACATACATACATATGTGTATTCCCCTGATATTCAACAGACAGAGTGAATGCATGAGTCTTTAGTATTTGCTCAAGAAGTATGTCTTTATGTGATTTTTTAGAACAATCTTAGAATTTGGTATCTCTGTATGCAGAAAATGTTTTGCTATGATAATATTCCAAAGCTTAGGTCCAAAACATTCGATGGTGAAGAGACGATAATTTTTGTTTGAATAGCAGTGTTGGAAGTGGTCTTGTAACCTTGTGGAATATGGGGTATTCAGAGATACCGTGAAAAGAGGTCTAATAGAATGAGGCAGCTGATTATAAATGAATTTTTGCATAATAAGCAACATCTGAAGTTTTGCTATGTCTTGGACTTTTAAAATTTTGTATTTCTTAAAAATAGGCTTTGCACTCTGAGGGGGAAATACACCCTCAATAATGCGCATCATTCTTTTCTGAAGCAAGGATAATTTGTGTGTCTGATTAGCATAGTTTGTACCCCAGAGAAAACAGCAATAATTTATATATGGGAGAATTAATGCATTATACAATTTTAAGAGGTGATTTTTGCTTAGGAGATATTTTGTTTTTGATATCATTCCTATGCTACGACTTATTATGTTTGAGACACTGCTGATATGGGATGCAAATTTCAAATTTTCATCTATGTATACACCAAGGTACTTCACTGGATTTTCATGCAAAATAGCAATCCCATTAAATTTGATCTCAATATCAATATTCGTTTTGTGATTGTTATACAACTGGTATACAGTTTTGGTTTCATTTAATGACAAAAGATTCGAATGCAGCCATTGTGAAATTGTTGGCAAGACATTTTTTATTTTGTTTTGAAGCTCTTTAGTGCTTTTGAAAAAAATAGCCGTGTCATCAGCATATAGAAATGTCTGACATTCTACATCCAAATTTACAAGATCATTTATGTATATTATAAAGAGTAAGGGGCCCAGAATTGAGCCCTGTGGTACACCCATTTCAATTTTTCTGAAAGCAGAGGTGCTGCTATTGATTGTGGTAGCTTGAGTTCTTCCTGATAGATATGACTGTAGCATTTTAATTGCATTTCCCTTCACACCATATTTTTCCAATTTTGCACATAATATTTCCCTGTCAACAGTATCAAATGCCTTTCTCAAATCAAGGTAAATTCCGACAACATATTCATTATTTTCAAACCCTTTGGTGATCAAGTTCTGTATTAAGAGAAGAGGCATATATGTGGACATACCTTTTCTGAAACCAAATTGTTTATCAGAAAGTAGGTTGTGTAGTGTGAAATGTTCCAAGAGTTGATTGTAGATGATCTTTTCTAATATTTTTGACATATATGGAAGAATACTAATTGGTCGGTAGTTACAAAATGTTGCTGGGTCACCTTTTTTGTAGATGGGTTTGACAACAGCTATTTTGAGTGGCTTGGGGAAGATCCCACTATTCAGGCATAGGTTAATGACATGGGTTAAGTGTGGTAATATTGACCTATATGATTGTTTAAATATCCTAGAATTTATTCCATCAATTCCTGACCCAACATTTTTTAAAGAAGCAATCACTGTATCTAAATTGTTTTCTGTTACTGTTAATAGTGCCATTGATATATCTGGGTACGTATGTATGTATTCTAAAGCATTGGTGTTGTTTTGAGGAATCTGTTCTCTCAATTTTGGTGCAGTTTCTGTGAAGTATTTATTGAATCCTTCAGCTATAGCTGCATCATTTTCTAGAGTGATGTCTGTATCTGTGTTCATTTTTTCAGGGGTATTATGTTTGGAAGGAATTTGCCTCAGAATCTGGTGAAGCATTTTCCATGTCTCTTTTGGATTATTTTGATGTTTGTCAAATTCAGCCTCATAATGAAGTATTTTTGCCTTTCTAATTATTGCAATCAGTGTATTTTTATACTTGTTATATTTTTACTTGCTTTCAGCAGTTTGATATTTACGTTTATGATTAAATAATATTTGCTTTCGATTGATTGAACATCGTATTGCAGGTGAAATCCATGGTTTTATGGAGGCTGTTTTTCTTGATAAGACTTGAGTATATGTAAATTTATCAATCCCACTTTTGTATGCATTAATTAAGCTGCTGCATGCCTCTTCAGGATCATTTTCATCAAAAATTCCTTGAAGTTCATTGGTCAGATGATCCCTCAGGAAGATGCAGTGGATCATGGCGAGTTCAGCGATATATATATATATATATATATATATATATATATATATATATATATATATATATATATATATATATATATATCAACAACACGAACTGCACAAACTTGTTCGTGAAATTCATGTTAATCTTCATTGAGTTCCAGACCTCCAAAGACTTAGGTGACCTCTCAAAAATGTCCCAGGCTATAACTCTTTAACCGTTACTCCGATCTTTCTAAAAATTGTACGTCTGGAAACAATAGACACAAACTAACCCTATATAGGTATTTTCATCGAAAAATGAACTATCGGGTGCTATGTTGGCCCCTTTACTTGTCGATTTATCGTGGAATAAGCCATCTACCAAAATTCGAAAACATTTCTGTCATTTATGTATAATCCATGACATCACGAGTTAGAACGCTTGTGCAACATAATACTCGAGATCAGATGACTTACATGCTCACCCCATCACGTGTCTCGAACGTCAAAAGGCTTGTATTTCAGTAATATACCGTTTTCAACACATATTAAAACAGGCCACGATAAGGTGGCGCAAACACATCCATGCCTGCCAAATTTAGAACGGCTAGTGGTGATCCAGTGTTATGGAAAAACCTTTTTGTTATTCGAAAAATAAAATATCGAACTTCATTTCTGCACTTTTTCAAATCGCATTGTGCTTGTCCCGAAAGTTAGGCTAGGTCACGATGTCACGATTTCAATTAGCACGTGAGCGAAAATTCCGGAATAGCCAGAGTTTGTAGTGGATTATTGTGAGTTCACCGATATATACTTTTGTACAATTCGGATTGTTCTTCACTGAGGTAAAGACCTCCAAATACACCCTTGTTAGGTGACATCCCAAAAATGCTCGAGGCCATAATCCCTTGACCGTTCATCTGATCTTTCTAAAAATGGTACAGCTGGATTAGGCGCATCAGATAAACCCACACAATTATTTGTATCAGAATATAAAACATTGGGTGTTATACACTTGTCAATTTGTCGTCGAATGGGCCACCTAAAGATCGTAGAGGTGCTATAATCACTAATGCAGCCACAGAAACATTCCAAGTGACAAAATACATGAAGAATAATGAACAAATAAAAAAACAATAATTCCTCAGGACCATAAATATGAAACGTCCATCAGCCCAAAGCAAGAAATAATTGACTGCAGCCCTCACGTCCCCACCAAATATTAAGTCCTCAACTGTCAGCAAATCAGGCTGGTATCGGCGGCAAGCGGCTCACACCGGTGCCCTGAAGCAGTGATGCAGCGCACCCCCAACAGGTTGGTGCCAATCCAAGTCGATGAGCAGTCTAACTTTGTGTTGATCAATAAACACCCGCTCGTTCCACTTTCGCTCCCCAACCGAGCGAGCTACAAGGAAACGCCTTTGCAGTTTATTGGTACACATGTGGCTGCCCATCAGGCTACACGAAATGAACACCAGATGTATTATCATTCCCAGCACCAAAACAGTGGCGGCTGCGCGCCATCGGGTGTCTGATGAGGTCACGCTGCTGGGTCGTGCCCCATGCACCCGACTCTCCCAGGCCAGCAATGCTCTGTTGCAGCCAAATGCGTCCAGATCCGCCTCTGACTGACTGCCAGACATTCCTCCTGCATCGGAATCGGATACTGCCCGCAGAAGGCGCTTCGAAACTTGCAGATGCGCGCATTCAGCAACCGAGCCGCCATCGGTGCTGTCCGGAGGGTATAGTCCGGGTCCGGGTCCGGGCGCGGATGGAACATCTCAGTTCGGGGAGGAATTCCACGTGCGCGGGGAAGTCCAGAAGGTCAGAGTCTGACCTGCCGCTCCTGTTCGGAGTCGCGGCTCAAATGAAGAGACAGCTTTGAGAACTGAGTGACGTCTCAGGCTTGAGGAGACCTTTTCGACCTGGTCTGGTTCAGAGCTGAATAATACTTTCTGACCTGGTCTGGTTCAGATACAGAGATACCTTTCTGATATGGTCAGGTTCAAGTCTGGGGAGACCTTTTTGACTTGGTCTGGTTTTGGTCTAAAGATACATTTCTAGTCTGAAGGGAAAGTTGTAGTCTGGTGTCAAAAGCCTGTCTGATGCCTCCCTCGCAGTTCGGACAGAAGCTCATGGTCGCCAGTGGTGGTGCTGGCACAGGGAGACAGGAATACGACTCGAGGATAGAGAGGCACTATCCACCAAAGCACTATCCACCAGGCTGGGTTGTTTCTCTGGCGACCAGTGTTTTCTTTCTGTCCCCGAACTCTGCCAACTGGATTGGTTTCATAACTGGTAATCAGTTATGTTTCCTCGAACTACAACTGAGTGCCCGGACCCCATCGTCTCTCCCGACACCCCCTCAAGACCAGAGGAGGATAAGTATGCTTATTCGTTTACTGATGACATAATATAAGTATTATATTGAATATAAAAATTAATATTTATACGTATATCGGCATATTATTGCGCCAAATTTAAGTAACCCAAGTGCTAGGCCATCAATATTCAGGCCGGAATACCTGAAAACCCCCGGAAATTGTCCGGGATTGTCTGAACTTCCTGTCAGCATGCACATAGCATTCTTTGTTCAGCTCAGCACAATAGGCTCTTTGGAAATTTCCGTATTCAAAGATAGTTTTTGTGTTCAGATGTTCAGATTGAATTGCATAATCTTGCACTACCTTACTAAGAAGATCATTACCTTAAACTTGAGTGCCAATGAAATATTTAATTTACAACTCCAATATTTCCCAAGGTTACCATACACTTTTGTATATATAAATAAATGCTTGCGTATATAGTTGATAATTGTGTGCCAATGTTGATGGATGAACATAAGACATGTAAGTTGAATTGCAATCCATACAGTCATTCGTACTCGGTGTTTTATATCAATAGATCATGGGTGTAGGAGCAGTGAGCGACGGGCGCGATGCCACTACGATTCAAGTAAGTACCTTAGCCATTAATCACGTGGATAAACTTTAGCCACTAATCCTATTGCATGACGCGCTATGGGTGCTGCAGGGAATATATCGACTTAAACTTGTCTTGATTTCTTCGAACGTTTCTATGACTTCGCACAAAATGCCTATGTTACTATTTTTGCTGCAAATAACTAAGCAATGGTGTCATCCGGCTACAACGCGAAGCATCCATGAAAAGAGCTTAGCAATGGTGTCACCCGTCTACAACACCAAGCATCCCTGAAAAGGGCTTAGCAATGGTGTCATCCGGCTACAACATCAAGCATTTCTCAAAAGGCCGATTGAGTCGAAACAGGCACCAGGACACCAGCTTTGCCTGGTGACGTGCCTGGCGAGCACACGGATCCTAGCCACGCAAGGGTGCCGGCTTCGGCTGGTGACGTGTTTGGCGAGCACGAGGACTCTAGCTATGCATCCTTTCCCTCCCCATCCCATTATCCATTCGCTTCCAACGTCTCTGCCTATTTCCTTCATCCAACCCTGCAACAACACCCTCTCCCGTGTCACGAGCAGGTAGGCCAACTTCCCCGGGTCTACCCGTCCGCTCAGTTGTATCGGGGTAGTCGCGCCCACTCGGCACGTCCCCTGGGATTGACGGGGTCCCGGAGGCTGAGGTCCCCAGTCACACATTGCTAGTTGTGTGACAGGGGAGCAACACGCATCTTTGGTCCCGATATCCCGGAGGGGTGGGCGAGCCCATAGGGCCCCATACGGGTCAAGTGGCAGTTTGCATCGGGCCGGGGGTCAGGACTCCGTACTGGCCCCTTCTCCCGCTCCGTATAGTTTCCCGGTCACCTGGCGTCTTCACGTTCGCGGGGTCAAAGTGTCCTCCAAGTTGAGACCCCAGGGATGGGGTGTCGCGAGGAGCCGAACCAAATAACAAATCTGCAACGCAAACCCAAACAAAAGCATAACTCCTGGGCTTTCTTGCAAGAACCAGACCGGCCAAACCCTTTCAGGGTTCGGGCGCCTCCCAAATAGTACTTTCCAAACCCACACTTTCCGCACTCTTGTCTTCAAAGCATTGGAAGGATCAAGACCGCTTGCGATTTTGTCACCCTTCCAACGTCGTGGCGGCTGTGGCCGATTTGGGTCCATCCTGATATATGAGCAATTGAGACACGGTGGACGAGTTTAGACGCAGCGACGGACGGGTGTTGAGGTAGAGTTCAGACGCAGCGACAGACGGGTGTTGGGTGGAGTTCGCGCAGCGACAGACGGGTGTTGAGGTGGTTCGACGCAGCGACGGACGGGTGTTGAGGTGGTTTAGCGCAGCGACGGACGGGTGTTGAGGTAGAG
The DNA here is from genome assembly GCA_034440615.1 of Ashinkailepas kermadecensis. Classification (NCBI taxonomy): domain Eukaryota; kingdom Metazoa; phylum Arthropoda; class Thecostraca; family Neolepadidae; genus Ashinkailepas; species Ashinkailepas kermadecensis. Next base: position 833,426 of record JAOTOM010005107.1, read on the forward strand.
TTTAGACGCAGCGACAGACGGGTGTTGGGTAGAGTTTGACGCAGCGACAGACGGGTGTTGAGGTAGGTTTAGACGCAGCGACAGACGGGTGTTGAGGTAGGTTTAGACGCAGCGACAGACGGGTGTTGAGGTAGAGTTCAGACGCAGCGACGGACGGGTGTTGAGGTAGAGTTCAGACGCAGCGACAGACGGGTGTTGAGGTAGAGTTTAGACGCAGCGACGGACGGGTGTTGAGGTAGAGTTCAGACGCAGCGACGGACGGGTGTTGAGGTAGAGTTCAGACGCAGCGACGGACGGGTGTTGAGGTAGAGTTCAGACGCAGCGACGGACGGGTGTTGAGGTAGAGTTCAGACGCAGCGACAGACGGGTGTTGAGGTAGAGTTTAGACGCAGCGACGGACGGGTGTTGAGGTAGAGTTTAGACGCAGCGACGGACGGGTGTTGGGTGGTTTGCGCAGCGACGGACGGGTGTTGAGGTAGGTTCAGACGCAGCGACGGACGGGTGTTGAGGTAGAGTTTGCGCAGCGACAGACGGGTGTTGGGTGAGTTCAGACGCAGCGACGGACGGGTGTTGGGTGGTTCGACGCAGCGACGGACGGGTGTTGAGGTGGTTCGACGCAGCGACGGACGGGTGTTGAGGTGGTTCGACGCAGCGACGGACGGGTGTTGAGGTAGAGTTCGACGCAGCGACGGACGGGTGTTGAGGTGAGTTCGACGCAGCGACGGACGGGTGTTGGGTGGGTTCGACGCAGCGACAGACGGGTGTTGAGGTGGTTCGACGCGCGACAGACGGGTGTTGAGGTGGTTTAGACGCAGCGACGGACGGGTGTTGGGTAGAGTTTAGACGCAGCGGTGTTGGTAGAGTTTAGACGCAGCGACGGACGGGTGTTGAGGTAGAGTTTAGACGCAGCGACGGACGGGTGTTGAGGTGGAGTTCAGACGCAGCGAGGACGCAGAAACGGCAACGGCAGCGACATGCTTTACTTACACTATCCGTGACCGTGAAGGGAGCCATGATGTGGCTATCCCGATGTTGGTTCTCCTACATCAGACTAACAATTTTGTGAAAGACATTATAAACTGCTTCGACCGACTATACGAAATGGACGTGACCGACAATGATATTATTGACGCACGGGTATTTATTTCTGAAAAGTATTAGAGGAGGAGCATAATGCATGACGGCAACGGGCGGACCGGTATGGATTTGGGGTGGGCCGCACTCGAAAGTGTCCCATTATAAAAGTTGAAATTATGGGGCGGGGCAAAGCCAATATTGAGGGGACACTTGCCCCTTCAAAAGTATGCAAAACGACACTTCTGTGTTGTTGTCAAAGTCATCAGACTTGGAAGAGTTTGGAGTGACAGTCTCCACGCATCAGAATTTGTAAGGGCACCACTATGGTGCTAACCAATAACATCATCTTAACTTTCCATCGACCTGACCTGCCACCTGACATATTCGTGTGAGATATGCCAGAGTGAAGGTTCGCCTTTCCATCCCCAACCTGATGAGGTGTTACCGTTGCCAGCGATTCGGACACACCGGGCAAAGCTAGAAGTCGCCAGCTCTACGGCAGGTGCTCATCACCTGAACACGAAAGCCAGCAGTGTAGTGCTGACAAATCGTGGTGCACCCACTGTGGGAGAGACCAGGCGCCGCACACTACATACGATCGAGCCTATCTGACGTATGTCAAGGAAAAGAGATCGTCTGTCTCAAGGTCACGAGAAACCTGTCGTTCCGTGAGAACGGGCAGGTCTACGAATCAGCTCACTCAAGAGTATCCTGCGGAACTATGGCATGACAAACACAACCACACTTGCACCATTACAAATGCAGTGAAGGAGTGCCGCAGAACTCATCGCACAGCTCAGTACGCTTCTCCAGTCTTTCCGCGTGGCTTGTAGCCCGTTCACGGGGCGAAGTCCCCCATTATCGAAAGAGACAGCGACTCTAAGAGGTACTGCCCCTGATACGAAGAACGAGCACAGGCCGCCTCGCACACATGCAGGAAATTTCGGACACGGGAGGTCGCCCGTTACAATCCACGCCACGGCCCCCCTGGAGCCCGAGGGCGGAGAATGGCGTAAAGCCCAACGGAGGAAGCGCCTCAGCAAGTCTCCGGCTCCCACGTCGTCGCATACGTCTGAAATCCTCTAATTCACCAATACCCAGCCCGTCTCAGATCGCTCACGCCTGACGTCCCCCTCCAACTCCACATCCACACACTCATCAGTACCATCATATGTACCAAGATACTTGCTACCTACTTCCATGCACCCTACCTCCAACAAAACCACGACATCCTCCTACCCTACCTCAACATCCCAGTCCATCACCCTGTTCGCTCCCCAAACATCCAGACAGCCCCCGGCGGCTGCACCAACGACCCGACCATCTGGGGTTGCGGCACAGCCTGGAGCCTCGGACTTGGGAACCCTGGGGCGTACATCCCGACTTGTCTGTCTCTCCGGACCCGGGACCCGGGAGCCAATACTCAGCAGCGATACCTCTGCCTTCGCCAAAAGCCTCGAGCGTGATGGGACCGCTGGAAGCCCCTGCACACCGAGCCAGACACACTCCGATATCTCCTTCCCCTCCCCCAGACTACGAGTCATGCTACGAAGCGGGCTCTGACATCGCTCCGATGTCACCAACAGAATGCGGTATTCCACGGTCGCGCTTGCGAAGCCAATTTTCGCCGGCTGTGAAACCGGGAGCACAGGGATTCTGGCTTATACCTGGTGTCATAGCTGTTTTTAGCAACATTTATTTATTCCATTTTATACTCCAATTGTAATGCCCTTTGCGTGGGATTTTACAGTGGAATTGCAAAGGACTTCAAACTGGGTTTCTGGTCCTCCAGACTGTCATCAGCAAGTACCTCCCAGCTGCCATCTGTCCCCAGGAGACGAAGTTGGCACCGGATGCTCGTTGCACCATCAAAGGGTACTCCGTAATACCAAAGGATATCTTGACTGACACTATTTGGAGGCGTTGGAATTGTACAAAGGCTAAATGGAATGAGTTTCATAATAAACTGGAAGCGGCCTTCTCTGCCAGCTGCCAGAGCCTGCCGACATCCGTGGAAGATTTTACTCCCAAGGTAATCAACTGTGTTGCTGGGTACATCCCTAGAGATTACCCTGCCGCTCGACGTGCCCCAGCTGGGTACATCCCTAGAGATTACCCTGCCCCTCGACGTGCCCCAGCTGGGTACATCCCTAGAGATTACCCTGCCCCTCGACGTGCCCCAGCTGGGTACATCCCTAGAGATTACCCAGCCCCTCGACGTGCACCAGTTCCGTGTCGGACCGACGAGTGCGGGAAGGCCATCCGTGCTCGCAAGCAAGCCTTTAGAGTGCTTAACCACAACTGTACCACATACAATCGTATAGTGTTTCTGAGCTATAATTTTCTTCCGTGGAGCCTGTCTAGAGGCCAAACGATCATATCTGCGATCATTTTTAAACACGCTAACAAATCTAGCACCAGCCTCTCAAGTATGGACACGTATGAGCATGATTGCGGCAAAATTCTCATCTACACCACCACCTACCTTGGTAGGTAACATCTACACCACCACCTACCTTGGTAGGTACCATCTACACCACTACCTACCTTGGTAGGTACCATCTATACCACCACCTACCTTGGTATGTACCATCTACACCACCACCTACCTTGGTAGGTACCATCTACATCACCACCTACCTTGGTAGGTACCATCTACACCACCACCTACCTTGGTAGGTACCATCTACACCACCACCTACCTTGGTAGGTAGAAGATTGGGTCATGTTTGACCCTTTCTGGCGTCGTGAATGAGATTGCACGCGCACTATCATAGTGTAGCCGACAGGGAAGCTCTGAACAACAATTTGCAAGGCACCAAATTCACCACACACGGTCCCTTATAGATTTTGCAAAGTCCAAGATGCTCCCATATAACGCACCATTCACCGTACCTGAGCTGGTTTCCGCCATCGGTGCACTGCCAAGTGTATCCGAGCGACCTGATAACGTGCACAACCATATGCTGAAACGCCTCCCTCACAGCGCGCTCAAGGTACTCCTATCAATTTCAACCGGCTATGGGTAAGTGGAGGATTTCCACCACCTTATAGCGAGAAGCGCCAGTGATCCTGATGCTGAAGCCTGGTAAGAACGTATCTGATCCATTACATTATCGGCCCATTGCGCTCACATCATCAATATGCAAGCACATGGAGAGAATAGTCAACGTACTCTTGTTTTGGCTCTTAGAATGCTTTCAACATCTTTACAAACGCCCAGTGTGGTTTTGGGAAAAACCGCTGTGCAGTCGATTGCATTGTATCCCTGGACATAGTCACCTCGATCTGAGTGGAAGTGCAAGCGACACCTTGATTTTGCCGTTTTCGATATTGAATGGGCGCTCGGTACTACATGGTGCCAAGGCATTCTTGTTCTTGTAAAGGTATACTTAGTCACATAGGCACGGGCACGGTATACTTAGTCACACAGGCACATTCTGCAAAACGTTTCAGCTGATCGGTCCTTCTGCATTCGAATGGGCATCTAGTTCTCAGATCGATACCCACATTTAAATGAGGTACCACAAGGTAGCGTCTTGAGCGTTTCTCTGTTCAGAATAATGATGAACGACATTGGTGACGGCCTCCCAAATACGATTGGGCGATCCTTGTTTGTGGACAACTTCGCTATTTGGTGTCTTGCTTCCCATACTTCATCCACGGAGAGGCAACTACAGGCTGCAGTAACACGGCTACAGCGATGGAGTGCTGCTAATGGTTTTAGTTTCACAACTTTTAAGGCGGTCTGCATTTATTTCTGTCGGCGGCGATAGTGCTGTCCAGACATGCCACTCAACCTCTATAGAGAAACGATCCCGTGCAAGTCGGTGGTTTGCTTCATTGGAATGCATTTTGGACAGGCGTCTCACGTACAGAGAACGATTTAAAGTCCTGCATGAACCATGTTTTAGGTCTGTGAACATCTCTCGCACTAGCTATGGGCGGACAGGATAATTCGACGGCTTCTGTACTGATTGATATCTAACACGACCAAGACTCGAATACGCTAACTTCGCACACGACTGCGGAAGTAAATCCAATAAACGTATTCTGGATACCATTCATCATTCGGCTCTGCGCATTGTAACTGGATCACTCCGCACCTCTCCAACTGCGAGCCTCCTGGTTGAAACACGAACTGTCCCTTGCCGTGCGTCGTCAGATGCTTGGCATCTGCTCTCAAGCTAACGCAATTCCCTCGATCATCCCACATACCAGGCAATCTTTTCAGCCGGCACCTTGAGTTTGTTCCACAGTCGGCCTCTGCGCTTCAATCCGTTCTGTGTAAAAATTCCTGGGTACATTGATTATAAACTGCAAAAAATTCCGTCGTCTCAGGCGACTGATCTCCAATCTATTACCTGATGACATGCCATTTTTTGCAGTGTGTAGTGAATTAGGATATGCAATATAGTGATGGTTAGGTTGCGATATATCAACACATACCTCACTTCCTGATGCTGAATACCTCGTCCGTGTCTAGTGGTGGAACCATGACCCACCGAAGAAAAGCATTCTTGTGCCTTACTTGATCATTATTTTTGTTGGCGCTCCACTCCCATTTTTTTTGTCCGTGATCTCATATATTAAACATACATGGTGGGAGGCCTGTCGTATATTTCATATATTTTTTGGGCCGTATGATGTATCAGCTTCCACGCATGAGTGGAATGTTGTCCATAAGTTGTCATCGCATGCTTTCCATGCGATACCAACTTATTGGCGTACAGATTGCAATATAATCCATCAGATTACAGATGGCTTAGATACTTACAAATTGCAAGGAAGTTGGCGTCGCCAAATATGCATAGATAGTAATGTTGGGAAGTTGGTGGTCCCGTCGAGCTTGTTGGTGTTCCGGCTCTCATTGTTCTGTCATTCTGCATTATGCACATATGATTTCTTAGTCGGCATTATCGGAAGACAACGGCGGAGACCTGACGTACCGCTAAGTTTTCGTGTTCGTGTTCGTTTTCGTTTTCGCGATGCTGCTACAGTATCTGTAGATATGGAGTGGAAGCTTACTGTGGATGATATTTGTCATTTCAGTCAACTTCTAGAATAGTGAAGCCATTTCAAGTCAGGTTAGGTCACGGACTTGGAGTGGCTCATTCGGCATTTACACCTTGATTGCCTTATAAACCTTTTGCGACCTAAGCTGCAACATTGTCGACATACTGGAATTTCCGTGATCCCACCTGTCATGAAAGCTTGATGTTAGCTTAATGATGCACACAATCTTGGCGGATCCTCCACTGCTCCTTCCATTCTAATTCATGTCTGGATGACAGCGACTGCACTGCACCTGCTTAAGGCAAACCAGAAACAGCGAATGGTCGTCATTAAGAATTCGATCGTGGCGCCGACAACGGTTTGCATTAGAAATACGCTTCACTCCGTGTAGGACGAGATTTCCTCCCGCCATATGTGGTCAGCGAACGCCTGCGTCAGTGACCAGGCAGTACAGTTCAAAACGGCACTGTTTGCGCCAGTGTGGGCAGCAGTGCCATAGCTACATCTATGTTTTTGTGGGCAGCAGTGTCATAGCTATATCTATGTTTTTGTGGGCAGCAGTGCCATAGCTACATCTATGTTTTTGTGGGCAGCAGTGCCATAGCTACATCTATGTTTTTGTGGGCAGCAGTGCCATAGCTACATCTATGTTTTTGTGGGCAGCAGTGCCATAGCTACATCTATGTTTTTGTGGGTAGCAGTGCCATAGCTACATCTATGTTTTTGTGGGCAACAGTGCCATAGCTACATCTAATGTTTTTCTGAATGTTCTGAGTGTGGAAAAGCCTATAGTATTTTCTTATGAAGATCAATTTGAAGGAGTCCTTTCTTAATCCCGGAAAAGAAAAAAAATCCTTACTAGCGGGTTTGAGCGAGATAAACAAGTCTTAGTCAGAAGCGATCAAATTTACGAAAATTTCATGGGAGCAACACATCACAACTTGTATAAACCTTGAGGCTTCGACACTCCCTATTTTTACATTGAATTCCACCGCGGACGCAATTCATCCAACTATTTTGGCTGCCAGGCGAACAACATGGAGGCGCTGGTGAGCCAGTGTAGTCCAGCGCCAGAGGCTCGCCGACATTTTTGGCGCCACCGCACAGTCGGTGTCGGGTGTGACTCAGATTTGGCAGCGGCGTGTTGTTTACCTCAGCGGGGTCTCGTCCGATGCTGTGACCTCACCAGCCGACTCGATGCCCCCGGCGACAAGGTCGTCAGCCAAGGTCACCATGCACCAAACAAGGTCACCGCCCACTTGTCATTCACGCGAGGACACTGTCACCTCGTTTTTGTCGTGCCACGGTTCGACGGGGAGGGGAGGGGAGACTGGGGTCGTCGAGGGCACGTTTTAAGCTGCGTCCAAACACAGCGCTCACCGTTCGGTGGCAGCTCACTGGAGCACAAAACCACCGCTTATTATTGGCTAACAAAGCACACCAATGCATGAGGATGACCCTGGGACATGTGCAATGCAGATGCTATTTCATGCTGTTCAATCGTGCTGAGAATATTGAATGTAAAAACTGGTCTTGAACTCCGGGCGTAAAGCAGCCACTATCACCAAATGACAAATGAGTTTATATACAGATAAACATGCTTAAAAATTTGGAGATGGGACCGCATCCTCCAAACGATTCAATTCGAAGAACTGTTACCTCATCTGCTCGGCGTCCCCAAACGTGTTTACCTACACGCATACTCCTGAGCAATTGAAGAATTAGTACCCCATCTGCTCGGCGATCCCAAACGTGCTTACCCACAAGCCTACTCCTGAGCAATTGGGAAAACTCTTACCCAACCTGCTCGGCGTCCCTAAACGTGTTTATCCACACGCCTACTCCTGAGGCGTGTGAGTAAACACTTATATCGGTTACATTAGTGCGTGCATGCAGTGTACATGAAAGAAGCATCAAGGCTAGATCAACACTCCAACAGGCCTGGCAACCTACATGCTACTCTGACCCGCCCCCGTGGATCTCGCAACTCGCGGAAGAACAACATTGAAGCTGACGCTTGGACGTGCCGGATCGACCTAGATGCGTGTGCTTATGCGCTGCAGGATAAATGTTAACGGCACCTGTCCGACTGGTCTATGGAACAGCCGACCGACCGACGGAAGATGGGGAGATGTGGGCGAGGGGATGGGGCACTGGTGTGTGGTCCTGCACGAACCGATCAATAGAGGATGTGATGTGATCTACGTGAGGTGTTTGCAGGACCTATTTCAACAACTTAACTGCGGGAAAATTTTCCTCCGCGATCGCCGCTTTTCCACCGCAGTGGAATGGATATGTCACCGCAGTGAGTACATACCTGTTCCCAACAAATGGCACCCAATACAGTTTGTGTGACATCTACCAGAAAATATAAGGAAATAATACAATATTTATAACGACGTAGCGCCTAGCATAGTGCATTGGGGTTAATCTGGCCAGTAGAGAAAGTACCAATATAAAACAAAAATACTATAGCAAGCTTACTATACTACCTTACTATACTATACCTATGCTATACTGTACTACCTTACTATAGCAAGCGCATTTTGAGCACTGCGAGAGTTATATGAAATAGCAGGCAGCCATTGAGGAATAGGAGTAATAGGTAGCATAGTATAATATGAGTAATAGTAAAAGTAATAGCATATACTATTTGCAAACATTTGTGGGCGCTAGAATCAACTATTAACATTAGCATGTTTTCTTCCAAACATAACTCGAGTTTTAAGTTCGCATGCTTTGCATGCTTCAATTAATGTCATGCCACTTTGCATGCCTCAATATCATCACGAAAATAATCATTTCATTTGTCATGTGTCCTTGGCCGTGCGCCTTTTGCTCACTGCTTAAAAATACTGACCTGGAAGCCATAGAGAATGAATACCTGCAGAATGTGCACGCTCGGTGTTGACTTTGGTGAATTTACAGAGGTACTTTAATCAAATTAACTAGTTTGGCGTAATTTTCTGGCGTAATTATCACCAAAGATACCTACTGTAAAGACTGGGAAAGCCGTAGCTAAACAACTTGCCAGGGGTTGGCTGCAGCCCGTTCAGCAGTCGGAAGGGCGACAATGGTAATGATATCAATGACAATGTCGATTGCCATCCGAAGAGTTCCAGTGCATTAGTAATGTAGTATAAATTCTGTAATAAAGTATATAGTTTATCTGTAATTTTTTCCCAGAACAACATTATAGTCTGAAAAGTCATTCACGCTGATTTCGAAATGTAATGTCACCAAATGACAAAGGTGCGAAATGTCACGGAAATGACACGAATTAACAGCTAAATTAACCCACTATGTATTTGTTGGGATGAAAATGGCCCCCCCTTATCGAATCTTCAAAAGTTCGCACACACTGTTTAAGCGAACGTAAAAATGTCACCAAAGTGTCCTTTTTTATCACGTTTATGTGTCTCCGTACAACTAAAAACTGGGTAGGCCATGTGTCCAAACCATGCGATCATGAGTATCGAAACCTACCACTATCGCTTTCGAGAATGGGCAATTTCACTAAATTTCTCAGATCACGATATACAAAAAGGTTAGCTTTAGTACTATATTCGACTATCTTGACATAGTGTGACCGGCATGTGGCCACATCTAGATCGCCAGTGGCCATTGGTCTCGGTTTACCTCAGTTGACCCTGGTGACCTCGAAAGGTTCTTTCTGGTCAAAGACGTATTTGGTGTAAATTTTGGCGCTGAATTCGAATGCAGGCAAAATGTTACAGGGAAGTAGGAGGGTGTCTTTGGAACCGCATAAAAGTTATCGGCGATAGCCAAAGAAAAAGAGAATTACCACAGCGCGTTGAAACATTCCATATTTTTCGGACCGTCTTTTCGCATCATCCCCACAAGTGCCGACCTTGGGTCACATAAGATCAGTGTCCTAGGCCACTTCAAATAGTGGATGAGATTTAGGGCAATGCATTTTTCAAGGATATTGAAATAAAACGGAATCGAGTACAGTACATCGAGTGCAGTACATCGAGTACAGTACATCGAGTACAGTACATCGAGTACAGTACATCGAGTACAGTACATCGAGTACAGTACATCGAGTACAGTACATCGAGTACAGTACATCGAGTGCAGTACATCGAGTACAGTACATCGAGTACAGTATATCGAGTACAGTACATCGAGTACAGTACATCGAGTACAGTACATCGAGCACAGTACATCGAGTACAGTACATCGAGTACAGTACATCGAGTACAGTACATCGAGTACAGTACATCGAGCACAGTACATCGAGTACAGTACATCGAGTACAGTACATCGAGCACAGTACATCGAGTACAGTACATCGAGTACAGTACATCGAGTACAGTACATCGAGTACAGTACATCGAGTACAGTACATCGAGTACAGTTAGTACATCTCATCAGATCCAATCAGCTGTCTCCAACGATTTTCTTCTTGGAAAAAAACGTTATCTTTGACCAGCGGTTGGATTAATTTCCATCTATGCCAACGGGAGTAACACCCTTTCTTATTTACTCAGGTCATGACCTGCAACGAAGTAAATCAGTCGGTAAAAATTTATCAGTGACCTTTCAGAGGTCAGTGTCAGAATGTGATCTTTTTTTATCCGAATGCCGACCTTTGGTACTTTTCTGGCGCCGAGTCACCTTCGGCTAACTGAATTACCGCATTATAAGAAAGTCAGTTTAAGTGGTGTTATCAGTACCAAATGCAATTAATTCCAGTAGGATTAGGAATGATTCACATAGAAATATGGTGAAATATGATGATATAGGAAGCAATGACAGAGACATCGTCACGTCCCTCGTGACCTAGGATATCAATATATGACTTGGTCAGGTTAAAAAGCGTCGTTGCTGAGTGAAATGAGGAGGGCTGCATGCGGGCGCTTTTGTTTCTCTATCGATGATTAATAGCTTGCGTGATAGGCGGAGGATTCTCGAGAACCATGGCCCGATAATTCCGGTGAGTAAGTTTCCATAGGCCACATGGGTGCGTGTTAGCAGGGGTACATATTACCTGTTCATAAATAAATGTATCCCGATTCTTGCTGGGGTGGCTGTACGAATCAGGGTCTTATTGCTAAGCAGAGCTTGTTGCGTGAACCCAGCTCCACCACCAAATCCGTGAATCAATGGCAGAATTTTGACTGAGAGTTTAACGTGCCGTCAATGCACCGGCAAGGCCGCCCCGACAGCTCGTCCCCGGCCTTTTCGGGCCAGTTGCCAATGACCCTCCCAGCCGGGGACTAAATGCGAGCGCATGAAGAGACTCGAATCCTGTCTTGCCAGGACAGAGGAGATCAGTGCAGGCCAGCACTCTAACCAGCTGAGCTAGCGGGGCGACTCCAACCATCAAACCTACTTTTGACCTAACTTTGACACAAATATAAAACCATGTATACCCTGAGTTCGTCACATGCCAAATGGGCGTTCCGTCACTTTCGGAACCACACACTCAAGCCCAGAAGTTTTTGGATACAGCTAAGGGATGTTTTTCGTCTCTCCCTTGGTAAGTAATTGCCATTTCACCGGGTTACTACCCGGTCAAATAGTATCACTTGCCAAGGGAGAGACGAAAACACCCACCCCGCCAGCTGTATCTAAAAAAACTGCTGGATTCGAGTGTATGGTTCTGAAACCAGAAAACGCCCTGGTATCATTTTAACCAGCCGCAGGGAAACTAGCAGGCCAGAGTGATTCTGATACAAAACCTATTGTCATGGTTGATATGCCAGGTATAGGGCAGGGACTGGGCATTCCAACATTTTGCTTTAAGACCACGTTCTTATGAAATATCGGATAAGTTTGAGTCGTAGCTTCTCTTCCTAGCAATCAATGAAAAGAACTTAAGATTGAAGGAAAGTTAAATTGCTGCTTGAGGTAAGAACAATGTTTTTCATGTTACAGAAATGTTTCTCCATGCACGCTCAATGTCAAAAACGATTTCCAAGGGCCAGTGCGGCAAATGTCTAAAAATGCAACCGGCTTGATCTGCTGATAAATGAGGTTGCTTATAATATTTTACACATCGTTAGGGTTTCAAAATATATCAACAAGGGGTTCAAAAGCAATTGCTATGCCACACGCGCTTGGTCAGATCCAGTCCAGCCAGGCCCAGCCATGCCGAACATTTCAATATCCCAGAAAATATAACAACAGAATCGTGAACGTTCGCATAAAGGTAGACGGCTGGGTATGAAATGATGAGCACTGCTTTAATGCTTCTTGATCAAAGGTCGGGTGGAGTTGTGCGGGATTTGCATTCCTGTAGGTAGATTTTAGAGATTTTCTAACTTACGATCCGTGCTAATAGGTACTGCAAGAGGAGGTCCTAGATCTCATGCTTGACTACGAATCAATTTCGAATATCTGTCAAATAAATAGGGAGGCTTCCTATTAAACCATCCTAGAAAAACAGTGTTTGTGTGGTGACCACGGGCAGAGGAGCAGCGAAGAAGGGGTCTGGGGGCAGGCCAGGTCTCCCGCTTAGCGACCAAGAATACACCAACTACCACCACCCACACTCGCTGCCACCTCCCACACTAACTGCCACCTCCCACACTCGCTGCTTCCACCCACACTCGCTGCCACCTCCCACACTAACTGCCACCTCCCACACCAACTACCACCACCCACACTCGCTGCCACCTCCCACACTAACTGCCACCTCCCACACTCGCTGCTGCCACCCACAATCGCTGCCACCTTCCGCTTTCTCTCACACTCGGTGTCACCACTCACTCGCTGCCACCGCCCACACTCCGCTTGCTCTCACACTCGCTGCTTCCAGCTACACTCGCCAGGTGTTGTCCACACCCGAAGTCACCCGAAGGGCACTGGACACCCGAAGTGCGCTGGACGGTACTCGGCTATGGACAAGTATAACGCTCGGGCGATTTGTGTGAGGATCGCTAATGTCCCGCTTAATAAGCTAACGTACATGATCTGAGATAATAGTGGTGCTATTGAGCGACCGATGACTACCAACACCGGCAATCATGATGCAAAACGACGACGACGGGACGCTTTGTTTGCTCCCTGGTGGGTGACGACATGAAATACGCCCATCGTCGGCTGCATTGCTATTCGCGTTGGCTTTCCCTAGGTTCTCAACCATTTCAGTCGCATGAAGAGCGCTGGCAGGCTGTCACATTAACTTCCTTCAAATGGACACCCAAGGACCTTGTTGTTAAACTTCACGTTCTAGCCAACCATAAGTCATGTCATAATGACGCCTGAAAGACAGTGAAGGGTGGGAGTTTTGAACATGTATTTCCAAGGTGTGATACGTGTTGGTGGTTGGTTGTATTTCCAAGGTGTGATGCGTGTTGGTGGTTTGTTGTACTTCTAAGGTGTGATACGTGTTGGTGGTTGGTTGTATTTCCAAAGTGTGATACGTGTTGGTGGTTGCTTGTATTTCCAAGGTGTGATACGTGTTGGTGGTTGGCTGTATTTCCAAGGTGTGATGCGTGTTGGTGGTTTGTTGTATTTCCAAGGTGTGATACGTGTTGGTGGATGGTTGTATTTCCAAGGCGTGATACGTGTTGGTGGTTGGTTGTATTTCCAAGGTGTAATACGTGTTGGTGGTTTGTTGTATTTCCAAGGTGTGATACGTGTTGGTGGTTGGTTGTATTTCCAAGGTGTGATACGTGTTGGTGGTTGGTTGTATTTCCAAGGTGTGATACGTGTTGGTGGTTGGTTGTATTTTCAAGGTGTGATACGTGTTGCACAGGGGGCATCCGTCATGTCAGATGGCTTTAGCATGTGAAAGCAGTTCGTAAGCGAGTGTGGAGAGTGATAAGTTTGGTCCACCTATGCCATTTTTAATGTCATCATAGGTCTCATGTAAGACTAATTGTCTCTTGTATGTTATGTGTATGATTTTGTCTTCGTAAATGGTATGGCGGTTAACACAATATTGGTGATATACAATAGTAAGGCCAATATCAGACTGTATATAAGCTTCGCTAAAGAAGTCTCGTGTCCTGGTCACAAAGAAGAGTATGTGTATGCGAATAGAACGATATCCCATAATCCAGTTGCAAAACATTTAGCTTGTGCCATTGGGTCAAACATATAAGGTGTTATCTTGTGCAAATGGGTGAAGCACGTGAGGTTGGCCGGATTAACAGGGTTCAGCTATGCCACCATAACTTGTGAGTGCTTGCGCAGTGTGTGTTTTTACTGGTCTGCTGTGACCAGTGGCGTCGCCACGAAATTCTTCCAGGGGGGGCAATGTTGATAGGGGGCCTCCTGCTCCCCGAAAAGGGGCCTCCACTGTGTTAGGGCCTCCTCTTGCTTTTTAGGCTCTTAGTATGGTTCCCGAATGGGAACATGATTTCATATTGATGTCTTGTTTGTTCTTGGCATGGTATATAATTTACGCAAAGCGCAATAGCAAGAATCTTTTTTTTCGCTGAGAACCGAGCCATACCAGGGTATAAATAAGCAAATGTAGATAAATACGTCAGTGCCAAAACAAACCAATATCTTTATGCTTTATCGACGAGAAGAATCTTCCCGCTGCCCTCTAGATTGTAGCGAGCTGGTGGGGCTCGTGCTGAGCATATCTTAAAGATATCTCCCATTGATCAACCCACTTCTTTGTTCACCAAGTTTAACTGAATATAGCTAGGTTCATCACTACTGTTAGTCATTCCCAACAGCTTGATCTCATAAACAAACTTAAACGATCATTTCTCAGTCCCAGGACAACAATTTCGCGAAGGTGACAACGAGAAGTGGATTGAATTGGTTTTCTGATCGTCATCTTAGGGATTTTTTTTTTTCATAACATTTGGTGCTGGCTGCAAGGCACTTGGCACAGAAGCTAAAATAATAAATACTCCGCGAATAAATCCACGGCAAGAACAAGCATTGAACAACCATGCATCAATGGCAATGCAACAATGTAACAATGACAATGCATAAATAATGCAAAACCTTCGAATTCCACGCCGTCACGCCCATGGTTATCGCTGTGCTGTACCGTTTTGTAAATTTTGTCGTTGAGAAGGTACTGAAGCTGGGAAGCTCTAATCATGCAGGCTGTAATCACAGAAGACAACTTTGTAGGAAGAAAATACATTTTAAAACATCATTCCTCCCATTTAATGTGGGGCATCGGTGTTGTTTTGTATGCTTGTGACGGGGAATTTACCCCCGCAATGTTGGCTTTGCTCCATGGGCGTAAGTTTCTGAAAATTATTGGGAGACCAGTGACACACCCATATTTGCGTCAAGGGGAGGGGGCAAATGTATTTGGAGGGGTCCAACTACTGAATAAAGTCTTCCGATTTCGACCACTATTTTTTCAAAGGGGAACTTTTTAAATAAAATAATTAGTGATCAACTGAATTATCCTGTGGAGGGGCCTAATCTACCACTATCGTTTCTGATTCGTCGGATTTCAACCCTAGCTCCCACAACCTGTTCAAATGTATTCTTTTGGTATTCCTTGATAAGTCACCTCGCACTGCTGAAATTACACCTGCACAAATCACTTTAGAATGTAAAATTTTCCAATTTCAGACATTCCAGTTCATAGTGCCCGGTCGCCACGACGCCAACGTTAGTGCACGTGCACACCCATCTTGCGCATTCGGCGCATTCGCCACACTTCGTGCGATGCTACGGATTCTGCTGGGCCTCCTACGCTTTGTTAATTGCTGCCACATGATAGACTTGCGCCATATCTGACGTGATAAAATGCTCCGTATGGGCGTTCGCTGCGAAAATTCGATTAATTAAATTCGATCATTAGTTCCCTTCTTACCATATTTTATGGTGAAGAAATGCGGATACCCGCTGGGCTTTGATGCACCTCATATCTTTGATTAAACATGCTTCCAGGTTGGCTACCGAACCGAAGCCCCGCCTGAGTGTACTTCTTTGGACCCGTTCGTATTTCTTCGTCTACGGATGTGTCTTAAGGCTCCAATTCAATTTTGTTAGAGGCCCAACGCATTTTCGAAACCCCTGCTCGTTTTAGCTTGTTTTGTTGCTTTTTTTGCGCACCAAATATTTTTTTTTAGTTGTCGGGGCGCTTTCAAAGATCTCGATGTGTTTACTTAGTGCCCGGTATTTTTGTTCGTTTTGGGATCATGTTGCTTTTTGCGGCCCCAGCCTCTTTTCAGGCCCTTGTGCGGTCATATGGCCCCTGTGTGCCTTGAGAGCTTCAGGTGTTTTTGTTTTTTGTTTTAGCCTAGCGCGAGTTTTAGCGACCTCGACACTTTGTGGGTGTCCAATACGTTTTTGATGCTTTTGGTGTCATTGTTGGGGCCCAAGAGTGATTATCCATGTACGGATTGTTTTTCGTTGCCCCGGCTTCATTTGTGTCCAAATGATACTGTTGGGGAACGGTACGACTTATTGTGCCCCTAGCGTGATTTTCATGATCCGGGCGTGAATTTTTGGTACCCATAGGCTCAGCGAGATTTTCAGGGGCCCCGGCCGGATCTTTTTGGGCCCATGTCGTGATTTTCAAGTACCCCGGCACGACTCCTGCCATTTCAGGTGCTTCTAGCAAATTATAGACCTCCTCTCGCGTCTTAGGGGTCTCGTCTCATTTCCTGGAGCTTCTTTACCGGTTTTGGACGTCTTCTCGTCCGGCCTACCCTCCTCCATATTCAATGGTCCTCCTCTCCCGTTTTGGAGGACCTCCTCCCACATCCTGGGGCCCCTTTAACATGGCATGGGACTTCCTCTCATGTTCCAGCGGCATCCTCTGCCAAATTAGGGGCCTCCTGCCACGCCTCGTGGGCATCCTCCTTTGTCCTCGCAAAGCTTACCCGTCTTGAGGGATCTTCAATTTTGGAAACCTCGCCTCCTTCCATACCTGCTACCTACCACTCCCATTTTAAGGGCCTTCTCTCATTTCCTGGGAATTCCTTCCGGTCGTCGGGGCCTCATTCGGCCCTGGAGACCTCCTACTCCATCTCGAGGGACTCCTCTCAAGTCCGGCAGGGGCCTCCTTTTTTCTTTTGGAGGCTTTCTTTTTCAAATTAGGGGCCTCCTCTCACGTCTTCGGGGCCTCCTGTTCCGCGTTTTGATTCTATCTTTTCCCATTTTAAGGTTGGCCCCTTATCTCCTGGTGGACTCCTGTTCTCTCTTAGGTGGCTCCTCTTCCAAATTACACGCAACCTTTCCTATCTCAGTTACCTTGTCATTTCCTGGGGACCTCCTTACCCGTCTTGAAGCCTTCGTTCTCGCCTGGGAGCCATCCCTCTTATCTAATGGCCATTCTCTCCTATTTTAGGGGCTTCCTCGTGCATCATAGGGTCTCTTTCCCATCTTATATCGTCCTCTTCCGAATTAGGTGCTTCCTGCCACTTTTCTGGATTATCCTTTTCTATCTTGGTGAAACCTTACCCGTTTCGGGGACTGCTTTTGCGTCTCCGAAACCTCATCTCATATCCACTGGCTTTCTCTTCCGTATTAGGGCTTTCTCTCATTTTCTGGGTCTCCCTTCCCGTATTGGGGCCTCCTTTGCAATCCTGGGGGCCTCCTTTGCAATCCTGGGGGCATCCTTTGTAATCCTGGGGGCCTCCTTGCAATCATGGGGGTCTCCTTTGTAATCCTGGGGCCTCCTTTGCAATCCTGGGGGCCTCCTTTACAATCCTGTGGGCTTCCTTCGCAATCCTGAGGGCATCCTTTGCAATCCTAGGGGCCTCATGTGCAATCCGGGGCCTCCTTTGCAATCCTGGGGCTTCCTTTGCAATCCTGGGTGCCTCCTTTTCAATCCTGGGGGCCTTCTTTGTAATCCTGGGGGCCTCCTTTGTAATCCTGGAGGCCTCCTTTGCAATCCTGTGGGCCTCCTTTGCAATCTTGTGGGCCTACTTTGCAATCCTGGGGCCTCCTTTGCAAACCTGGGGGCCTCCTTTGCAATCCTGGGGCCTGCTTTGCAATCCTGGGGGCCTCCTTTGCAATCCTGGAGTCCTCCTTTGAAATCATGGTGGCCTCCTTTGCAATCCTGGGAGCCTCTTTTGCAATCCTGGGGCCTCCTTTCCAATCCTGGGGGCCTCCTTTATAATCCTGGAGGCCTCCTTTGCAATCCTGGGAGCCTCCTTTGCAATCCTGGGGGCCTCATTTGCAATCCTGGGGGCCTCCTTTGTAATCCTGGAGGCCTCCTTTGCAATCGTGAGGGCCTCCTTTGCGTTCCTGGGGGTCTCCTTTGCAATCCTGGAGTCCTCCTTTGCAAACCTGGGTGCCTCCTTTTCAATCATGGGGGCCTCCTTTGTAATCATGGAGGCCTCCTTTGCAATCGTGGGGGCCTCCTTTGCAATCCTGTGGGCCTCCTTTGGATTCCTGGAGGTCTCCTTTGCAATCCTGGAGTCCTCCTTTGCAAACCTGGGTGCCTCCTTTTCAATCATGGGGGCCTCCTTTGTAATCATGGAGGCCTCCTTTGCAATCGTGGGGGCCTCCTTTGCAATCCTGTGGGCCTCCTTTGTAATCCTGGAGGCCTTCTTTGCAATCCAGGGTGCCTCCTTTGCATTCCTGGGGGCCTCCTTTATAATCCTGGAGGCCTCCTTTGCAATCCTGGGGGCCTCCTTTGCAATCCTGGGGGCCTCCTTTGCAATCCTGGGGGCCTCCTTTGTAATCCTGGAGGCCTCCTTTGCAATCGTGAGGGCCTCCTTTGGATTCCTGGAGGTCTCCTTTGCAATCCTTGAGTCCTCCTTTGCAAACCTGGGGGCCTCCTTTGCAATCGTGAGGGCCTCCTTTGGATTCCTGGAGGTCTCCTTTGCAATCCTGGAGTCCTCCTTTGCAAACCTGGGGGCCTCCTTTGCACTCCTGGGGGCCTCCTTTGCAATCCTGGAGGCCTCCTTTGCAATCCTGGAGTCCTCCTTTGAAATCCTGGTGGCTTCCTTTGCAATCCTGGGAGCCTCTTTTGCAATCCTGGGGCCTCCTTTTCAATCCTGGGGGCCTCCTTTTCAATCCTGGGGGCCTCCTTTGTAATCCTGGAGGCCTCCTTTGCAATCCTGGGGGGCTCCTTTGCAATCCTGGGGGCCTCCTTTGTAATCCTGGAGGCCTCCTTTGCAATCGTGAGGGCCTCCTTTGCATTCCTGGGGGTCTCCTTTGCAATCCTGGAGTCGTCCTTTGCAAACCTGGGGGCCTCCTTTGCAATCCTGGGGGCCTCCTTTTCAATCCAGGGGGCCTCCTTTGTAATCATGGAGGCCTCCTTTGCAATCCTGGGGGCCTCCTTTGCAATCTTGGGGGCTTCCTTTTCAATCATGGGGGCCTCCTTTGTAATCATGGAGGCCTCCTTTGCAATCCTGGGGGCCTCCTTTGCAATCCCGTGGGCCTCCTTTGTAATCCTGGAGGCCTCCTTTGCAATCCAGGGGGCCTCCTTTGCAATCCCTGAGTCCTCCTTTGCAAACCTGGGGGCCTCCTTTGCAATCCTGGGGGCCTCCTTTTCAATCCAGGGGGCCTCCTTTGTAATCATGGAGGCCTCCTTTGCAATCCTGGGGGCCTCCTTTGCAATCTTGGGGGCTTCCTTTTCAATCATGGGGGCCTCCTTTGTAATCATGGAGGCCTCCTTTGCAATCCTGGGGGCCTCCTTTGCAATCCCGTGGGTCTCCTTTGTAATCCTGGAGGCCTCCTTTGCAATCCAGGGGGCCTCCTTTGCAATCCCTGAGTCCTCCTTTGCAAACCTGGGAGCCTCCTTTGCAATCCTGGGGGCCTCCTTTGCAATCCTGGGGGCCTCCTTTTCAATCCTGGGGGCCTCCTTTGTAATCCTGGAGGTCTCCTTTGCAATCCTGGGGGCCTCCTTTGCAATCCTGGGGGCATCCTTTGCATTCCTGGGGGCATCCGTGCCAATTGTTGGCACTCTCATGATTTATGGGTCCTCCTATCCTCTCCTAGGTGACTCCTTCTTCAAATTAGGGGCCTCCTCTCACGTCTTGGAGGCCTCCTCTCGTGTCTCGTCGGCCTCATTGCTCACTTTTTTCGTGTGCATTTCCGGATAGGGGCCTCCTCAAATTTCAGGGGGGGCGGCGCCCCCCCCCCCTGTTTGACGGCAGGGGGGGCGACTGCCCCTGCCCCCCCGATGGCGACGCCCTTGGCTGTGACCTACTCGGAGTCGTCCCAACGGGCTGGGCCTGGATTTGCCGCCGCGATGTGTAATGCGGCCTGGAAGGCGCGCCATCCGCTGCTGCTGGCCGCCACCCGCTGCTGCTGGCCGCTATCCTGTGTCGGCGGTGACATCAGCACCACTCGACGGCGCTCTGTTTGGCTCTTGGAGTGCACCAGAGACGGCTGGTTGCAGGAGGTTCGAACGGAAATAGCTAGCCGCTGAGTACGCGCGAGCATGAACAAAGCGCCGCCGCGGGGCTGGCCGGTGTACCAGCCGGCCAGAGCAGCTCCACCTGCCCGTCAGCTGACCTGAGAGCCACCACCAGACCTGAGAGCCATCACCAGACCTGAGAGCCATCACCAGACCTGAGAGCCATCACCAGACCGGTGGACCAGCCGGCCAGAGCAGCTACACCTGTCCGTCAGATCACCTGGGAGCCGTGTCTGTGAGCTGTCTGTGAATCATCTCGCAGACATTTTAAGCCTCACGTCGGGCCTCACGTCACGTGAAGCCGTCACGTTGGCCTCACGTCACGTCACGTCATTTTAAGCCTCACGTCGGCACCACGTCACGTCACGTCATTTTAAGCCTCACGTCGTGCCATGTTGAAGTAATATAAGGCAGGTGGTCTGCGCTTGTGGCTTTTCACACGCGAGCTGAGAACCATGTGGCCGAGGATATGTCGACTGTGTGACGGCTGGTTTCTGCGGACCGTGAAATTAAATTGCCGGGAAGGTTGCAAGGTGATTGCAATGGGGCGTTTTTTTTCAACCTGCCTGTGCTTATTTAACTGTGATGGTTGTTTGCCGGTATTGTTTGTCTCGTCTGTTGACTTCAATGACGGAGGTGCGGCGTGTGTGTAGCAGGTGACCAACTGGCGGCATAGAACACCGCCTCTGGATGAGGTCAGAGGACGGCGGGGAGAGTAGTACACGTACCTTTGGTGCCGAGTAGGCCGGGGAAACCTGCAGGTCCGACCACTCCTGAGGTTCCCGGCACTCCTGGTAGCCCCTGCCGGCCGACACGCGATATTACCGGGAGTCGCTGAGTCCAGCCAGCGTCACCAGGTGCAGTGGTCGTGGACTTGCGACATCGCTCCCAAAATGGAGGGGCATGCATGCTCAGATTTTGTGGAGGAGGAATCGACACAAATCACGGCTTCGTTGTATATGTATGCTTGCCAGCCCATCAGACAAGTACTCCCTGAGAGAGGAAAAATCGCTTTGGTGAGATTTTAATGGTTTGGGTACATTATTTCTGGTCATGAAAAACACAGAGGAAAATGCCTCATCACCGACATCTCGAGGTTTACATAATTCCTTGCTCGGCAATTACAGAAGATGTTTAAAAACTTTAAAAGCCACCGTTCATGCTATCCACAGCTGACGTGTTTTAATTTCACTGAAATATGGCCGTTGCGATGTAAACTGTTCTTACTTGATGTTGCAGCGTCTATCAACCGCGCTGCCTGTGGCATTTTAAGCTGGAGGAACGACAAGTAAAGGAAGTCGCATTAAAGGAAGGTGTCACGTTCTTAAACAAAATCCGTCAGTATCTCAATGTTTGTTATCTAGGAGAATACAAACATGACCATAATCATACGACACATTTATGAATTTGGTACATGCATGCATACGTACTCCACCATAGGAACATTTTTTAGATGAACCGACTTCATGCATCTAGCTGTGGCAAAACGAATTTGCAAATGACAGTGTTTATGCATGTTTACCTTGTTTCGAACCGCTATGTTTGCCGGACCCGGGTTACATTACTTTTCGCCATGGGCGGATACAAGGGGGCACTGGAGTCATGTGCCCCGCCCCAATGGGAAGGTGGTACCCCTTCGACCGAGAAAAAGCGCCACTCTTGGAA
Source organism: Ashinkailepas kermadecensis (assembly GCA_034440615.1). Taxonomy (NCBI): domain Eukaryota; kingdom Metazoa; phylum Arthropoda; class Thecostraca; family Neolepadidae; genus Ashinkailepas; species Ashinkailepas kermadecensis. Next base: position 855,462 of record JAOTOM010005107.1, read on the forward strand.
GGCTCGAGTGTGTCCCATCCCTCGATTTTTTGTTGTTGCAGGCAGAGGCGCCTGTCTGAGAGGAAAAGACAAAGTCGCTCCTCTGACAAGGGCTCGAGCCCCCTCGACCCAATTCCATTTTTTTTTTAGCCAGAGGCGCCTCTCAGAAAAGGCACCGTTCCAGTTGCCTTCGCAGGGTCGCTCCTCCAGACACGTGCCTCTCATGACAGTTCCTGGATCCGCCCCTGCTTATGATGACAAGAGATTTAGCCCAACAGTGATGCGTTCCAATATGACGGGTGTATCAAACAGATTAGCGAGCAGCGGAGCAGTGGGTAGCGTGGAATAGGCGCATGGTACGTGTCAGACGGGTCATTTTAGGAACTTCTGAACCACGTTTTCCAATATGCTGACACTAAATCGCCCACCTATTCCACGACTTAACATGGAACCTAGCGGGACTGCGTCCCAAATGTTTAGAGGCGTCCTAGATAGTATATACGCGGCATCCGCCGGCAAATTCCACAGCTGACCGGTGGCGGAACAGACCCTGCCGGCAATGGGCCTGCGATGGGCTTGCAATGTCCCTGTCGGTAATGGGCTTGTGATGAGCTTGTAATGGCCCTGCCGGCAATGGGCTTGTGATGAGCTTGTGATGGCCCTGTCGGTGATGAGCTTGTGATGAGCTTGTAATCGCACTAACAGCAATGGGCTTGTGGTGGGCTTGTAATAGCCCTGCCGGTAATGAGCATGTACTCACGTCGGTGCCGTTGCATCCGTCCAGGCCGGGAAATCCGCGCGGGCCCGACGGCCCCGCCAGACCGGGGATGCCGTTAATTCCCGGAAAACCGGGCATGCCCATCTTGCCCTGCCGTCACACCATTCACAGACATGATCATCACCACTGCTGTTGTCATCATCAGCACCATTGTCATTGTCATCGTCAGCACCATTGTCATTGTCGTCAAACCATCCTGCTTTTTCGTCAAGCTTCCTCTTACAAATATAAGGAGAAAACATCCAGTCCAATATCGAGCCTGATCTGTGCCGTGCTAAGTGGCTACACCACAGCGCCAAAAAGGTCACGTTATGTCACACTATCAACGCTGATCGAGCTCTTATGATTATGAATGTAGTAGTTGTGCGATTTATGTTCAGTTTAGCGCAGGAGTATGGTTATGACATGTTGTAGGTTATTATTTATTACAATGGACATGATTATTATAATGCTAATTTAGAACATCATATCGGATGACCTAACACAATTTGTATCTTGAATGGTGTGATGTCACGTGCACTAACGTGGCCTCAAATGACCAGACATGAGCAATTCAGTTTGTGAAGTGTCCACTGCATGCTAATGTGCTGTGCTTACCTGACCGCCTCCTGATCCCCAAGGACCTTGAGGCCTCGCCCTTACCCGATCGTCTCCTGATCCCCAAGGACCTTGAGGTCTTCCGTCGCCCTTACCTGACCGCCTCCTGATCCCCAAGGACCTTGAGGTCTTCCGTCGCCCTTACCTGACCGCCTCCTGATCCCCAAGGACCTTGAGGTCTTCCGTCGCCCTTACCTGACCGCCTCCTGATCCCCAAGGACCTTGAGGTCTTCCGTCGCCCTTACCCGATCGCCTCCTGATCCCCGAGGCCCTTGAGGTCCTCCGTCACCCTTCGACCCCTTCGGTCCTAGTAGGCCTTCCATACCGGGGAAGCCCGGCTGACCTTTGGCTCCAGTCGGGCCCTGGGCACCTGGCGAGCCCTGCGGTGACGGCCACTATGAGTCAGATGATGGGTCACTGGCAGACACAGCTCAACGACATGGGGGCTCACCGCAGACGCAACGGGCGCAGCAGAACATGCGGCTGCAAACAAACACGCCCACTGACCGAAGCCACCCGATGTCGCGATGAGCAGGCAGAACTGAGCTTTCCAAGACCGGAAATGCCACCACATCCGTTGCATGCAGGAGTGATAATGCCCTATGACCTCCAGCGAATAGGCTGCATGTGTGGTGTAGTGTGCAACTGGATACCCGTAAAAGTAACAGAACCTCAAAGGAACACGCGGCGGTTCCTTTACCCCTGTAGGAAGGAATGAGACACTTTGGGAGGATCCCAAGCAGATCCGCAGCCAAAGGGAGCCAGCCCGGGGCTCCCTCTTCACAAAAAGTACATTAGATCAAATACGACATTTTGGCATGTGCACCACGGCAATCCAAAAAAGGGCTCGCAAAGTGCGCTGAAAGCGGTCTTGGTTTTAAATGCTATATCTTGGGGGTCAGGCAACCTTGAGAAAATCTTGGCTGCGCTCCTGGCCCCAAAGGCATGTGAATGCCTCCCCTGGATGCCGCTCCTGGCCCCAAAGGCATGTGCATGCCTCCCCTGGATTCCTCTCCTGCCCCCAAAGGCATGTGGATGCCGCTCCTGGCCCCAAAGACATGTGGATGCCTCCCCTGGATGCCGCTCCTGGCCCCAAAGGCATGTGGATGCCTCCCCTGCATCATGTGGCTAATGACAATGGTCGCGAAATTCTCTTGCCCATAGCAGAATTGTGAACTATGAAAAATGAACTTGTCAGAGGTGCCAAAAATGTCTTCTTTTTCTTACAAACGCGAAAAAGAAGGCTGAGCACCATTAAGAAGGCTAGTCAAAAGAAAGAAGACCATAGTCAAAAGGGCACCAAGCTTACAAAAAGAGCAACTGAATCTCGAAAAGAGCGCTACTCTGTGTCAGAAGTAGGAGGGGAGACAGAAGTAGGAGGGGAGACAGAAGTCGCCCGTGCCCTGGTCTCATCTGCTACCATATCTCATAAGGGCTCTCATCTTATCTCATAAGGGCTCGCACCCTATCTCGTAAGGGCTCTCATCCTATTTCATAAGGGTAACCCTTATCAGATATGGTAGTTTCGGCCATAGGTATTGATTTGTATCTCTTTGAGGGACCCGAAATCCAGTGTTCCCCCATACGCTCGCCAATGCTCTCATAATTTAACGTGGGATCCAGTGATTGGGCCCTTTCAATGACTTTGCTTCATGCGATAATAAAGTGTTTCGGCCCCATTGCTTTGTATGCTATAGATCGGTGCATTGCCCTGGCATAGCCGTTGTTGCAGAGTTGGTGGAAAAAGTGCAACGAAATTGAAATTCGGCGACAGGAACCAAACGGGATAGCATTCAAAGCGGTCTTCTAAAACATGATGTCAGTTAGACATCTGTCGATTCCTAACGGATCTGAATCCTGAGCCATGAATGAACATGTAATTGTCTCTTCCGCTACCAGCATTGGATTCAGTAGATCGGCAATAAAAACTGTGTAACCAGCTGACATTTGCTATGCCTAGCCTCGTCACCATTCTCTCCATCATGTTCCTGTGCATCCGTTCTTACTGGGTTTCCTTCCCTTTGTTGGCCTATCTTCCCCACCACTTACCTGGCACCTCGTATGACCCGTCTTTGTGTGGCTCCACGCCCCTCCCCTCACCTGTTCTCCCACCTCGTATTACCCGTCTTTGTGTGGCTCCACGCCCCTCCCCTCACCCGTTCTCCTGCCCTCATCACACTCGGTCTTCCTTTCCTCTCACCCGGTCTCCTCCCCTCATCATACTCGGTCTCCTCCCTTCACCCGGTTTCTCCTCATCACACTCGGTCTCCCCTTCCTCTCACCCGACCTCCCCTCATCACACTCGGTCTCCCCTCCTCTCATCCGGTCCCCTCCTCCTCTCATCCGGTCTCCTCCCCTCAGCACACTCGGTATCCCCTCCTCTCACCCGGTCTCCCTCATCACACTCGGTCTCCTCTCCTCTCACCCGATCTCCCCTCAACACACCTGGTCTCCCCTCATCACACTCGGTCTCCCCCTCCTCTCACCCGGTTGCCCTTCTCTCCGATACATTTGCAGCCGCCGGCGCCGCAGCCGGCGCCGTCACACTTCCGAGAATCGCGTGGCGGCCGTGGCTCAACGTCCGTTTGACCGTCGTGCGTCTGGTAAAAGCCGAAGCCCCGACTGTGGTTGGCCTCGTCTGTGCGCGGCGGCGGCGGCACTGTCAGCTGCCGCTGCTGAAATGGACAGACGGCAGCCGGTCAGCTGAGAATAACAATCACAAACATACGTCACTTCCTGACGGAGTCGTGCACCAGGGGTGTGTGCTGAGGAGCGGCGCCATGTTACCCTCCCAAACTGTGTTGGAAATTGAAGGTGGCTTATCCACCAGGACATGTCGCAACTAGACGGCATTGCCGCGGCTCCATGCTGGTTAATAATATATTAGAGCAGATTTGATTTGATGTGATTTCACGTGACGAGATCTGATGCTGACGGCTGGTTGTCCTCTTTACGGATGGCAAATCGGCTAACTGACATCCACGTTAGAAATGTTCGTTGTAGACCAGACCTGATTTGTCTCTCCACCATTCAGGAAACTTCAGTATATTCGCAGGTGCTCTCGTAAAAAGCCACCGGGAAAAGTTACCATATGTAGCAACTAAGTTGTAGGAATTTGTGGCAGTGAGTGTATGTTAAATGTTTCAACCGTAAATTCGATTTCGCTGCCCACGAGTTAGTGCCGTTTGCAGAGGAAAAAATCGGTCAATTCAACCAGCCCTGTGTTTATTTGGATGATGTGGCCAACGAGTATAATCTCATACAGCTCAAACAAAATTTAACAGACACAAATACTCAGCATGAGTGGTGACGGTGCTGACGAGCTACTTGACTGTGACGTTGGACGGCAAGTGGCCGCTGGATTAGCCACCGCTGGAACGGCCGTCCCTGCGGCTTGTCGGTGACTTCACACAAACACTAGACGGGCCAGAATTCAGTTCAGGTCCTCTGCGTTCTGTCAACGGACACCGCCTTGGATTTGACGGCCTCCTTATAAACAGAGCGCCGCCGTGCTGGATGGAACGTGGCCAGTTGTTGGAAGGCATGCAGGCCTCGAGTCGGTCCTGCCGTGCGGGCAGCCGCTACCACACCACCATCAACAGGTGCATGGGGACCATGGGGACCATGCCAGTCCGCAGCGCGTCTTGAATGTCTCCATCAGGTGTGGTATGGGCCACTCCAAAGGCATTTTGTGAGAACAAACCCGTAAGCTACTCAGTGGAGAAGCTTACATGAGGTATGCATGGAGCTCATGAGAGCGCTTTAAGGTACAGTTCTCAAAACTGTTTCTGAGTGTGGGGACCATGAGAACCATACCAGACCGCTCCGCCAGGCGGCAGCACCTTCTATAGTTGGGCCGCACAAGGTTCTCAGAGACTCTCGAAGACTATAAAGCCATAGTCTCCGATGAGAACATAGAACGGTAATTTCTTGAATGGTCTCCATCAGGTGTAGTACGAGCCATTCCAAAGGAATTTTATGAGAACAAACCCATAAGCTACTCAGTGGGGCTCATGAAGCCATGAAGCTCATGAAGCTTCATGAGCTCATGAAGATGAATGGAGCTCATGAGGGCGCTTTAAGGTACAGTTTTCAAAACTGTTTCTGCGTGGTGGGACCATGGGGACCATGCCAGCCCGCAGCACGTCCTCAACCACCTTCCAGGTCCTGGCCAAACATGTGCAGATGCCCGGACAGGGTCAGCCTGCTGTGGTCAGCCTGCTGTGGTCAGCCTCTCGCGTCCGGGATAGTCGCCACCGAGCTATCTCGGCTCGGAGCCGCTCTTTAGAGACTGCTCCAATTTGGGCCAGATCCCTGGAGACGCTCCAGGTCCGGGTCAGATTCGTGGAGACGCTCCAGACTTGGATCAGATCCCTGGAGACACTCCAGACATGGATCAGATCCCTGGAGACACTCCAGGTCCGGGACCGATTCCTGGAGATGTTCCAGATCTGGGTCGGATCCAGGGCCTCCTCTAATGAATTTTGACTAGGTTCTTGCTCATACCTAATCAACATAATATGGCGTCACTGGCGGATCTAGCCCACCTGTTTATTGGGAGGCCAACTTTCGGCGCTGACCCAACCCTAAACCCTACCCCGCAGTCGTGTACCTAGGGTTTGAGTCCTGGGAGGAGGAAAACGGATTTGGAGAGTGTCCAACCTACCACTATTTTTGGTTTAAAGGCACCGGATTTCGACCACTATTTTTCATAAGGGTCTTCAAAAAAAAATTATTAGTGGCAAACTTAGCTGTCCTGTGAAGGGGGCCCAATCTCTCACCGTCGTTTCTGAGTCACCGGATTTCAACCATAACTCCCCCGCCCTGTTCGATAGTTTTTCTTCTGGCATCCCTTCATAAGTCACCCCCCCGCCCCAGGCTGCTGAAGTCACACCTGTGAAAATCACTAGAAAATGTAAAATCTTACAATTTCAGGCATCCCAGTTCATAAGGCCCGGTCGCCACCACGCCAGCGTTCGTGCACGTATACGTCAGCCTCGCGCATCGGGCGCATTGCCCACACTTGGTGCGAGTGTACGGCTTCTGCCAGGCCTCCTACGATTTGCTGGTTGACTACCACATAATGGTCTTACGCCATAGTTAACACGATGGAATACAACGCCATCACTGACACCATCACATCACCACTGCCACCACACGTCACCACTGCTAACACAACATAATCATTGCCACTACAGCATCACCACTATCACCACCACAATACCACTGTCACCACAACAGCACCACTGCCATCACATCACTGCCGCCACAGCACCACCACCACACTCACATCACTGCCGCCACAGCACCACCACTGCCATCACATCACTGCCGCCACAGCACCACCACCACACTCACATCACTGCCGCCACAGCACCACCACCACACTCACATCACTGCCGCCACAGCACCACCACTGCCATCACATCACTGCCGCCACAGCACCACCACCACACTCACATCACTGCCGCCACAGCACCACCACTGCCATCACATCACTGCCGCCACAGCACCACCACTGCCATCACATCACTGCCGCCACAGCACCACCACTGCCATCACATCACTGCCGCCACAGCACCACCACTCGCCTCACTGCCGCCACAGCACCACCACCACATTCAAACTGCCGCCACAGCACCACCACTGCCATCACATCACATCACTGCCGCCACAGCACCACCACTGCCATACATCACTGCCGCCACAGCACCACCACTGCCATCACATCCTGCCGCCACAGCACCACCACCACACTCACATCACTGCCGCCACAGCACCACCACCACACCACACCCCCCCCGCCGCCACAGCACCACCACTGCCATCAATCACTGCCGCCACAGCACACACCAGCCATCACATCACTGCCGCCACAGCACCACCTGCCATCACATCACTGCCGCCACAGCACCACCACCACACTCACATCACTGCCGCCACAGACCACCACTCACTGCCGCCACAGCACCACCACTGCCATCACATCACTGCCGCCACAACCACCACCACACCACATCACTGCCGCCACACACCACCACCACACTCACACACGCCGAAGACACTGCCACACATCCTGCCGCCACAGCACCACCACATCACATCACTGCCGCCCAGCACCACCACCCATCACATCACTGCCGCCACAGCACCACCACCACCACACTGCCGCCACAGCACCACCACACTACATCACTGCCACAGCACACCACACTCACATCACTCGCCACAGCACCCCACACTCACATCACTGCCGCCACAGCACCACCACTGCCATCACATCACTGCCGCCACAGCACCACCACTGCCATCACATCACTGCCGCCACAGCACCACCACCACACTCACATCACTGCCGCCACAGCACCACCACTGCCATCACATCACTGCCGCCACAGCACCACCACCACACTCACATCACTGCCGCCACAGCACCACCACCACACTCACAATATTATCAATGCCATTATATCACCACTGCCAACACCACCACCACTGTCAATACAACAACACCACTACCATCACAGCACCATCACTGCAGCCATAGCACCGCAAATGTCACCATTACACCACCATTGCCCTCGCAACACTACAACTGTCACCAGAACACCACCACTGCCAGATATCTGTAGCTTCCACATCATTGCGGTAGAAACCATGTATGGAGTACTTTCGTGTTTTACATACCATGATGTAATAAGAGAAGGAGTCAAGTGGGGTATGATCCAGCCATTTGTTCCTCACATCAGGAACGGATACAAGGGGGTGGAGCACTTGAGGAATGTGCCCCACGTCATGGAAAAATGGCGCCTCTCCGACCGGGAGGCGCTGCTTTAGGAAGGCTCGAGTGCGCCCCCCCCTCCCTCCCTCCCCACGTCAGAGTATTTTTAAGCCAAAGACGCCTTTCTAAGATTTAAAAAAACTCTGCTTTGAGATGAAAAGACTCAGATTTCAGTATGCTCCAGTGCACCCATCCCGAACCACAACCGCTCAACGATTTGTTTCCGCCGAAAGTGCCCCTCCGATGAAATGTGTCCCCCGCGTGAACACTGCTTGATCAGCGCCTGCCCGATACTACCACAAACAGCTACAGCTGCTGTATAGATAACCGGCCCCGGGTACACTGTCACTTCTCACTCCAAGAAATGATGGGTATTTTATCATCCTGGTACTAGCTCTTTCCTGCGAACTTCGCATGATACCTGTTTTCAGCAAGCTTGAGCGAATTGATGGGCGCTACCAGTATCGCACCGACAGGTGAATGGTGCGGACACTGAAGCCAGCGACCCGCCTACCAGCAGACGGCGCCGACATCAGCCAGCGACCCGCCCACCAGCAGACGGCGCCGACATCAGCCAGCGACCCGCCCACCAGCAGACGGCGCCGACATCAGCCAGCGACCCGCCTACCAGCAGACGGCGCCGACATCAGCCAGCGACCCGCCTACCAGCAGACGGCGCCGACATCAGCCAGCGACCCGCCTACCAGCAGACGGCGCCGACATCAGCCAGCGACCCGCCTACCAGCAGACGGCGCCGACATCAGCCAGCGACCCGCCCACCAGCAGACGGCGCCGACATCAGCCAGCGACCCGCCCACCAGCAGACGGCGCCGACATCAGCCAGCGACCCGCCCACCAGCAGACGGCGCCGACATCAGCCAGCGACCCGCCCACCAGCAGACGGCGCCGACATCAGCCAGCGACACGTCCACCAGCAGACGGCGCCGACATCAGCCAGCGACCCGCCCACCAGCAGACGGCGCCGACATCAGACAGCGACACGCCCACCAGCAGACGGCGCCGACATCAGCCAGCGACCCGCCTACCAGCAGACGGCGCCGACATCAGCCAGCGACCCGCCCACCAGCAGACGGCGCCGACAACAGCCAGCGACCCGCCTACCAGCAGACGGCGCCGACATCAGCCAGCGACCCGTCTACCAGCAGACGGCGCCGACATCAGCCAGCGACCCGCCCACCAGCAGACGGCGCCGACATCAGCCAGCGACACGCCCACCAGCAGACGACGCCGACATCAGCCAGCGACACGCCCACCAGCAGACGGCGCCGACATCAGCCAGCGACACGCCCACCAGCAGACGGCGCCGACATCAGCCAGCGACACGTCCACGCCCAGTATAGCTCATTGTACAGGTAAAAAAGCCGGCACAAGGCTAGTCAGCAAATAGTCAAAGGGGCTCCGGGCCGGCCAGATGTAACCAAATCTCCTCATTTCAGCAGTGTTGGATAATGATAACAAACCTAAAACAAAATACTGAGGACCATTAGTTAGGCCATGAACGGCTATTTCTGAGAGCTTTTATTTCATTTTCAAATAAGCAAGAATTTTTCATATCATGGATCATAAAACCACATGATAAACAACTGACGTATGCTTCACTTTCGTTGTAGTTTGTTTATTCACCAGTCGGCTCGAATGATGTTACTAGAGTGACACCAGTCTGTGTTGCACTCACTCCGAAGCGTGTCATCACGGTCAATACAGCACGGTCAATACGTCAGTACACTGACTCGCTACAGCAGTGGTAAAGGTTGGAGGTTCGAGAGGTGCTGCATGATATGCACGGCTGTTGATTAGCGGAGGAAACTGAAAGAGAGGACAGATTTGCAGGACCTGGTCGTTTGATTTGATCCAGTGTACTTGCTGATTCTAGAGGGGAGGAGGCGTGAGAGGAATGGGCACGTGGAAAAGTTGGCTGTGGATCACGGGTATGTGTGCTTTTGTCTTGAGATGTGCATGCACGATATAATTATTATTTTAATGAAGGCGAGTATAAAATGCATTGAAATCATAAGTTTCTTTGCAGAAAAGCTTACAACCTCAACCAATTTTTTTTTGTGTTCAGCATTGTCTTTTGACTTTGCTTTGGCTCATGGATCCGCAATAATGTATCTTTTTCCTTATTGTCTGGGATAAACTAAGGAAGCAGGGAAGTAAAAGTAGGTTAGTACCTGCAGAAGCTTCTTGATCATCATGAATAGGCTCGCTATCGCTGAAGACCGTGAGTACGCCTTTCGGTTTCTGAGCGATTATACCTGTAGGTTTATAGGCGAATACGCGTACGCACATGGAAAGAATACGCCTGAGAAACCTGATCCCAGCGTCTTGCCTACACACATTTTGCGGTGACCGCTGACAAGGCGGCGAATTGGCATCTCACCTCGACAAATTATCAACTCGAGGACTGACAGATACCCTGCAGATGCAGCGGAGCACAAACAAGAAGAACGTCGACACACGTACACAATGGAAGCAGCAACTGTTCACCAACACGCGGCAACATCCAACACAACAGCCCTGTCGACTGCGGGACGCTGACGAAGTCTTCGCCATCTGTGCCGAGCGTGGCCGCAGCACCCATCGTGACGGCCGCCGCCGCCGCCGCCGGACATGACTGATGCCACGCCCACCGTGATGGCCGCCGCCGGACATGACTGATGCCACGCCCACCGTGACGGCCGCCGCCGGACATGACTGATGCCACGCCCACCGTGATGGCCGCCGCCGGACATGACTGATGCCACGCCTACGTGACGACGGCCGCCGCCGGACATGACTGATGCCACGCTTACGTGACGACGGCCGCCGCCGGACATGACTGATGACACGCCCATGCACGCACCGAGCAGCGCCACTAGTCATACTGCGCCGCACTACACACTTGTCTCCTCGCTTCTTCGCATAGGCGAGGTGCGCGCTGGGGATGAATGATAGGCCCGTCCGCACCACAGGGAAGAATTGCGGCACAGTATACCTCTCACCTTGCCCAAGTGATGGGGAATCAGCGTTCCGAGCTCAATTACAGACCTGTGGCTATACAATGTACAGAGGTCGTGCTTTTTTGCATGGTAACAGGGGAGCGAAGGCAGCTTTCGATTGTACCACGCTAGCGGATGTGAACATTGAGATAGGACAGGGCTTGTATAAGAATGCTAAATGAATGTGGGGAGGAGGCGTGGCTCCAAGTTGGGTTGATTTGGCCAGATGCCTTTTCCACTGATCAGCAAAATCGATCGTTCAGATACCCCACTGGGTGAGATAAGCTTGGCCTCAAAACTTCGGTTCTTCCTGGATGACTTGTTGCGCCCCTGCCCATTGAATGGGGCCCATGATAATCTAAGGAGTCACTTAGAAACTGGTAGTGCTCAATCATCAAAAAGATGGCAATTATCCGCTACTCCCTCTGTGATCTGTTCAAAACAACTATTTCATCCTAAATTACCTACACATATTACCGCATCCGCCTACGCTGCCAGATTTTTGGTTACTTTCCTGCCAGAATCTCGGCTCTGGTCGCCGACCGGGACCGAGATGAAGAAACTGGTGCTTTGATAGTGATGGGCAAAATGACAACCAATTACAGACAGCTAGTAACTGTAATGGCCATTTCTATTTGTGGAACGTCATTCCTCTCGGCCGTGTCGTGATGCGAAGATGCGCACTGACGGCGTCTAAAACAGCTTAACGGGACAATACTTACACATTTTTAGTTCTCTGAGATATTTCAATCTGCAAAATGGCATCTATATCAACTTAGACGCATATTTCGATGCACCTAGTACCCCTTTCTAAATTACACTAGCATCGCCTCATTCGGCACGGTACCGAACCGATAATTGTATCATAAACAGCGTATATATATATATATATATATATATATATATATATATATATATATATATATATATATATATATATATATATATATATATATATATATATATATATATATATATATATATATATATATATATGCAAATCTAACTTGTTCATGAGGTCAACTTTGTCACGAACTGGAAACAATAAAAATTCTGCTCAGGTTTCCGAGACGAAAATGATACTTTTAAAATGTACATGTATGCGCACGAAGGTATGATAATCATATTCCGGCCACCTCTCTCCGCATCTTTTACAACACTCGAAGCGGCTTGCAGTTTGCAACGCTCGACGCGATTTGCAATTGCGTTCGCCAACGGTCTGTTGACAAGCGGGTGGGTGTTTGTGCGTGTTAGAGGTCTGTTGACAAGCTGGTAGGTGTTTGTGCGTGTTAACGGTTTGTTGACAAGCGGGTGGGTGTTTGTGCGTGTTAACGGTCTGTTGACAAGCGGGTGGGTGTTTGTGCGTGTTAACGGTTTGTTGACAAGCGGGTGGGTGTTTGTGCGTGTTAACGGTTTGTTGACAAGCGGGTGGGTGTTTGTGCGTTTGGGTTTGTTGACAAGGGGTGTTTGCTGTTAACGGTTTGTTGACAAGCGGGTGGGTGTTTGGTGTTAAGGTCTGTTGACAAGCGGGTGGGTGTTGTGTTTAACGGTCTGTTGACAAGCGGGTGGGTGTTTGTGTGCGTTAACGGTCTGTTAACAAGCGGGTGGGTGTTTGCGTTTGTTAACGGTCTGTTGACAAGCGGGTGGGTGTTTGTGTGCGTTAACGGTCTGTTAACAAGCGGGTGGGTGTTTGTGCGTGTTAGTCTGTTGAAAGTGGTAGGTGTTTTTGTTGTAACGGTCTGTTGACAAGCGGGTGGGTGTTTGTGCGTGTTAGAGGTCTGTTGACAAGCTGGTGGTGTTTGTGCGTGTTAACGGTTTGTTGACAAGCGGGTGGGTGTTTTGGTGTTAACGGTCTGTTGACAAGCGGGTGGGTGTTTGTGTGGTTAACGGTCTGTTACAAGGGGTGGGTTTAATTGTTGACAAGCGGGTGGGTGTTTGTGCGTGTTAGAGGTCTGTTGACAAGCTGGTAGGTGTTTGTGCGTGTTAACGGTTTGTTGAAAGCGGGTGGGTGTTTGTGCGTGTTAACGGTCTGTTGACAAGTGGGTGGGTGTTTGTGCGTTGAGGTCTGTTGACAAGCTGGTGGGTGTTTGTGCGTGTTAACGGTCTGTTGACAAGCGGGTGGGTGTGCGTGTTAAGGTCTGTTGACAAGCGGGTGGGTGTTTGCGTTTGTTAACGGTCTGTTGACAAGCGGGTGGGTGTTTGTGTGCGTTAACGGTCTGTTAACAAGCGGGTGGGTGTTTGTGCGTGTTAGAGGTCTGTTGACAAGCGGGTGGGTGTTTGTGCGTGTTAACGGTTTGTTGACAAGCGGGTGGGTGTTTGTGCGTGTTAGCGGTCTGTTGACAAGCGGGTGGGTGTTTGTGCGTGTTAACGGTCTGTTGACAAGCGGGTGGGTGTTTGTGCGTGTTAACGGTCTGTTGACAAGCGGGTGGGTGTTTGTGCGTGTTAACGGTCTGTTGACAAGCTGGTGGGTGTTTGTGCGTGTTAACGTTGTTAACGGTTGTTGACAAGCGGGTGGGTGTTTGTGCGTGTTAGCGGTCTGTTGACAAGCGGGTGGGTGTTTGTGCGTGTTAACGGTCTGTTGACAAGCGGGTGGGTGTTTGTGCGTGTTAACGGTTTGTTGACAAGCGGGTGGGTGTTTGTGCGTGTTAACGGTTTGTTGACAAGCGGGTGGGTGTTTGTGCGTGTTAGCGGTCTGTTGACAAGCGGGTGGGTGTTTGTGCGTGTTAGAGGTCTGTTGACAAGCGGGTGGGTGTTGTGGTAGAGGTCTGTTGACAAGCGGGTGGGTGTTTGTGCGTGTTAGAGGTCTGTTGACAAGCGGGTGGGTGTTTGTGCGTGTTAGAGGTCTGTTGACAAGCGGGTGGGTGTTTGTGCGTGTTAGCGGTCTGTTGACAAGCTGGTGGGTGTTTGTGCGTGTTAGCGGTCTGTTGACAAGCGGGTGGGTGTTTGTGCGTGTTAGAGGTCTGTTGACAAGCGGGTGGGTGTTTGTGCGTGTTAGAGGTCTGTTGACAAGTTAGTTGACAAGTTAAGCGGATCTGTGGTTTATCATGAAACCGCCAATCACTGAACCCGACTGAACGCCAACTGAACATCAGCCATTGTAGTTACAGGCAGAGGCGAATGCAGGAATTTTCGTGGAGGAGGAGCACTCATCTGGATGCACACATTTCCGCGTAGAGGCGCCATTGCGTAAGTCCCAGGAATAAAGCCTCCAGCCGACAATAAGTCGTTGAGCGGGTGTGGAGTGAGAGGCTACACTCGATAATACTGAAGGCGTGCATTTGCATTTCAAGAGGGAGTCTTCACCTCTCGGGAGAGAGTTCTTGGCCTACAAGTCCATTGAGTGCGGGGTACACCCAAACCTCCGCGGAGGACCGCCGTTTTCTCAGTCAGACAGTCGCCACCTTTCCATGAAGGACCACATGTACCCACTGCCCCCCCCCCCCCATCCCCCTGCATCCACTTTCGGTTATACACGCGATCGTGCAGATCAGATTCCTCAGCAAGTTCTGGCTGACCGCACACAAAGGCCGTCCAACACACACGGTGTACAGGGTGCCGGCGATACCGGTGCTGGCACCCGAAACCGAGCTACCGTGAACCATCGACCCCACAACGGCTCAGTTCGCTCGCACCAGCATCTCGCGCCGCCATCACGGGCCGACGCTCGCTGCAGTCGCAATTTGTGAGCCGGCCCGGCACCAGAGCCGCACCAGGAAGTGAACCGACCAGGATGTGTCGTGCACCCTGATCCAGTTCCGGCCGACTCCGCTGTCAGCTGGCTGCCGGGAGGGAGAGGGAGAGGGAGGGAGGGAGGGAGAGGGAGAGGGAGAGGGAGAGGGAGAGGGAGAGGGAGAGGGAGGGGGAGGGGGGA
This sequence comes from Ashinkailepas kermadecensis, assembly GCA_034440615.1. Taxonomy (NCBI): domain Eukaryota; kingdom Metazoa; phylum Arthropoda; class Thecostraca; family Neolepadidae; genus Ashinkailepas; species Ashinkailepas kermadecensis. The sequence continues at coordinate 870,467 of JAOTOM010005107.1, forward strand.
GAGGGAGAGGGAGATGGAGAGGGAGAGGGGAGGGGAGAGGGAGAGGGAGAGGGAGGGGGAGGGGGAGAGGGAGAGGGAGGGGGGAGGGGGAGAGGGAGAGGGAGAGGGAGAGGGAGGGGGAGGGGAGAGGGGGAGGGGAGGGAGAGGGAGAGGGAGAGGGAGAGGGAGAGGGAGAGGGAGAGGGAGAGGGAGAGGGAGAGGGAGAGGGAGAGGGAGAGGATAGAGAAATAGAGAAATAGAGAGAGAGAGAAAGAGAGAGAGAGAGAGAGAGAGAAGAGGAAAGAAAGAAGGAGAGAGATTATAAAGTGATACTGTCCGATGTTGTACCTGCAGCACGGCAGCCCAACCAATTCCTTCCTCTTTCAACGTCCCTAATTGGCGCCGCATACCGGTGTTTATAGCCAGAATAAGATTATTGTCGTCACGGCGACGACGAGCTCAAGTCGAGCAGTTTGTCTCGTGACTCGTGCAGCGGTGAAAGTGAGCCGCCCGACAGCCCGTGGCCACCACGATACTCGGAAGGGAAGGATTCGCACCAAGAGTAACTGAGGAGATAATGAACTACCGAACTAGGAAAACTAAGACCGTCGTTAAATGTATTATGCTGGCTCTTAGTGGCGGAATAGAAATTGGAGAAAGCAAGTAAAAGCTACAACACTCCAGATCTTAAGCAATTGCTCATGGATTATGCTAAGTATTCACTATGCTGTCTTAGGCATTTGTTTCATCTCTCTGTCTCTCTGCAGCCGGCCATTTTACTCACTAAGTACTCCTTAATATGGCTACCACCAACCACTGACCATCGACCAGCGACCACCGACCACCAACTACCGACCATCAACCATCGACCATCGACCACCGACCACCAACTACCGCCGATCATTACCACCGACTGACCACCTACCACCACCACCGACGGACTACCTACCATCGACCGCCGACTACCCGCCACCGACCACCAACCACCAACCACCGGCCACCGACCACCGACCACCGGCCACCGGCCACCGGCCACCGGCCACAGGCCACCGACCACCGACCACCGACTACCGACCACCGACCACCGGCCACCGACCACCGACCACCGACCACCGACCACTGGCCGCTGGCCACCGGTCCGGCCACCGACCACCGACCACCGACCACCGACCACCGACCACCGACCACCGACCACCGACCACCGACCACCGACCACCGACCACCGACCATCGATCACCGATCACCGACCACCGACCACCGATCACCGATCACCGGCCACCGACCACCGACCACCGACCACCGACCACCGATCACCGGCCACCGACCACCGACCACCGACCACCGATAACCGGCCGTTGACAATCGGTCACCGACGGCTCAGACTCGTCTTCCAAACAAGACAACGGTCCAGCTCTCAAGCGACTTAGCACCCTGAGGTTCAATTGGCATTGGCTCACTAATGCACCAGCTTAGCCACACAATTCTCATATTCCTCTGGCAAATCCATAAAAAACGCATAAGCCAAGTTCTTAAGTTCGCATGCAACATAAACACGCACAAATTATCCAAACGATGGAGGTTTTTAGTGTTCGGTACCCGCGCGATCCAAACTTGAGCTGGCGCTTTCGCTCAGGCTGCCAGCTATAAGATGTGGTGTACACACCGGAGCTATTCAGATATTTCGTGTCCGCCAATCACAGGACTGCTCTAGAGAGTGTTGAACTGAGAACCTCCCACGCCCGAAGTAGGCATATTAACTGATTACATGACTGAGGCGAGAGAAGGTAAGACGAAGCGAGGATTGCATCACTGAGGTGAGGGAAGGTAAGGCGAGGCGAGGATTGCATCACTGAGGTGAGGGAAGGTAAGGCGAGGATAGGATTGCATCACTGAGGTGAGGGAAGGTAAAGCGATGTGAAGATTACACCACTGAAGCGAGGGAAGGAAAGGCGAGGCGAGGATTGCATCACTGGGTCGGGGACTGATTTAGCGTCGGTGCAGCAGGGGGATCACACTTACACAGTGCCACCATTTAGCGTCGGTGCAGCAGGGGATCACATCTACACAGTGCCACCATTTAGCGTCGGTGCAGCAGGGGGATCACATCTGCACAGTGCCACCATTTCGTATGTCTGCAGTATCAGCACCAACTGTGGTCATTCTGGATGGGTTCGGGGCAGCTCTAGTCGCGTGAGCTCTGTAGACCAGCACCAACCACGACCCTGCAGCACCAGCACAAATAACAGCCCTGCAACACCGGCGCCAGTCACGTGATTGTGTTGCTACGCAGCCGTAGCAGTGTCGGCGACTCAGTGGTGTTCTTGCGAGGTGCAGAAATGACGGCTGAAATGCCAACAAGTGGCCAAATTGCCCCGCATCAAATCACGAAGGTCGTAAAGTCGTGCCGGTTAGCTGCTGGTGACCGATTCGGCACGAGTGGGTCACCAGCACTCTGCTGGTACCCACTCGGTCTGCTGGTGACCCACTCGGCACATGCACGCACGTCTGCACCATCCAGGAATTTATCTGCACTGCAGGACCCTGCCGTCTTGCAGAGCCCCACTGTAATGCAGCCAAGACGCTGCCCTGCGGCATGCAGACGCGGCGTCTGCACACTTGAAGTCAACTCTGGTCATTTGGGGCGGTGCCACAACAGCTGTGGTCGTTCTGGCTGGCTTCGGGGCAGCTCTAGTCGTATGAGCTGATTTGACCTGGACCTACCGACATGTTCTGACCTGGGTCCCCGACTGTCCTGACCTTTGACATGTGATCTGGGCCTACCGACATGGTTTCACTTGGGTCCCCGACTGACCTGACCTTTGACATGTGATCTGGATGCACAATGCCATACATATGGACTACACATTGACACTTGAACTAAGTCACGTCGAGCGAAGTCTCTTCAAAAAGTATCTCCTTTGAATAATGGAAATGAAATGGTATATCCGTAAACTTAATAACGATACCCAAAATATCCTAGGCGCTCTAGCATAATCACAATTGTACGAACACGGTCGCTTCAGCCTTCCAATTTCTATGCGAACATTGCTAGTTCAATAAGTAGTCATACAATGAGTGCTACCATGCATACATGAATATTGATCAACTGCAGGAGAAGTTTGTCAAAGAGTGCCACCATACACACATAAATATTGGTCCACTGCACGGGAAGCTTCTTAATAAGTGCCACCATAGATTGACAAAGATAGACATAGTGTGACAAAGGTTGTTTTCTTGTTTGGCACTTGATGGACCATTGGGGACTACAGTCCCAAAAAGTCGGACCGCTTATCCGTATCTTATCTTATCCTATCTTATCCTATCTTATCCTATCTTATGCTATCTTATGCTATCTTATCCTATCTTATCCTATCTTATCCTATCTTATCCTATCTTATCCTATCTTATCCTATCTTATCCTATCTTATCCTATCTTATCCTATCTTATCCTATCTTATCCTATCTTATCCTATCTTATCCTATCTTATCCTATCTTATCCTATCTTATCCTATCTTATCCTATCTTATCCTATCTTATCCTATCTTATCCTATCTTATCCTATCTTATCCTATCTTATCCCATCTTATCCTATCTGATCCTATCTTATCCTATCTTATCTTATCCTACATCGTATCGTACCGCTGAGGCTAATCAGCAATTGCTTTGGGGATATTTTCTCTAAATGGCTATTATTTCTCATTCGGTACTCGAGACGACAAACTAGCAAAACCGTTATGCCATTTTTCGAAAACACAAACTGCATGCAACTGTCATGCATAATGTTCCGCTGTGGTTTCAGTCTTATGTGATGTCCTCTCAGCAAGATCAGCAGGATGTATATCTTCTCAGCAGGGTCAGCGTGGTGTATGCCGACCATTCAGCATGGTCATCGGTGGTGTGTGTGTGTGTGTGTGTGTGTGTATATGTGTGTGTGTGTGTGTGTGTGTGTGTGTGTGTGTGTGTGTGTGTGTGTGTGTATATACGATGCCCTCCCAGTGAGGTCAGCGGCACGTGTGATGTCGGCAGGTTGTGTGATGTCTCAGTTCCTCCCACGCCGCGTGAGTCCCCGCCCATCATTTGTCAGCTCTATGAAGTCAGCGGGCGCCGAATTGGACGTCCTGACGTCATTCCATGAACCGATTCACTGATGACCTTTGCAGCGGAACGGCGTCGGATTCTGCAAACTCGATGTATTGGTGAAATGGATGGATGCATTTCTGTCATCATAGGGCTCAGACCAGGGATGGAGGTGACATTATGGCTCACCCTTCCACGACTGATTATGGCTCACCCTCCTCCGACCAGGGATGGAGATGACATTACGGCTCACCCTTCTTCGACCAGGGATGGAGATGACATTATGGCTCACCCTTCCACGACTGATTATGGCTCACCCTCCTCCGACCAGGGATGGAGATGACATTATGGCTCACCTTCTCCGACCAGGGATGGAGTGGGCTCACCCTTCTACGACTGATTATGGCTCACCCTCCTCCGACCGATGGAGATGACATTACGGCTCACCCTCCTCCGACCAGGGATGGAGATGACATTATGGCTCACCCTTCTACGACTGATTCTATTGGCGCGACAAATTGGCGAAACAGCTATATGGATTGGTCACCAGAAGTGGAATTGTCTCCAGATCATCCTGATTAAATACCCCACACACAACCCAAAGTCTCAATTTCCCGCCCGACGCGTGAGAGAGTTTCACCGTACGACCTGAACAATCTTCCCCTCCCTTGCCCGGCGTATGAGGGAGTGCCCCCTTCGACCTGAACAATCCTACCTTCCCCTGCCCGACGCGTGAGAGTGTCACCCTTTGACCTGAACAACCTTACCCTTCATACTTCGTCAGCAGAGAGCTATAAAATGTGATTGAAGTTATGAGCTATGGGATAATCATGTTGATGCTTCAAATACAATGAGTTCGTGGTTTGAGGAAAATTCGTCACTGGTGGACGACAACGATGTTCAAATAGTGGCGGCCAAACGACCCAAGCCGGCACATCGAGCTGACACATCGAGCCCAGTCGATGCTGCCGCTGAGTCTGGTCGGCCACGACCGGTCTAATGGTCACGCCGGCGCCGCCACGACCGGTCTGATGGTCACACCGGCGCCGCCACGACTGGTCTAATGGTCACGCCGGCGCCGCCACGACCGGTCTAATGGTCACGCCGGCGCCGCCACGACCGGTCTAATGGTCACGCCGGCGCCGACACTACCGATCTGATGGTCACGTCGGCGCCGCCACGTTGTCACAGGAACGTCTTGGCGGCGACTTGTGCAATTGGATAACCGCCGGTTCAATTGGTGCACAAGGCGGTGCATCAATTGCTGACGGTGACACTGCGGCACGTCGCACATGCCAGTCGGCGGCCCAGTGCTGGTGGTAATGTGTCTGTCGCGTCAGTCCTGCACCATGCTCTCTACACATGCCAGTCGGCGGCTCAGTGCTGGTGGTAATGTGTCTGTCGCGTCAGTCCTGCACCATGCTTTCTACACATGCCAGTCGGCGGCTCAGTGCTGGTGGTAATGTGTCTGTCGCGTCAGTCCTGCGCCATGCTCTCTACACATGCCAGTCGGCGGCTCAGTGCTGGTGGTAATGTGTCTGTCGCGTCAGTCCTGCGCCATGCTCTCTACACATGCCAGTCGGCGGCTCAGTGCTGGTGGTAATGTGTCTGTCGCGTCAGTCCTGTGCCATGCTCTCTACACATGCCAGTCGGCGGCTCAGTGCTGGTGGTAATGTGTCTGTCGCGTCAGTCCTGCGCCATGCTCTCTCACATGCCAGTCGGCGGCTCAGTGCTGGTGGTAATGTGTCTGTCGCGTCAGTCCTGCGCCATGCTCTCTACACATGCCAGTCGGCGGCCCAGTGCTGGTGGTAATGTGTCTGTCGCGTCAGTCTGCGCCATGCTCTCTACACATGCCAGTCGGCGGCCAGTGCTGGTGGTAATGTGTCTGTCGCGTCAGTCCTGTGCCATGCTCTCTACACATGCCAGTCGGCGGCTCAGTGCTGGTGGTAATGTGTCTGTCGCGTCAGTCCTGCGCCATGCTCTCTACACATGCCAGTCGGCGGCCCAGTGCTGGTGGTAATGTGTCTGTCGCGTCAGTCCTGCGCCATGCCCTCTACACATGCCAGTCGGCGGCTCAGTGCTGGTGGTAATGTGTCTGTCGCGTCAGTCCTGCGCCATGCTCTCTACACATGCCAGTCGGCGGCTCAGTGCTGGTGGTAATGTGTCTGTCGCGTCAGTCCTGCGCCATGCTCTCGACTTCCGCCACCACCTCGGGCCCATCACCGTGCTGCGCCGGACTCGCAGTGAGACCCTGGTCAACGTGGTGACCCCATGTGACTTTGCACTCTGCCATGGAGGCAGGTCGAGTTGAGCAGACGAGGACAGTACACCCAGCGAGTTACATACGACACCAATGCGGCTGAGAGTTTAACAAATCATTAGCAAGGAAAGACTTTAAAAGCGAATGTTCAGTAATTTCATGACGTGTGTAGTGTGAACCTACGCACAACACCAGCTCACATTTTGTTTCTGTGCCGTATATATTCTGTGGCGTGCATGCTCAGCTCGCACTCATGCAATCCACACAATAACGGCATGGATCTGACGTTAGGCTTCATCAATAGACCGAAATGAAAAATAAGATAAAACGTCTTCCGGAAGTTAGCACACGTTTAAGCTGGTGAGTGTCATCTAGTAATAAACCGCATTGGTCCGCCCTTGGGCGGTAGCGGTAGCGGAATCGCGTGTACACATCTGAGATTGTAGTGCTAGCGGAGTCGGAGGTGGCGGTGTCGCGTGTTGAGATCCACACATCTGAGAATGTAGTGCTAGCGGAGTCGGAGGTGGCGGAGTCGGAGGTGGCGGAGTCGGAGGTGGCGAAGTCGGAGGTGGCGGAGTCTCGTGTTCAGATCCACACATCCGATAATGTAGCGGTAGCGGAGTCGGAGGTGGCGGAGTCGGAGATGGCGGAGTCGGAGGTGGCGGAGTTGGAGGTGGCGGAGTCTCGTGTTCAGATCCACACATCTGAGAATGCTTTCGGTAGACATACAATCCCTCGAGGACTCCAAGTATTACTTTTGCGATAACTTGCCTATCCAGTAAACCTGAATTTCCGATCGTGTGTGGGGAGGGGAACATTCATTTTTACGAGGTTCTAAAAAGTTTAGCTTCAACAGCTTTAAAGCGCTCTATACGGCATGAGCTTCGAGTCTACAAACATGCCCAGACATACGGCAATTGTTTCCAGTTTAAAAGGTTTTAATATTCAACGCTGTGCCCAATTGAAACGCTGTGCTTCTGACTTCAATGTCTTGTGTGTTCGGGGACATTACGCACACATTTACCATATGAGTGCTTGATGCACCTATGCCTAGGTGTTAGTGTGCCCACGTTTGATTTCCGCGTTGCGAATTGCAATTTTTATGGCAGGCCGCACATCTGCAGCTTAGTCAAATGTAAATAACTAGGTCCTCTGTGCGCCATATGGATCATGTTCGGGAAATGTTTTCACATCAAACCAACGGCCGTAATCACCAGTATGCACAAATAGCAGCGTCAAGAGCAGTGCAACCCATGTTTCATAGCGGCAGCTCTAAGTACTCCCAACACTCGCGCATCATTGCAAACACTGTAGACTCCAATGGCTGTGCTGACGTCATTGCCGCTGCACTGTGCTGCTACACTGTGCTGCTACACTGTGCTGCCACAATGTGCCGCTGCATTGTGCCGCCACATGTATTGCTACACTGTGATGCTACACTGTGTTGTTACGCTGTGCTGCTACACTGTGCCGCCACAATGTGTTGTTACACTGTGCTGCTACACTGTGTTGTTACACTATGCCGCTACACTGTTCCGCCACAATGTGCCGCCACACTGTGCTGCTACACTGTGCTGCTACACTGTGCCGCCACATTGTGCTGCTACACTGTGCTGCTACACTGTGCCGCCACAATGTGTTGTACACTGTGCTGCTACACTGTGCTGCTGCACTGTGCTGCTACACTGTGCTGCTACACTGTGCCGCCACATTGTGCTGCTACACTGTGCTGCTACACTGTGCCGCCACACTGTGCTGTTACACTGTGCCGCCACACTGTGCTGCTACACTGTGCGCCAAGCGACAGTGGGCGTCAATACTGAGCGTTGGGCAGGTGCGGCGGCGTTCGTGCAGAAGCCACCGCCGGCCGTGCCTCGTCCTGGGCGGTGCGCTAGACATCGCCATCAAACAGCGCAGGCGAGCCGTGCCGAGCAGATAACAGCCGCAGACATCCGCTGTGGCCGCCACAGGTGGCGCTGACCAGCTTCCCCAGTCAGCTGACAACGGCCCTGACCGGTCACCGGCGGATATCCGCCCCCTCCCCTCTCCTCCCCCACATCCAGGCTTATCTACCTACTGAGCTTCCCCGCGGCTGTGGCAAGGCAAGGCAAGTCTCTTCACGACTGACAATCCCGTGAACTCCCCCACTTCCTCTGGCCTCTCTCGTGTTGCCTTGTCTCTCTGTTGTGGTGTCGTCTCTCTTCTGTAGACTTGTTCCTCGTATGTGGCACCATAGGTGTCTATGTGGATGTGGAGGATCCTGGGTTTGCTTGTGTAGCGGATTCGGGGCAGTGGCGATGGAGAGGCCCGGAACAGTTGAAAGTTCCCCAGGCTGACGGAGAGGACCCTGAGCCAATATAGAGGGCCCCTAGGCTATCGGTGGAGCTGAAGCCGAAGAACTGCCCATGGCTTGGGCTTGCAAGCTCAAGCCCTGACCTAATGGACAGGGTCCAAGCGTTTGAGAAGAGGCCTCCGGCTTGCCGGGAAAGACACAGGGTAGCCAAAGAGGGCCCTAGGACGACGGAAGGGGTCCTAGTTTCCAAGGATAACCTCGAACCGTCAGAAAGGGCCCTTGGGCCGAAGGATATGGCCTAAGCCGTACAAGGGCCCCCGGCCTTTGTACGGCTTACAACAGCTTGGGCGGAGGCCCAAGCTGTTGAAAGAGGGACTCCGGCATGACGGAGGAGGCCTGGATCGCAAAGGAGGGCCCCTGCGCCGACGGAGAGGATCCCTAGCCGCGGGAGGACCCTGTGCCATCGGAAATGGCCCAGAGCCGGTATGAAGGGCCCCTGGGCCAGTGGGACCGAAACCACACAGAGGGCCTCTTGCGTGATAGAGGAGGCCCACGCTCTTAAAGAGAGGACTCCGGCCGGACGGAAAGTATCCTGACCCATGAAGGAGGGTCCCGAGCCGACGGATGGGGGGGGGAGGGCCTCGGGCCGAAAGGCAGAGCTAATGGGTCGGCTTTCGTTCACGCTGATGGAGAGCGACAGAGCTGACAGCGGACCTGATGCCTATGAAGATGCCCCCGAGCTACGAAAACGATCCTGGCTGAAGCGGAGGGTTCTTGGTGCTACCTAAAGAGCCTCTAAGCCCATGTAGGGGCCCGGGCTGTTAAAAATCAGTGGCGTTTCCAAGGGGTGAAGGAGCACCGGTCCCCTGGGAAGTCCGATGGGGTCCAGGCGACCGCCATGAGGGGCAGGGATATAACGGATAACAAAATTGAACGCATCTAACAGCTTGTGCGGAAGGGGTCCACGAGACCTGAAGACGTTCACCCTGAGGGCTAGCGATGGCCGTCAAGACAAGAGAGGGTCAGCCCTAGAGCTGGAATGCCCATGCCAGCTCGAAAGAGAAGTCTTAGCTGGAATAGGGCCCTGAAAGCTGAGGAATGCACAGGGCGCGTGAGGGCAAGAGAAGGCCGAGATGCTCTTTGGGTTTGAAATGGTCCATGAGGGATGAACAGGACCCCTAAGAGCTGAAAAAGACAAGTGAGTGCCCATATCAGATCTGAAATTCCCCTGAGAGTAGAGCTAGGCAGGACTATTGAGGACTGTGACGGGCCCCTAAAAGCAGGAGAGGGCATTGAGGAGATGAAGATGATCTCGTGAAAGTCGAGAGGACCGAACTGGGTTTCTTCTGAGGTTGAGAGCGGCCCCTAATTGATGACCAAGCAGCTGGGGAGGACCCCTGACGATTCAAAATGATCACTCAGCGATAGAGAGGACTGGATTGGGATTCCCAAGAGGCTTGGAAGGGGACCCTATCAAAAGAACAGGGATCCATGAGATCCAAAGAGAGTTCCTGAGGGCTAGCGATGATTGTGACGAATACTGAGAGCCAGTTTCAGAGACGTCTAAATGATTGATTCTAGAATGTCCTTTTGGCCCTTTGAGACCGTCGAGGACTGGGGAGGTCCCTTGAGAGCTAGAGCGGACCAGACTGTGATGCTGCTGATGTTTGGGATGAACACTGCGAGATGAACAGAGCCACCTAAAACTAAGGGGAGTTCCGAGAGCTGGCGATGTTTACTAGAAACTTTGAGGCCTGTCTCGGAGCTGCAGGATTCTCCTCAAAGTTAGATAGGTTTGTCGAGGACTGGGACTGGCCCATACAATTTAGAGACGGTTCCTAACGGATGAATGCGTCCCCTGAGAGCCAGAGAGGACTGGACTGGAATGTTTCTGAGCATTTAGATTGGCACCGGAGGGATCGGAGCCCCCTGAGAGCTAAGAAAGTCCTTGATAATGGGCGATGGGTGCGAGGAATACTGAGGGCCAGCCTCAGAGATAATATATCCTTGAGAGCCATAAATGCTGCCAAGGACTGGAAAGGTCACCCACCGCCATCTCAGCAGCGGCGGCCACCCCCGTGGCTACAGCCGTCCTGCAGTCACAGCTGTCCAAATGGCCTGACCACAGCTGCTCCAGCAGCTACGGTCGCTCCAGCGATGGCGAAGCAGACGGCCCAGTGATAGCTGTGATGACTGCCGCTCCATTGATGCCAGTTGCTTCGCCGTGAACCCGGGTGACACCGGTAAAGTAAAAAGAAAGAAAAATAATTCGCAGGATGCTGTGTGTTGGGCATAGCTGGTCAGACATGGTGCTAGTCCTTCCCCTGTCCCGAAATCTTGCACTTATTTTCTCCTCTGACATTAACTGGCATTAATTCTGAGAAGGTATGATGGTGTTGAAAAGACGCAACAATGTGGGACCCACTTTTATCATAAAAGTCCTCCCTATTAAACTATATCTAAGCGTAGCGGATAACAGAAAGAAGCAATTGTGTCCATGGGGATGACCACTCGTATTTTATTCAAACTAATCAGATTAATGTCTTCATTAGACGTGTGATAATGTCGTTTATTTTCCGTAATAGGTTTCATTTTCTGATTGTTGTCGGCAGCGAAATGGTTTGTTTTCTGACTGATCTTTGATGGACTTTTGGACCTTGATTGCAGGTCTCGCATTAGCCGCTCCAACCCGGAGGGAGTGCCTTAGGTCCCAACACATTTAACCATTTTTGCGTAATATATTTATATATATATATATATAGACCTTTATAACATAAAATGATCGAAATCCGAAGAGATTCCGAAAAGTGGAGGGCGTCGGTGTGTAGGGGCCCTCTTCAGATGTTCGCCCCCCCCCCTCTCCCACGTGGACCAAATCCTGGCTACGGCACTGCTCCGGGGTGTCTGGGGCGCTCGATTTAGGTGTCTCTTACCTTTGAGGGCTTGCCAGATTTTGGGCATTCAAATTATGCCTTTGGAATCGGTCAAATTCATGGTATCTCAGCTAGATATTGCAGTGGTGCTGCCAGAGTTGGAATGTTTTGAGACAGACGGGCTCTTCTCTCATGTCCGGGGTGTCTATGTCAGGTTCCTATGCTTGTGACGGTCCCAGAGTTATCTCATGGTCCAGTGTAAACTTGTCAGATTCGAGGCGTTCCAGTCATTGTCTCGGGATATCACTGGATTTGATGTCTCATTGTGATTTGATGGCCTGCGGGGATGTTTCGATGGCCTGCGGGAATGTTTCGATGGCCTGCGGGGATGTTTCGATGGCCTGCGGGGATGTTTCGATGAAGTCCAGTTTGATTTCCGAGCAGACGGCCGGCAGGAGTCTGGCGGTAGCACAGCTTTCACAATCGTGCTGCCAGCAACGGTACGACTTATCACCTAGTTTCGAGCTGCTGACGCCTGACGCCCCTTGCCAGGTTACCGTCTGACGCCTGACGCCTCTTGCCAGGTTACCGTCTGACGCCTGACGCCTCTTGTCAGGTTGACGTCTGACGCCTGACGCCTCTTGCCAGGTTACCGTCTGACGCCTGACGCCTCTTGCCAGGTTACCGTCTGACGCCTGACGCCCCTTGTCGTGTTACTGTTTGACGCCTGACTACCCTTGTCAGGCTACCGCCTGACGCCTGCGCCTGACGCGCCTAGATTGGTTACCGTCTGACGCCTGACGCCTCTTGCCAGGTTACCGTCTGACGGCTGACGCGCCCCTTGTCAGATTACCGCCTGGCGCCAGACGCCCCTTGTCAGGTTACCGTCTGACACCTGACGCCCCTTGTCGTGTTACTGTTTGACGCCTGACTCCCTTGTCAGGCTACCGCCTGGCGCCTGACGCGCCTAGATTGGTTACCGTCTAACGCCTGACGCCCGTTGTCGTGTTACTGTCTGACGCCTGACTCCCTTGTCAGGTTACCGCCTGGCGCCAGACGCGCCTTATCAGGTTACCGTCTGACGCCTGACGCCTCTTGTCAGGCTGCCGTCTGACGCCTGACGCCTCTTGCCAGGCTGCCGTCTGACGCCTGACGCCTCTTGCCAGGTTGCCGTCTGACGCCTGACTCCCTTGTCAGGTTACCGCCTGGCGCCTGACGCCTCTTGGCAGGTTACCGCCTGGCGCCTGACGCCTCTTGTCAGGTTACCGCCTGGCGCCTGACGCCTCTTGTCAGGTTGCCGTCTGATGCCTGACTCCCTTGGCAGGTTACCGCCTGACGCCTGACGCCTCTTGTCAGGTTGCCGTCTGACGCCTGACGCCTCTTGTCAGGTTGCCGCTGACGCCTGCCACGCGCGTCAGGAGTATGCCGCCTGTCCCGCGTCGTTAGGCCACAGCTGCTGGCGGTGTCTCCGGTGGCGGCTGGCGGTGTCTCCGGTGGCCAGAGAGTGCGCCATTATCCAGATCAACGAAACGATACTTTTTGCTGCTGGCCGAGGCTGCTAAGGCCGGGCAAGACAGACAGGGAAGCAAACAATAGGGACACCGTTGCCGCGAAAGAGCCGATGATCGAGAATTGATGTGAAAAGTGTTCGGTCATCAATCCACACAAAATTGAATCCACCGGGATCTCGCTTGATTGGTCAAACATTATGACAGCACCTTTTAAGTTGTGAGGACAGGAATGTTTTCAAGTAGCATCAATGTTCACACGCCTGGTCAATGGCCGTTAATTTATATCTTTTTGCTTTTGTCGCATATTGATGAGCTTCTGAAATCGTATGAACACAGTACTATGTTCAGTTTTCAATATTTGGCGTTTAAGAATTGCCCATATACCTTCTGTTGAACTAATATGTGGCGTGTAATACAAGGTGGGGGTGGGGGTCACGAAGTTTACTACCTTGCCACCTTGTTCACCTGATGAATGATGTGGTCTAATTATTTTCCCTTTGCACACTATGTTGGAAACTCGGGCTCACGTGTGTATTTTAGGCGTAGCTCGTAGCTCGTTGATAACATTAACTTACGCAAGCAAAGCTCTTCAAAAACAAAATACGTATGCTCCAATTATATGCATATAACATTAAATGAATCGTGTAATCATTCCGAATTAGGTATGAATCTATTGTTCAAGGTGATTAGTAAATAAAAAAAAGGAACATGTTCCCGAAAATTGTCGCACAGATTCATTGTGCCCAAAGCACGAGCTCTAATTTTTTTTAATTATCCCCTGAACACCCAGAACCTTCAAGGTTTATGTTCTGAATGTTCGAATTTGGTGCTTCTTAGTTTAATCCGTTGCATGTTTGTGTGTATTACTATCCATATTGTTTTGTATGATTATGTTCCGTGTGGTAAAGCCACTGGCTCATTCAAATATTCGTTTGCAAACCATTTTGTGAAAACACATTTCTCAGGTCATCTATATCGCTTCAGCTCTTCGGATTTTGATAACTATTGATGTAAGGGTTGTTTTAAGCCAACCGTTTCGCATGAAAGTGCGTTTAGATCTCGATAAATGTGCTGATTTCTATGAATTTCGCGGACAATGTGGCCACATTGGGAGCATGGCCTGAATGCTCCCCCCACCTCCTGTCACCTGGATCCACTAGCGGCTAACACGGTAAATCAGGGCATGGCGTGACAACAATTGACATTGAATAGACATTTTCGAAAGCAATTAACCTGTGATTATAAATGAGTGCGCCAACTCAATGTGCCAACACGGGGTCCGGTCGGAACACTCAATGTGGCAACACAGGGTCCGGTCGGAACACTCAATGTGCCAACACAGGGTCCGGTCGGAACACTCAATGTGCCAACACAGGGTCCGGTCGGAACACTCAATGTGGCAACACAGGGTCCGGTCGGAACACTCAATGTGCCAACACAGGGTCCGGTCGGAACACTCAATGTGCCAACACAGGGTCCGGTCGGAACACTCAATGTGGCAACACAGGGTCCGGTCGGAACACTCAATGTGGCAACACAGGGTCCGGTCGGAACACTCAATGTGCTAACACAGGGTCCGGTCGGAGCACTCAATGTGGCAACACAGGGTCCGGTCGGAACACTCAATGTGCCAACACAGGGTCCGGTCGGAACACTCAATGTGGCAACACAGGGTCCGGTCGGAACACTCAATGTGCCAACACAGGGTCCGGTCGGAACACTCAATGTGCCAACACAGGGTCCGGTCGGAACACTCAATGTGCTAACACAGGGTCCAGTCGGAGCACCCAATGTGGCAACACAGGGTCCGGTCGGAACACTCAATGTGTTAACACAGGGTCCGGTCGGAGCACTCAATGTGGCAACACAGGGTCCGGTCGGAGCACTCAATGTGGCAACACAGGGTCCGGTCGGAGCACTCAATGTGGCAACACAGGGTCCGGTCGGAGCACTCAATGTGACAACACAGGGTCCGATCGGAGCACTCAGTAGCAGGGTGCTTGTTAAACGAAGCGGATCATGAGTGAAAGATGACTAATGCTGCTTGCATTTTACTCAAGATAACAGTATATTTTGTATCGCGGGCATTCCAAAGCGACTCTACAGTTAAACATCAGAGTTGCTGAGGCCGTTGACCCACATAGTTGTTGGGGACCTCCCAAAATAGCGCTCCTCTCACGAAATACACACCGAAGAGGCGCAACGGCGGGCTCCTTGCCGCCGTCGGTCATGCGGTTTTTGCTTTTGGCAGGGCGGTCTGTAAATCTCACCGACGAAACGTCGGACAGAAATAGCGCCCCAATTCATCACTGGCGCAACACGCGGCTGGCAGAACGATGGTTCAAGCCCAGGAGCTGGTCATACGCGGCCAGCAGGGCGACAGGGAGTTCATGGTATGACGTCAGATGAGGGCAAGGATCAGGAGCGGACGTGGGTGGACGCGCAGTGGCAGTTAAAATTCATACAATGACGTCGGAGGAGACGAAGCATATTGTACTCTGTAGTAGGTGCCTCTTACTAAATTTTTCCGGTTAGACACACACAGGATCAGACATCAGCTCTTTTCAGAGCAGTCAGCAAGCAATAAGATAACGAGGAAGGTCCAACCTGTACGTGCCTTTACCACTATTTACCACCACGGTGCCGCTCCGAGTGAGTGAGGGAGTGAATGAATTTGGCCAGCCTGCCACCGTCAGGTGGTATCGGCTGTTTACGTCGTTGTTGATGAGTTGAAGGTGGTGGTCCGGGCGGTGCCGGGGCGTAGTTTGGGGGGGGGGGGGTCATCGCCGTTCGTTTGAACATTGCAAGAGCACATGTCATGCCATACACTGTTATTGGCTTTTTGTTTTGTTTTGTGTTGAGTTCATTTTTTTCCTTTGTTTGTTTTTTTTTCACGTTTGTTTCAGGCCGTGGTGTTGACATCCATACACCAGCCTGTATGTTTTGTGTTTTTTTTTTCCTTTTTACACGTCATAGGTAGAGTTGGGAGAGAGTGGGTGGAAGAGTTGTTCGGATGTTGTTCGCTAGGATGCTGTTTAGTGTCGGGTGGTTTTGGTACGGGTTTTTTATTTCTTGGTAGTTGTGGTGTTTGGTTTGTTGGCAGATGTAGGGTTTGCTTTGTTGGTTGCTCGTGTTGTCGGTGCTTGGGTAGTCTGAGGGGTGTTATCTGAGGTGTTTGAGCTAATGCAGTCGTCGTCTGAGTCTGTGATTGGTCCACAATGGTTATGGTGGTTTTTGCGTCGCGCGATTGGTGCTTGCGGTGCTTCGGGTGGCTCTGGGGGGCATGGTAGGAGTGATAGCTTGAGTGCTTCGCGGTGTGGTATGGGGGCGGTGCCTGTGCTTGTGCGTGTTTTGTGTTGTGAGTTCTGGTCTTATGACTATTGTCGGGTCTGTCTGGGTTTTCATGGAGCAGTCGGTTGATTCTAGTGGGGTAGCCGTATACAATTTGTGCGTTTGTGTGGACGGCTCTTGGTGGCGAAGGGGTTGAGCGGGCTGCGACGGATACTGTTCGGCGGCCCACTCCCTTGCCCGCGACGGGGCCCAGCCCTCTAAGTGGATGAGTCGGAGAATGTCTTTCTGTTTCCTCCACCGAGGGCAGGCCCCATCCCGGGAGCCGTGGTCACCGTCGCATCCCACACATCGCCGCGTTTCGCTGTTGCAGGTGTTGGTGTGGTGTGGGCCGGCACAATGGGCACATGTGGGATTTGTGTGCTTGCAGCCCCCCCCCTCGTGTGGCCGTATCCTTGACAGAAGGAGCAGTGTCGAGGGAGGGGTGCGCGCGGTGTTACTTTGTATGTGATGTAACCAGCTCTGACATGTGTGGGTTGCTGTTTGGAGGTGAAAGTCAGGATGATAATGTTTGTGTTTTGTTTGTTTTTGGGGGCGGGGGGCCGGTAGACCGAGGAGATCCCCTGGTTCGCAAATTTGTGAGCCAGTTTCTCCTCAGTCATGTTGGCCAGCTCCCATGCGTGTATGATGCCCTGAGAGGAGTTGCGGTGTGTGTCTAGTGTTATGGTGACCGGTAGTTCTAGGAGGTATTTGATGTGTGTTAGTATGTCGGCGTTTTTGGTGTTACAGGCCTGAATCAAGAGCTCCCCGGATTTTAATTGGCGTGCGTGTAGCCAAGACGCTTAACAACCGAACGACTGCCACCACAATTTGCAGCGCAGATGCAGCAAGGCGCACCGGACACGTGGCTCACAGTACACCGGACACGTGGCTCACAGCACACCGGACACGTGGCTCACGGTACACCGGACACATGGCTCACAGCACACCGGACACGTGGCTCACAACACACCGGACACGTGGCTCACGGTACACCGGACACGTGGCTCACAGTACACCGGACACGTGGCTCACAGCACACCGGACACGTGGCTCACAGCACACCGGACACGTGGCTCACGGTACACCGGACACGTGGCTCACGGCACACCGGACACGTGGCTCACAGTACACCGGACACGTGGCTCACAGTACACTGGACACGTGGCTCACGGTACACCGGACACGTGGCTCACGGTACACCGGACACGTGGCTCACAGCACAACGGACACGTGGCTCACGGTACACCGGACACGAGCGAACGCTTCTGGTGGTGGCTCACAGCACACCGAACACGTGGCTCACGGCACACCGGACACGTGGCTCACAGCACACCGGATACGTGGCTCACAGCACACCGGACACGTGGCTCACAGCACCCCGGCACGAGCGAACGCTTCTGGTGGTGGCTCACAGCACACCGGACACGTGGCTCACAGTACACCGGACACGTGGCTCACAGCACACCGGATACGTGGCTCACAGTACACCGGACACGCAGCTCACAGCACACCGGACACGTGGCTCACAGTACACCGGACACGAGCGAACGCTTCTGGTGGTGGCTCACAGTACACCGGACACGGGGCTCACGGCACACCGGATACGTGGCTCGCAGCACACCGGACACGTGGCTCACAGCACACCGGACACGAGCGAACGCTTCTAGTGGTGGCTCACAGTACACCGGACACGTGGCTCACAGTACACCGGACACGTGGCTCACGGCACATCGGACACGTGGCTCACAGTACACCGGACACGAGCGAACGCTTCTGGTGGTGGCTCACAGCACACCGGACACGAGCGAACACTTCTGGTGGTGGCTCACAGTACACCGGACACGTGGCTCACGGCACATCGGACACGTGGCTCACAGTACACCGGACACGAGCGAACGCTTCTGGTGGTGGCTCACAGCACACCGGACACGAGCGAACGCTTCTGGTGGTGGCTCACAGTACACCGGACACGTGGCTCACAGTACACCGGACACGTGGCTCACGGCACATCGGACACGTGGCTCACAGCACACCGGACACGAGCGAACGCTTCTGGTGGTGGCACACAGTACACCGGCCACGCGGCTCACAGTACACCGGACACGTGGCTCACGGCACATCGGACACGTGGCTCACAGTACACCGGACACGAGCGAACGCTTCTGGTGGTGGCTCACAGCACACCGGACACGAGCGAACGCTTCTGGTGGTGGCTCACAGCACACCGGACACGAAAGAACGCTTCTGGTGGTGGCTCACAGTACACCGGACACGTGGCTCGCAGTGCACCGGACACGTGGCTCACGGCACATCGGACACGTGGCTCACAGTACACCGGACACGAGCGAACGCTTCTGGTGGTGGCTCACAGTACACCGGACACGTGGCTCACGACCACGTGCACCGACACGTGGCTCACGAATGTGGCTCACAGTACACCGGACACGAGCGAACGCTTCTGGTGGTGGCTCACAGTACACCGGACACGTGGCTCACGGTCCGGTGTCATTTTCAATCAATCAGATCAATCAATCCATTTTTGTGTTATTTGTGTACCAAGAGACACTTCTCAAAAAGTATCAAATGGGGTCAAAATACGCTCGGAAAAGGAAAGATAAAGAAAAAAACGGGGTGGGACAAGAGGCTATCTAAAAGATATTAAAATTTACATCATGCATTAAATGCCTAGATACTGTTCAAACAGTTGAAGGCCCCAGCGTACAGTCTCTTGTTTTCAGCGCCTCCTTCAGCTTAAACTCTGGGAAGAAGGCCCGTCGCATATTCTCGGCCCAGGTATAGGGAAATAAGGATAATTTGGAATGATTTAAATTTTAAAAGTGAATTAACTTCCTCGGGGAGACTGTTCCAAAAGAACTGGCTAAGCACGGTACATGATAAGAGCGTTGCGCAAAAATGAAGGTCGTTAAAAATCAGAGGCTGTGAGGCCAGCTCTACTGAAAACGGTGTTGATAGGAACTGTAATGGGGACAGTAAAAAGTTCTTTAGTTTCTACAAGCTAAGTAAAGTTTCAAGCACAATTGGTCCACTGGAAGTAAATGGGATTATATTGAGTGAGGATGGTGAGATGGTTGAGGAGCTGAGCAAGCAGTTTAAATCAGTGTTTACAGTGGAGGATGTGACTAATCTGCCAACCGATAACCACAGTTCAGTGACAGGTGATCAGATACACGATGTTGATTTCATTGATAGTGATATTGTTTTAAATTATATCAGAAAAATAAAGCCAAACAAGGCAGCAGGACCAGATGGAATTTATGCTAGGGTATTGCTGGAAGCTGAAAAGGAAGTGGCAATTCCACTTAGTATAATATTTTGTAGATCAGTTTCGCAAAATGAAATTCCAACAGATTGGAAAAGGGCAAATGTAGTTCCTATTTTCAAGAAAGGAGAAAGAGGGAAAGTTGAAAACTATAGGCCAGTAAGCCTCACATCCCTAGTCTGCAAGGTACTCGAATCAATTATCAAGGATAGAATAGTTAGTTTTCTGGAAGGGAACAGATTGATTCAAGATACTCAACATGGGTTTAGAAAAGGGCGATCGTGTCTCACAAATCTCTTGGACTTTTTTGAATTTTGCTACAGAACAATTTGATCAGGGAAATCAGGTTGATGTAGCATATCTTGACTTTAGTAAAGCCTTTGACAAGGTACCCCATAAACGGTTAATGATGCAGCTTCAAGTCCATGGTATTGCAGGTAGCATCCTAAAATGGATAGAGTTGTGGCTTTCAGATAGACAGCAGATAGTGATGCTAAATGGTACAAAGTCATCATTTTTTTTTTTTTTTAAATAAATTTAATCCGAGTTCTTGTTGGGGTGGCTTTATGAACCAGGGTCCTTTTGCTAAGCAGCGCTTGTTGCGTGAACCCTGGCCCACCACTCGATCCATGAATTCCAGTTCATCGGCAGAATTTTGACCGAAAGTTTAACGTGCCATCAATGCACCGGCACGGCCGCCCGGTAGCTCGTCCCCGGCCTTATCGGGCCAGCTGCCAACTGACCCTCCCAGCCGGGGGCTAAATGCGAGCGCGCGAAGCGACTCGAACCCTGCGTTGCCAGCACAGGGGAGACCAGAGCAGGCCAGCGCTCTAACCAACTGAGCTACCGGGGCGGCATCATGGCAAAATGTTCTTAGTGGAATCCCCCAGGGGTCGGTACTGGGGCCACTATTGTTCATTATATATGTGAATAGCATTGAATGTGGCCTTAGCAGTAAGGTTTTGAAATTTGCTGATGATTTGAAGATCTTTAGGGCAATAACAGGGCACAATGAGCAGGTTTCGCTGCAGAAAGACTTAGACGAGCTAGTGAAGTGGTCCGAAAAATGGCAAATGAAGTTTAATTTTGATAAGTGCAAAGTCATGCATGTAGGTAGGCAGCATACTTGATGGGTGGCCAAGTACTATCTGTGACTCAGCAGGAGAAGGACTTAGGTGTTATTTTGAACACAAAATTGGGGGCATCAGAACAGACCAAAGAAGCCAGGAAGAAGGCACTAAGAATGCTTGGGGCAATACAGAGGAATGTGTCATACAAAAGTGAGGAGGTCATCAGGAAGCTTTACTGTGCACATATCAGGCCACATTTGGAATACTGTGTACAAGCTTGGTCCCCTAGTTATGAGAAAGATTGTTGGCTTTTAGAGAGAGTACAAAAGAGGGCAACAAAAATTGTTAATGGTATAGGCAACCTGACATATGAGGAAAGACTGAAGAAATTGAATATGTTTTCACTTAGATATAGAAGGCTGAGAGGAGATCTCATCGAGGTTTTTAAATTTGTTCATGGTCAGGAACAGGGATATCTCGGAAATGTTTGAATTTAACAGAAATGATGCAATTGGGCATCAATTCAAAATTAAAGTTAATCACAGCAGGACAAGGTTAAGACAGACTTTCTTCACCAACAGGGTAGTAGAACACTGGAACCAGCTGCCAGGAGCCATTGTCAGTAGCAACACACTGACCATCTTTAAAAACGGCATAAACAATCATTATCAGACTAGGGGGATTGTTTTTCTGTATTCCAGGGAGGGTTGATCAACAGGGAGGAGTTGGGAGTTGGGAGGAGTTTGTAATTGTTGAGTGTGTTATGCAATAGCAAGTGAGTCTCTTATTAAGTCTAAACGCTTTATAACTTTATATAGGGTGTACCTAGCAGTGGATTCAGCACCTTCCTTCGGGATGTGATACTGATGAGATTGTCTATGGTAGCACAATGGGTATGATGGGAGGAGTTTGTAATTGTTCAGTGTATTATGCAATAGCAAGTGAGTCTCTTATTAAGTCTGAACGCTTTATGAATTTGTGTGGGATGTGCCTAGCAGTGGATTCGGCACCTTCCTTCGGGATGTGATGCTGATAAGATTGTCTATGGTGGCACGATGGGTATGATGGGAGGAGCTTGTGATTGTTGAGGGTGTTATGCGGTAGGAAGTGAGTGGTGCTAGATAGGCTGGGATAAATAGCTTCCTAGGAACTTTGGATAAGGGATTGATTGGGGTGGGAGTATGTACATTTCTAGTACCTTTTCTAGATAGGCTTAACCCAGATGGGCCCCTGTGGCTCTTATTAAGCCTTAATACTTTATGACTTTATGACTTTATGACGGCACACCGGATACGTGGCTCACGGCACACCGGACACGTGGCTCACAGTACACCGGACACGAGCGAACGCTTCTGGTGGTGGCTCACAGTACACCGGACACGTGGCTCACAGCACACCGGACACGTGGCTCACAGTACACCGGACACGAGCGAACGCTTCTGGTGGTGGCTCACAGTACACCGGACACGTGGCTCACGGCACACCGGACACGTGGCTCACAGTACACCGGACACGTGGCTCACAGTACACCGGACACGTGGCTCACAGTACACCGGACACGTGGCTCACAGTACACCGGACACGTGGCTCACAGTACACCGGACACGTGGCTCACGGTACACCGGACACGTGGCTCACAGTACACCGGACACGTGGCTCACAGTACACCGGACACGTGGCTCACAGTACACCGGACACGAGCGAACGCTTCTGATGGTGGCTCACGGTGGATCCGAGGCGGCGAAGATGCTGGATTAGCAAGGGAGATATTGGGTCTGTTCCCGCGACCTCATCCGGAATAGGTTGAGCTTCGGCCAGTGGAGGTCTTCCAGATCGAGGCGCGGGAACGACAGGTAGAGTTTTGTCCTTCTATCAGCTGTTGGCGGTGATATGGTTATAGTGCTATTTGGCGCATTTGTGCAAATCGGCGGCAATCTCGGTCCCTTGCTCCGATCTTGCACGTGGCAGTGTCGATATTTTTATCAATTGATATACTTACTTGCTGTTGTGAAAGCCCAATTAATCCTATTGTGCAATAGCTATTGGAGGCTGAATAAAGTACGTTGCAAGCTATGTTTTCTGATTCCGACTCCGACTGGGAAGCTGACGCACAGTGGATGGCGATGGCTTGTACTG
Source organism: Ashinkailepas kermadecensis (assembly GCA_034440615.1). Classification (NCBI taxonomy): domain Eukaryota; kingdom Metazoa; phylum Arthropoda; class Thecostraca; family Neolepadidae; genus Ashinkailepas; species Ashinkailepas kermadecensis. The sequence continues at coordinate 893,277 of JAOTOM010005107.1, forward strand.
CTTCAGGAGCTCAAAAGCATTTATTCCAGGGGCGGATCCAGACATTTTCAAGGGCGGGGGATGCAGATGAGAGTCATTTCTTCGGAGGGGCGCTGTTGCGAAAGTCTCTTGACGCTCTCGTTCAGAAGAATATTCATTGCGGGGGGAGGGGACTGCACTGGGTCATACTGAATGAACGTCTTTTACTCTGAAAGGGGCAACTTGGGACGAAACACCGTTTAGCGAGGGGCACTCGAGTAGTACGATGTACTCGGCGGGTTACCGTTTGAGCAGTGGTGTTGCTCTCTGTATTTTTTAGGGGCAAGTGCCACTTAATGTTGGTTTGCCCTACCCCAATCATTTTAACTGCTAACATTGGACCATATAGAGTGTGCCCTCCAATCCATTTGGGCCTGGCCACTGCCTTCACATATTTTTCCCCAAATAATTTTCCTAAATCTCAACGCCCGTGCGTCAGAGGGAATCCACCTTCCAATGTGGAGTGCACACGGAGCCCCTCCATCAGCCACTGATACATACATGGATGAAAAAAAAATAATGGATGCATACCAGCAAGCATGCCCCCTCAAATGCATGCAAATTGGCATGCATGACTGAACGTACAATTTGCTCATCAAATTTAAGACACCCAGCTCCGATTTTCACTTGTGCATTGGATGCTCCCGAAGTACACTGGCGACAAAGTGGGTGACTGCTCATATCCATCACATATCTCATGTCTCTTGGATTTCTTTGAAAAAAATATACCTCTAAAATAAAGAAAGTACGAATAATACAACCCAATGACTGTGCTCCTGGCCTAAGCCAGGTTACACAAAATATTTGATGCTGAACGCCACTGTTGCGGCACGTTTGTCGTATTCCTTCCTCAACCGCCGACCGGCCGAATTAGGTTTTTATCATCCAGTTGAGGTTCGATGAGGGTAAACCAATTCCGGATGAGGCGCGGGAACGGCCGGTAGAGGAAATTGACGTTCAACCTATTCCGGATGAGGTGGCGGGAGCAGACCTATAGTCAGTCCCAGCCGTCAGCAGGCGTGGAGCAGAGCTGCTGCTGGCGCCGCTGTCCAATGCCCGGCCCAGCCGTCAGCAGACGTGGAGCAGAGCTGCTGCTGGCGCCGCTGTCCAATGCCCGGCCCAGCCGTCAGCAGGCGTGGAGCAGAGCTGCTGCTGGCGCCGCTGTCCAATGCCAGGCACATTGTCTGATCCCTCTGCCGGATCATGAGTTCCTGGTCTCCGACCGCGATATGACCCGTCGTCGTCACCAGTCATCGCAGGCAGCTCCCATGGCTACTCTGATTTGTCACCATGCCACCCAGAAGCTCCCGTGGCTACTCTGACTTGTCACCATGCTACCCGGCAGCTCCCGTGGTTGCTCTGTTTTGTCACCATGCCACCGGTCAGCTCCCATGGCTGCTTTGAGGTGCTTCGAAGCTTTCCAGTTCCAAAGGGGAATGTTAACTAACGACTACAGTTGGATGCTGAGTATGGTTGGACGGTGAATAGTAATGGTGAATAGTTAAGCTACGCCACTTCACCTCAGGCATGACTTACGTGCAATGCCACGGGCTTCGGATCTGGTTTGAGAAACGCCTGTATGGCCTGGATGTGTTGGAGAGGACATAATGATATGCTCGGCCTTTTACCGAGCTGTGTTGGAGGTAGCCTGTCACCGATTCTCCCCCCCCCTCCCACACTCGCACCCATGCCCCTCCTGCTACCCATCGGTCCACATCTGGAATGTCAGCGGTAGCGTGACGGAAGGACAGCGGACAGTCCGCTCCGCTCGTGCCATGGGCGCCACCAACTTCCTGTGTTGTTCGCAGCCCGTCTGCTTTCTCATATGACGACTCCATACGACAAGCGTGCTATTCTCACCCCGAATGCAGCCCGTCGGCACACGTAGGTATGGAAAGTGAAAATTCAAATTCAGATTCACCAGAATAAGCCACAAGTGCTTCCTGACCTGGTTTTCACGGTCGGCATCCCCTGACTCGAAATCCCAGGCGACGCCTCTGCTGCGCTGTCGTCACTTCAGTTTCATTCAAAACACACCCCGGGAGAAAAACACGCTCTCCGCGAGGAAGCCAGCGGGTGTGCATAACAGGACGTTTACTGACTGGCGAGGCAGCAGCGGGGGCGGGCGGGGGGGGGGGGGCGTCGTCTGGCAGTGTCGTCACCGCACAACACCGCCACCCGGACGGACGGCCACAAGTCCCAATGCGGCGCTGAGTGACCACAGATGCACGCCCACAGCCGGCCTCCGCCGCCGCCGGCACGCTCGGCTGCTCCAACGCAAACTGGTGATGTCACCAGTGTCGTCGGTGCCGACACGCGCACGCTGAACAGGCCACTTCTGCGCAGTGCACCGTCAAGGACACGTCCACAATGATGTAAACTACGAGCGGGTTTTCTCCTTGGCCGCAATGATACGCTGCCATATTCAAGCCGCCAAAAAGGAGCATGCAACAGGTCAGGCAAAACGACAGAATGTCGTGCACTGTGATGCACCAAATAATCTGGAATGTGTGTCAAATAAATGAGTACATACCCAGAGTAAGAAGGCCTTAAAAAGCTTTTTTCGTGGATCATGCAAATCGAAGCTGGAAAAAAATCAAGCAAAGGGAGGAGTCACTTTAGGAAAAGCTTTCGTTTTATCATTGACAAAAATACTGATCAACATCAGGAATTAGTTCTTTTTCGTTTCTTGTCAAGTGCTCCCGCAGACATGCAGTTCCACGCGCATTTATGTTTTTTGTGCTGAACTACCAATGAATGTTGGTCTCAATCTCTGAGCTCGACTGCAGCAACATTTTTGTTATAATCATGATGTTTTTTAAAAGTAAGGATCATATATTACCGTTCAGCGTGCTATGTGACAGTTCCTCAAGGTCAATTTTCTGTGGGCGACAGGCAAGCGACATTTTCCACCTCTGCGGGGAAAGTATCGCAGTCTTACACCTCTGTATATCAAAGACCCCTGATGCGCTCATGCTACTTTGAATGCGGCAGGTGTTCTTTCCCTTGTACACTCGGTATCGGTAGGATATTCGGGGGTACCCTTAGCATGGCTGGCTTACTAGGAACGTAGGCTGTGACGCTGCACACCAAAAATTACTGGTAGGCTGCGCCATTTCACAGTTATGAGTTGGGTGGCAGTCTGCCAGCTTCGCCACCGGCCAGTGTCCGAGCCATAGGATTCGCGTGTGAGGTCGTCACGCGATCATTTGCCCTGCAGCCATGCAGTGGTAAACGCGGGCCTTCCCTGTTCCCGCCATGCATTCTTCTGTCGGCGGAACAACATTGGCAGGTTAAACGAGCAGGTTACAGGACTTCTGTCGATAAGCAACAATTGATAGCTGCGGATTTCTGACTGCAGCAACACAGAATGAGCAGGAATGGTTGGAAAAAGCTCAGTTGCAAAGATGTAGCGAAAGGAGATGGGAGGTTTATGATGTCAATGAAGTATTCTCTGGCCCAAAAATAATAATAGAATGTCCAACATTTATACGTTTTATAAATGTATTTCGAACTCTTGTTGGGGTGGCTTTATAGACCAGGATCCAATTGCTAAGAAGAGCTGGTTTCGTGAACCCTGGCCATGATTCCATGAATTACAGTTTTACAGTCTAAATTTGGCAAAGCGCTTCACGTGCCGTCAATACACCGACACGGCGACCCCGGCAGCTCGCTCTTGACCTCATCGTGCCAATTGCCAACTGACCCTCCCAGCCGGGGACTAAAAGCGAGCGCGCGAAGCGACTAGAACCCAGCATTGCCAGGACAGCGGAGACGGGTGCGCGAAAGCGCTCTAGCCAACTAAGCTACCGAGGCGGCAGGTCACAGGGAGGCACTGGCTTGCTTAATTCAGATTCATTGACAAGTCAATTAGTTACTTGATTAAATTGCATCTACTTCGTTGAGAATCACATGTTTTAGGGCGCAAGGAATGTGTTGCATGATATCATATTATTGATTGCATATGTTGTGCACTGTACTGCAAGCGACATATTCAGAATTCCGTGGGGATAAAGTATTTCTTCACTCAGACACCATCCAACTATTTTACCATACAAAGATTTTACTTTTTATGAAGCAATATTTCTGGCACTCTTCTCGAACTCTTGCTGGGGTGGCTTTATGGACCAGGATCCAATTGCTAAGCAGAGCTTGTTGTGTGAATCCTGACCTATAAATAAATAAGAATAAGAAGAACGGAGACATATAATTATCAGAATATATAAGAACGGAGAGAAGTAATTTATCTTATTGGATAAATAAGAAGAACGGACGACCCGGTTACATTTCGTGCTGAAGAAATATAAACTAAAAATGTATAATGGTAAACTAATTAGATGGTATCCGTTTGAAGAAATATGTTATTTGCGCAAAGATAATCTGAATATGTCGCTTGCAATATAGCGTACAATATATATAATAAATAATTCATATCATACAACATATGCCGCATGCTCAACAACGCGTGAATATCAATAAAACAGATGTAATGTAAGCAAGTAGTTAATCGATTCATCAATGAATCTGAATTAAGCAAGCAAGTGCCGCCCCGGGGTCCGCCGCCCCGGTAGCTCAGTTGGCTTGGGCACTGGCCTACGCTGGTCTCTCCTGTCCTTGAAAGGCTGGGTTCGAGCCGCTTCACGCGCTTGCTTTTGGCCACTGGCAAGGAGGGTCAATTGGCAACTGGCACGATAATGTGGAAAAGCGAGCTTCCGGGGTGGCCATGTGAATGCATTAGCGGCACGTGAAGCATTTTGCCAAATATCTACTGTAGAACTGCAATCAATCGATCGGGTGATGCGTCTTGGGCTCAAGCAAGGTCTGTTTAGCAATTGGATCTTGGTTTATAAAGCCACCCCAGCAAGAATTCGAACTAAAGTTCTAAGAAGTGTAAAAGTTAGAAATTATGTTATTATTGTAGGGTAGGAGAATCCTCCGTTGACAACATAAAATTCCCCTCTCCTTTCGCTACATCCTTTCCAACCGAGCTCCTTCCAACACTTCCAGCTCATTCTGTGTTGCCGAAGTCCGAAATCCACAGCGATCAAACTCTGCTTGTCTACAGAGGTCGAGTAGTGGACCGATCGCTGAACTGCCAATGTTGTTTGGCCGACTGAGGAATGCAAGGCGGGAACAGCGTAAACCCGTGTTTCTCACTGCATGGCTGCAGGGCAAATGACCACCCGACGACCGCACAAGCGAATACCTACGGCTGACCGGTGGTGAAACTTGCGGACTGTCACGCAACGCATAACTGTGAAGCGGCGCAGTCTACCAGTAATTATTAGTGTGGAGCAGCACAGCCTACGTTTCTAGGGGCCAGCCATAGTTAAGGGTACCCTCGAACATCCTACCGATACCGAGTGTACTAATATTTACTTTCCCGAAATGCCATCGCACGGGCTGCAAGGGCCTGTGCCCCTTACAGCCCCTTACAGTTTACAGCCACTTATAGTTTTCATTAAACTTATCAGTTGTAATTCAATGATGTTCCAGATTAGTTATTGTGCTTGCTATCACGGCTTATGGAAATGATTCATCTGCATATGTTTCATAATAAGGAAATGATTACCAAACCCATTTATATATTTTACATAACACGTCTATAAGGATACAGCCACCAGCACGTGCAACTAATCCCAGGTGGCGATGGCTTTGAGGTTACAGCTACCAGCACGTGTAACAAGTCCTAGGTCGGGATTGCCTTGAAGTTACAGCTACCAGTACGTGTAACCAGTCACATGTGGAGGTTGCCTTGAGGTTACAGCTACCAGCACGTGTAACCAGTCTCTGGTAGAGATTACCTTTTCCTGGAGAAACTAGGTGTTCATGCTGACCAAGCCTTCCGGTTGAAACGGGCCACCTGCTTAGTTAATAAATTCGCAAGGATCGCTTAACCCTGGCCAGGCCTGCCGGCAAATCCACCTTCGCCTGGCCGGGGGACGAGACTCTTGACAATCCCCTCTAGCTTCCGATCTACGTATGCTATGATGTACTTCAGAACGCCGATTGAAAGCTCTGGTAATGGGGAGCCTGAAACATAGCTCAAACTAGCATTTTGATCCCTAATGAGGTCACCAGAGGTCGTATTAGGTCAATACATGGGCCCTGACTGAAGTCCCTGGAAATTATGTTTTTGAAGGCAGAGCATGTGTTCTTTCGATAGGGTTTTGCAAGAATTAACATAGATGAGTTCATTTATATTGATCATAGTGAAAAAAGAGTTCAGACAGGTTAGGTCAGGTCGGGTCAGAATCAAGCTTGAAAACCAACTTCCAAACTATGCATGCTATAGACACAGGAAAAATGTTACTGGCAAGCTAATATAGCTTATAGCTCATATCCCATCTTCATTCTCCATTTTTGGTCATGCGAAGGCCACTAACAGTCATGATAGGCCAGCCCAGTGGCGTAACCTTTACCTTGATGAATGACCTAGAGAATATGAATATGATTTTATATTTTTATATATATATATATATATACCAGTGGCATAACCTTTACCTTGATGAATGACCTGGAGAATATGAATATATATATATATATATATATATATATATATATATATATATATATATATATATATATATATATATATATATATGTGTGCTAGGGTCCTAGTAGAGTGTGCTAAAGCTTTAGCAGTTCCCCTAGGTATAATCTTCAAAAAGGGAAGTATGAAGTGTGTAGGAAACTACAGGCCAGACAGTTTGACCTCAATAGTTCGCAAGGTACTAGAAAATCTGGTTAAACAGAATGTTCAGATTCATCTCGATAGTCACAGCCTTTTAAGGGATACTCAACATGGATTTCGATCTCGAAGGTCTTGTTTAACTAACTATTGGAGTTCATGGATTATGTTGCTAAAGAAGTAGACAATCAAAGCAGGATGGATGTTGTGTACTTGGACTTTAGCAAAGCTTTTGATGAAGTTCCACATGGGATGCTAATTCAACAACTACAGCAACATGGGTATTGTTGGAAAAGTTTTATGTTGGATTGAAGCATGGTTGAGGGGAAGGAAACAAGGGGTAGTGTTAAATGGATGTAAATCTGATTGTAAGGATGTTCTGAGTGGAGTGCTACAGGGCTCTGTTCTAGGGCTCTGTTATAGGGCCACTTCTCTTTATCTTCTTTGTGAATAACATTGAGGTAGGGCTGAGGAATAGAATGTTCAAATTTGCTGATGACATCAAGCTGGTAGGAATGGCAAACAGTAGTGATCAATCTATAAATATTCAACTAGACTTGGAGGACCTAAAAAGTGGGCTGATCAATGGCAGATGTCTTTCAACTATGATAAGTGTAAGGCTATGCATCTGGGGTCTGGAGGTGAGACTTTCAGATATACAATGGGAGGGAGGGAACTGGATGTTATTGAAGACGAAAGGCACTTAGGTGTGCTGGTTTCAAAATACTTTAAAGCAGAAAAACAATGTATCTCAGCTAGGAACAGGGCACTCAAAATGCTGGGACTCATTAATACAAATGTGATATATAAGAGCAAGGAAGTCATGAAAAAACTGCACTTAGCGTATGTGCGACCCCACCTGGAATATTATGTACAAGCATGGAGCCCCTACCTAGAAAAAGATATAGATATGTTAGAAAGAGTGCAGCGCAAAGCAACTAGACTCATCAGTGGAATAGGTAACTTAGAATATGGAGAAAGGCTTATGGCATTAGATATGTAGTCACTCAAGTATAGGAGATTAAGGGGGGACATGATTGAAATGTACAAAATTGTTAAAGGACTAGATCAGGTCAATTTGAATGGCGCTCTTCAGTTTAGAGTATCACATAGGGGTCATCAATTCAGGTTAGACAAGTTGAGGTGTAGGACAGTTAGGCGACAACAGGGCTTCAGTCAATGGGTTGTTGATCAGCGGAATGGGCTGCCTGCTGATTTTTTTTCATTGTCGTCCCCATATCAGATGCAGCAGCAGCCTATCCCATTTGGCTGTATGCACCTTCATTGGGTCTTTCAATGTGGGGTTTCCCTAGGTGGGCTGCCCATAGATCAGAACAGCCAACACATGGGTGCCTCGGGATGCAAGCAAGAGATACAACGGAATGTGATTATACCAATACTATTATCATCCCTTCCGTATTTTATTTTTCTTTTTGCAGATAGACTACCACCAATTAGTAGAAAGGAAATGAGACCCTGGGAAACCCGTGGACAGGTAGCAAGCTAGTAGCGTCCACGGAATTCCCAGGGTCACAAGATGAAAGGTTACGGGAGTGCAGAAAATTTGAAAGCATTCAGACAAAGATAACTCATGCAGAATATGCATGGGTGAATACGAACCTAACAAAATCCTCCATCACAAAAAAGAAACAAAACAAAAAAACATTCATTCAGGCACATACTTTTCTGTGTTGCCATATGTCAACAATGACATTCTCTGTGGCAAGGTATAATTTTTAAAAGTTACCTTTATGAATCATATGAACTAGATTCTGTCTTCAGTTTTCGTTTGATTGGTATAATTCCATAAAGTAACGTTTAAGACATTTCTTTAGCACATCTTTTTTCCTTGGCACCTGTTCTATTGTGGGAAATATTTGGCAAATTACACTGTTCCAGGATTTTGGTGCAGAGTATGTAATAGCAAACAGCCTATATTGTCGATAAGTAAATGATATATATAATGTTGAATGATTCTTGTATTAGTAGGTGTTGCATATTGAAAGAAGTCAGCCATAGCACATGGCAATGTATCATGCACAAATTTGTGCAGTATTAATATGTTTTGTTCCTGCACCATATCAGTGAACTTCAATATGTTGCACTTGATAAATTACTCATTTGTAGGATCTGCATAATGTTTATAATCAATAATTCGTAATGCACGTTTCTGGGATTTTATAATTTGGTCTAATCTTGTGGGATAATTATTACCCCAAATCACAGCACAGTAATTTATATAGGGAAGGATTAAAGAGTTATATAAGTACTTCAGTTCTCGACTTCTAATGAAATATTTTGCCCTCCCAATAATACCCAAGTTTCTACTAATGATGGCTGTAACATAATCAATGTGCCCATACCAAGTCAATTCTTCATCCAGCACTATGCCAAGATACTTGATTTGTTGTTTTCTGGTCACTTTTGCCAAATTGATCACTATATCTTTGCATTACTGGGAGTTCCAGAATATATTTGATCATTTGTCTTTGTTACATTTAGAGACAACCTATTTGCTTTGAACCATGTTGTTTGCTCAGGCACAATGCCATTCATTTTATTCTGTAATTCATCTATATTTCTAGCCTTGACAAGAATAGCTGTGTCATCAGCAAAGAAGTACATATTTGCTTGTTTTGAAATTCTGGCCAAGTCATTGATATAAATGATAAATAATAATGGTCCTAGAATGGAGCCTTGAGGAACACCCACAGAAATTAACTCTGGTTCAGATAACGTCTCATATACTTTAGTTTGCTGATACCTAATTTTAAGATATGATTCTAATATCCTAAGTAACCTTCAACTCCAATGCACTGTAATTTCCTAACTAGTATGTCTGTGCTAACTGTGTCAAAGGCCTTTTTTAAATCAATATATAAGCCACACAAAATATCTCCGTTTTCAATGGACTTCGTAATTGCATTATATAAATGCATAATGGGTATGTATGTGCTATGATTTCTTCTGAAGCCAAGTTGAAAAGGGCTTCTTAGTATATTGTTTGGTTCCAAATATGATGAAAGATAGGAGTGTAATATTTGTTTCCAAAATTTTAGAGAAGATAGGTAGTAAAGATATAGGTCTGTAATTTGTGAATGTATGACGTTCTCCTGCATTGAATATAGGTACAACAACCGCTTTCTTAAAATCGTCAGGAAATATTCCAGTTTGTAGACAGATATTAAATAGATGAGTAATCTGTTTCAATATACTTTGATATTGAAGCATGCAAAATTTTGTGTTGATTCCATCTATGTCACCTCCAACAGATTTCTAGTTCCTAATAATTGATTCTACTTGAGCTTCATTGGTACATATATTATCAGAAAACTTTGCATAGGTAGGTTCAGCTATGTATTCAGTGGGATCTTTTTCTGTAGGTGCTATTTTTTGTTCTAGCCTTTCTCCAATAGAGGCAAATAAATTATTAAATGCATTTGGTACAGCATTCTTTTCATATTCATTGCCATCTTCATCTACTAATGTATCTGGCAGTTTGGATCTATATTTTTCCTTATTTATCAGTTCATTTAGGATGTTCCAAGTTTTTTGTTTATCCTGCTGATTGTGATAGAGTGCTGTTTGATAATACAGTTTTGATAATACAGTCATGTTGTGGGGAGTTCCTCATTGAATGTATTTAAAAGTAGGGTGGACACATTTTTTTAGACAAGAAAATCTTGCTTTAGTGCTAGAGTTCTAATTTGTGATGGATGGGGTGAGATTTATGCTAAGTAAGTGTGCATGGCACAGACCCCTTTAAGCAGGCATGGATGCAGTTTGAAAAGTATTGGTAAGGCATTCAATCCACATGTGTTAAGAGGGATCAAGTGAATATGGCTGGATAGCTAGGGTAGATAGGCATTGATAGGTGTGTGGGATATTGGTGGATGGTTTCTTCAGGATGTGGTGATGGTTGGGGTGGGTCTTTTTACCAGGCTTATGGTATCTTCCATTTACAGACTTAAATGAATGGGCCCTTGTGGGACTTAAATGAATGGGCCCCAATGAATTGCAGACTTGTATGCGTGTGTGCGCCCAAGCAGCGCACCCAAGTGTGCGCTGCTTGGGAAGTAGTTAAAGGAAAGGTAAAACCAGGTCAGCTTGCACGAGGTCATGCATCTCAGGTCATTCGTTTGTCATCCAATCTAATGCCGCACGACTTAGGCAGCGCCGCAACCGAATTCCGATATTACTTGGCGAGGAACAGCAACATTCATCACAAGAACGTATTGTGTAGAATATGCATGATAAGCGACCTGACCTTATGTCAGCTTATGATCTTTGACATATAAATTAGCCTATGATGACTATTGCATGCTCTGTATTGCTAACAGTTAACTGGACAAGTTATGTACAGAGAACCATGGCACAAGATGATATATTCTAGGAAAGTACACCAACCTTTCGGCTTAATGCCTTCATCAGGGTGATAAGAAGGCTTTTTTTAATATATGAAACAGGATGTCTTAAATTTCCCGATCGACGAGTGACATTAGATCTACCACCTACTACAGGCTGGCGAAAGACACACATACGAATTGCATGTGCTTTCGGATATTTCGTCTGTGTGTCTTTCGCCAGCTTGTAGTAGGGGGTAGATCTACTGTCACGTGACGATCGGTAAAGTTAAAACGCTCTGTTTCATAGATTTCTTAAAATATCCTACTTGTCATCCTCATCAAGGCATACAGCCGAAGCGTTGGTGTACTTTCCTGGAATATATAATCTTGTGCCATGGTAGTCTGTATTATGCTCTGCAGCATTTTCGGCGTGACACATCACCCCCAAATAAAATGTTTGCCACCGAATACGGTTAAAAAATAAGAAAATTGACCTGAAGGTCAGTACGCTTGACCTTCATGAAAATTTCCGGATATGAGTTTGTTCGTCTTGATGAAAGGACAGCATGCTCTAAGATTGGTGCTTATATGTTGTAACTACTCCGATCGGCGGCACTTTGAACATTCTTGAACATCACTCCCTTTTACCCGTTCCAGGTCAATGACCATTCATGACCTGGACCTGAAAATTTCCCAAAATATGCAAAGCAGATGCATGATAAGCTACTGAAAAGTTGGTGCTTCTGCATCTATCCATTCAGCCGCTATCACGGACAAACCTGAAGGGCGGCTCACCAAATTATGGTTTTCTTGCGAACACTAACTGTGCCGAATCACCTATCTTTTTGTGTTTTTTTTCCTTAACAGCAATTATCCATCAATCATTTGGAAACCCACTCACCTCTCAAGCACCCAACTCTCCCCCTCCCCAGACAGCAATTATCTACCACTCATTCCGGAACAGAACATGTAACAAATTGGGTAATTACATCACCCGAAGAAAAAGCAACGCGCCGCCAGGATCCAACAGAAACTGATGAGCATTCTCCTCCTCCCCTCTTTCTCTTCCTCTTCATCTTCCTCTTCTTTTCCTTTTCCACTTCACCTCCTCTTCCTCCTCGTCCTCCTCCCACACCGTGTCGGTTTACCGAGTGGAACACACATTTCTAATTTGGTTTCTGTCTCAGACATACCATGGCTCCACTCAATTGTGCACGCAATACGACGAAGGAACTTCTCAACATTTCATTGCATGCCACAAAATGCACACAGCGTGACCTATTTTTGGCACAAATACTTTGATAGCCTAAGTTTACTGTTCTTGTCTACTTTCTTGTTTTCCTTACACGTACAAACGGTTCATTTGCATGCAGAATATGTTCGCTCTCCCCAGAGATCAGGATAGCTCAGCTGTTTTTTTTTGTCTCTCGACCACTAAACGACTGAGCAGGGATCATGCAATGAATTTTTTTGGCGACGATCGGGGCGGATTAAAGTCGCGAATCAAATGATGCATCCCACGCTCACAACTGGGTGTACACAGCCTTCTGACATCAATCTGTACTTCTGAACCGTTGAAGTCTGCGGTGTGTTGGACGCTAGGTAGAGTAATCAGAGGTTGTGTTGGGTTCTGGTGCCTGGGCGGCTTGTGCTTGGTGCTGTGTGTGCTGTTGTGGATATCTTCCCACCGCGCACCAAGGCTCTGGTGCTTGGGCGGCTTGTGCCTGGTGCTGTGTGTGCTGTTGTGGATATCTTCCCACCGCGCACCAAGTAGACATTGTATTTTATTGCCTTCACCATTTAATGGGAATTATCTGCTGGCGACCGAAGGTATATTAGTTAACAAGCAAGCCAGTATCTGCACGTGGCTTGGGTCTGCGAGACACTTCAGCCAGTATCTGCACGTGGCTTGGGTCTGCGAGACGCTTCAGCCAGCATCTGCACGTGGCTTGGGTCTGCGAGACGCTTCAGCCAGCATCTACACGTGGCTCGGGTCTGCGAGACACTTCAGCCAGTATCTGCACGTGGCTTGGGTCTGCGAGACGCTTCAGCCAGCATCTGCACGTGGCTCGGATCTGCGAGACGCTTCACCCAGTATCTGCACGTGGCTTTGGTCTGCGAGACGCTTCAGCCAGTATCTGCACGTGGCTTGGTTCTGCGAGACGCTTCAGCGAGTATTAATTATTTTCTCATGTTAGCATAGAGAGATTGAGGCTTAGCGGTGTAGCTTATCGGCTATGCAAGCTATTTCGTTTGAAGCATAGTTCCGTGTAGTCGTGTGCTTATCAATGCAGCATGATATAAAACGACACCAGTTGGAATATGTACCAGCTTAGAGGACGTCATACAAACTTAAGGAAGGCCTGTATTTCCTTGATGAACGATTGTAGAAAGATGAACAAAATTGGTCTTCACAGTGAAGGTCGATTTAGTTTCTAATCTTTCTACAATCATGACTTAGAGGACATTCGGCAATCAAAGCGAAGCTAAATTCTGAATTATCCGGTATGCAGATGGCCAGGATGATATTATACTGACGTCACTTGTGCCAGCTGTTTCTACTCACCGGTTCCCCCCGTGCTGTTGACCATAGTAGGCTGAGGAGAGCGAACACCCTGGAAGCAGACAATGATCGGTGGTGAGCAAAGGTAAGTCGTCCATCGACATACAAAACAGTGCACCATAAGCTAGAAGTACACTTTGAGGCGTGCTCCTTAAAACACAATGGAGCGGGAAGATCGGAAAGCTGTCCTGTACAGTGTGTTATTCGGTTGCACATTTAGGATGCGGCTGTTTGAGGTTTATATATTTGTAGTCCAGGATAACTTAGTTTTCGATCGCTCTGAGTTGGTATCAGCTGCGCTATCATGCAACCTGTTATCAGAATGCTTTCATCGTGGTTATTTTACCGGTCGCACCCTATCGGTTTTACCGAGTGCACCTGTCATCCAAAAATCCAGAATTCATCCAAATATGTGCACGTGTCTTTTAAACCTTTTACGGTAGTGCTCTGCTAGACCTGAATCTGCAGAGGGGATACCCCCTAAGACCACAGAATCAATTGGGCCGATTTCAAAACTGAACAACACAAACTAATTCTACTGGTATAGTCTACATTTTTAGGATGTCAACATGTCAATTGTTTGCAATGGCGAAGTCAGGAGGCTAAAATAGGAAAAAGTAATAAAAACGATTTGTGGCTGTGTTCGTGTTGTACATCGCTTCAATTATGCATAGTAGGGTGTAATTTATTCTTAATGGTCCAAAGCACACTTTGATTTCCGTACACGTACATTTAGAACAGTCAACGGCACAATCAGGAAGCTACAGCGTGGGATATCATCTGTTGCTCATTGCTAGCACCTTTCGCAGCCAGTGCCACAAATGCCTGTTGTTTTGTCATCCCTGCATTATGTTAATGCTCACAGAGAGGCTTTTAATTAGAGGCGCCACCAAACAATCATATTAGGAAGGACCCTGACCAGGGGCGGATTCAGTAATTTTCTCTTGTGGAGCACATTTTCTTTGGAGGAGCTAAATTCAAAATAATGGGTGGTGGGGGGGGAGTGCACTCGAACATACTGATGGATATCTTTTCGTCTTAAAGGGACGCGTTTTCGTTTTCGCTTTCGCGTTTGGCTGACAAATACTTTGAGCGTATGCATGCATGTCTCGAATACTTCTCGTCATCTCCTGGATCCGCGATTGCGAAAATCTCTGGTTCGGTAAATGCTTGTGATGCATCATTGCCGTTTGTCCTGCTCTACCCTCCAAACGTTCCAGCGGTAACAGAAATGACATTATTTTTGTAAAAACCGGTCACTTGTTGCAATTTTTATTTCCCCTGGATCAGCCTCTGACAAAATTAGGCTCACGATTGGCATTTCTGTAGATAAGCAAGGTAGGATGAGCAGCTACACTCTCGTATCACAAAGGGTTAATGAACGAAGAACCACAAGGGACATAATCCCCCTCTACCGGAATAGGGTTAACCGGTACCGAGAGGAAGGACTTCCAACCATCCACTCCCGTCCCTAACGGTTTTGCTTTCTTTTCGAAATAGCTAACGAAAGCAACGGAGCAGTGGGCTGAAATGGGGTGTCTATTTCCCCACCGACTTAACATCTTATGCAAACAAATGTTGACTCCAGTTTATGATTGGTCTAGGTAAGGCTAAACGTGACTATCTGTGAACAATTGCTTCATCACCGTTAAGCATCATTTAGAATCCAACTTTTTCAGAAACTTGCAGCATCAACGTTCAGTCATAGTACTGATATTTTGTACATCTGTTTTTTTTTAGAAAGCCCAAGATCAATGACTGTCGCAAGGTTATCGTTGAGACGCTGTGGTCGCTTTATTTGTTTTAATTTCGCAAATAAAGCACAAGCCCACGTCATAATAACCAACATAATGCAACCTAGTGACACATTACCAGATGTTAGATCCCCCAACCGGGTTATGTTGGCGTAGCAAACACCACCCAGTCAACAAAATGCCGAATATATGTTAATAAGCTGATGCTAAAAACATATTTTGAAGCATAAGTAGGTACGCATGGCCGGTAAATTAGAACTTAGACCACTAAATTGCCGCGAGGTGGCTTAAGGTAAAAAGGTTACTTCAGGACAGAGAG
This sequence comes from Ashinkailepas kermadecensis, assembly GCA_034440615.1. Lineage (NCBI taxonomy): Eukaryota > Metazoa > Arthropoda > Thecostraca > Neolepadidae > Ashinkailepas > Ashinkailepas kermadecensis. The sequence continues at coordinate 908,968 of JAOTOM010005107.1, forward strand.
GTCACACGAGGTCACTTGAAGTCATTCGAGATTACCCAAGGTCTGGGATCTCATCTTGTCTCTTCACTCAAACCCGGATTCCCATGTGCCATCGGATTTGCTACTGGAATGCTTGGAGACAGACACAGTAAAGTACTGCTAAGAGTGAAGTGCCTCCAAAATGTGTTGCGAGCTCTCGTGGCGGCTAATCGCATTCCAAAGAATCGTACGAATAGCAAGCTGTGCCACCATGTTCTGTGCTACTAGTATACCCTATATTATAGATAATATGGTATCTATGCTATGGTAAGAGTGGCATGGAAGCACTAGTACTACCAGTGCTTCTGTGCTGCTGCTTTATCGAACCCATTAACCCTCGCCCGCCGGACCGTGGTGGGGTGGGCTTTCGAGATAACACTGACAACGAATTTACCCCCGACTCGCGGGTTAACCCGAAAATCGTGGCGCGTCGGTAAACAGCTGATTTCAACCCCTCAGACCGTGGTTATGCAACTCTCATATTGCGGGTTCAGTTACACCAGGACGACTGGTTTACCCTTTCTTTTTACTCTTGGTGCCAGAGTTACTCTTTATCAGTTACTCTTAACTTACGAGTTACTCTCCACTGACTATCCTTCATCCAATACATCATGATAGTTACACATCATGATAACTCGCGGTCACAGAGTTACTCCCTCGCTGTTACCATTCATCGAAATGTTTCTCTCCAACACCTACCCTTCTTTAACGAGCTACTCTATTGTCATTGCTCCTCGTTTGGTGGTTATCTTTTAGGGGTCGCGGTAGCTCAGTGGGTAGGGCCTTCGACTCTTTGTTGCAAGACCGTCGGTTCAAATGCCACGACCGGTGGAGTTTTCGAGTCCACCCGCGACCAATCCGTGTGAGTGGTCGGCGACGCTGTAAAACCAAACAGTCGAATGCGTCGCAAAAACCCAAGGTCCTTATTCTTAGGGGTTTTCTTTTGTACTGTATCCTCATGTAGGAGTCAATAATTCGTTTTTAGTTACCTAGAGCGGTGCTCTCTTCTACAATTCGCAGCACACAAGTTACCCTTTTGCAGTTGCCTTTGACCGGTTAGTGCCCATCGATGCTTGCCATTAATTTGTAAGCTATTCGAGTGTCACAGGCCTATTCACTGTAAGCTATTCGAGTGTCGAGTGTGACATTGATTTAGACCTTCGGAAAGATTGACACTGTGGATCATGACATTCTATGCAAGACATTGTTAAAATACTGCATACAAGATCTTTGTTTAGACATGTTAAAACTATGCCTCAATAACGGACAACAGGCTATTAAGCTAAATAATTGTCTTTCTCAATTTCGAAGCAACTCAGTAGGTGTACCTCAGGGATCCATCCTAGGGCCATTGCTGTCCATAATCTATGTAAATGATTTCCATAATCTAAGTCCCGACATGCATTTCATTCTGCACGCTGATGATACAGCAAATTTTATGAAGCATGATGATCCCTCTGAGCTAAACAATATCAAATCTTTCTTCCAGTATACTCCTGGCTTAGAGTAAATTATTCATCTTTCAACACTGACAAAACAGTCTACCCTCAAATTTTTTGATTATTATTTAACATTATTACAATATTACAATATTATGATTACAAATTATTATTTAACAAAAAGGCTACTTCTTACTTTATATAACAGTCCACTTTTATCGTACTTGAATTACTGTTGTCTTATCTGTGGAATTAATTATGCATCAAAACCTCAACAGTTCAAAGTTTTGCCAAAAATAGCGGTTAGTCTGATTTAAGGAATATATCCACAGCTATTGCAACCCCAATACTTCATGACAATAATGTTTTTTAATCACGGCATATATATATATTCCAAACCTTACCAGTGTTGCACACTTTCGTTTCCAATCAAATGCCTCCAAATACTGATGAAATGGTCAAATTACATAGACGTGCACCTTATCAAACTGTAGCAAGTGATCACATTCATCAACCATTTACTTATAATAAATATAAAGAATTTACTATCAGTTGATATGTTCCCAGCTATGGCACGAAGTTGTGGGACGAAATCTGCATTCGATTGCATTCGATTTCGCAAGAAAGGTTTTATTTAAAAAATTTGACCCCGGTATTGCCTACCGGGATCAAAATTTGAAATGAAATATTTTCTGCGACAAACGCTTATCTCGGCTTATTAAAGTAATATATGATGTGATCATAAGACTGTTATGCGGCGATTACCTGACAAGGCATGCTTTTTCTATGCATGTTTATATGTCCGTGAAGCTACCGATAGCAACAGCACACAACTCCAGCAGACAGCTCCAGCAACAAGCAACCATGTCAACTAAATTAGTGTTATGTAACAGATGTCTGTAACTACGCATGATAATGTAATGACGAATAAGTTGAAGCAAACTTACATAGCCATACGTTCATCTCTGATGTGTTTTTCAACACCTTGCCATTTAAATAACTTTTGCCTTAAATCTGCCCCATAGCATTAATTTAGTTGGCATAGTTGCTCGCGGACATTATGCTTCTCTGATTCCTTCGCCTCCAGACGCAATGGCTTCCCAATGTGTTATCCAATCATCGTGTCTGCCTCTTAGTTCCTCTTCGGCTTGCAATTTGTGCATGTTTTAGTGCTCTTTTAAGTTTTTTTTATTCTCGTTGTTGTTCTGTTTCCATGTTTTTCGAAGGCCATGTGTGATGTGTTCCTTTAAATATGCACGTGGTGTACATGCCCCGCATATACATTTGTGTAAGTCCGTGTGTACGTGTGTTTGTATTAGGCATGTGTGTGTTGGTATGTGCGTGAGTGTTGTTTTATATACTTTTGAGGGGGCAAGTGCCCCCCCCCAATGTTGGCTTTGCCCCCCAATAATTTCAACCTTCAAAATAGTGCCCTATGGTGTGTGCCCCCAATGTATTTAGGCCTGCCCATTGCCTCCATGTATTTTGTCCCTCAATAATTTTCAGAAATCAATAGCCCTGTGTATGTGTATGTGCTGTATGCCTGATGGTGTGTGTTTGTGCGTGTGTTTGTGTGGGGGGGGGGGGGGACGCGCGCGTGTGTGTGTGTGTGTATGTGTATGTGTGCGTGTATGTTTGTGTTCATCGGTGTAGTGATGTAATAATGCTCTCAGTTTATTCTGTGCGAATATTTTTATATTACACCTGGGCTGGAGTGGCGCACGTCTCCCAGGACCGTGGGGGTGCTCAAGTGCTCATTATATCTCTGGGGTGTTTCAGTCGTTGTGCTGCCCTACGCCTGGATGTGACAGCGGATTTTTAGCCTTAGTTATCGGTATTCCTCCCCTTTGTCTCTGGCATTCTTCCTGGACCTGATTTTTGCTCCATAGTAGGGAGTCCTGCGGCAATTTACTTTCCTGTTATAGTTTAGTCTCTTTACTTTTGATACCCATTTGCGTTCAGGAAACAATTGGTCATCGTTTCAGCAGGAACGGGAGGGGGGGGGACACACTCCTGAAGTTATTGTGAAGTGGCAGAATAAAAAATACACACACACACACACACACACACACACACACACACACACACACACAAACATATATATATATATATATATATATATATATATATATATATATATATATCCATATTTTCCGTCAATATCCAAGGCCAAGGCCATGTCACTGGGTTGACCTATTATGACCTTTGGCGACATTAGCATGACCAAAAATGGAGAAATAAGATATGGTATAAGCTATGACCTATATTGGCTTGTCAATGACGTTTTCCCTGTGTCTCCAACATGCATAGCTTGGAAGCTGATTGTCAAGCTCAATGCTGACTGGACCCGACCTATCCTGTCTTGACCCTTTTTCACTGTGATCGTTATAACTGCATTTATCGATGTTAATTCGTGCAAAACCATGCCGAAAGAACACAAGCTCTGCCCTCTTTAAAAATAATTTCCAGGGACTTAAATCAGGGTCAAGAAACTAATGCAATTCTAGTGACCTCATTATCAGTCCAAATACACATTTAAGGTATGCTTTGGGCTCTACATAACCAGAGCTTTCAAACGGTGGCTGGTATTTCATCCTAGAGCACGTCGATAAGAAGTTAGAGAGGGCTTTTAGAGAGTCCCCCGGCCCGGCGAGGGCTAATTTTTAAGGTGAATATTACCTTAATGGGCCCTGGTAACCTCAATATTAACCCGAGGTCACACATTTTATATGCGCTCTTCATTTCCACCTGAGCCCGAATCGGTTGCAGTCTTATTTGCTTCTGGACGCTTATGGTTTTCCAGATTTTTCTTGGCGGATGGTGAGCTCTCGTCACGTCAAAGGTGGTTCTGTTAGGCGCCACGTCGCTGGCTACATGTGCGTAACAATTATCCCTCATTCGTGCAGGAGGGTTCATGCACCCACCCCCTAAGCAGATAAGCTTTTGGGTCTTACTAGTCACTCTGGGTACGAAACTTAATTCAAAATCAATTTATCTCCTCCGTATTGGAAAATATTCCTCTCGGGAACTATTTCAAAAGTTTCCGAAGCGAAATATAAACTCCAATCCAATCTGAACTTCGACCTAAGGAAAGTAATGTAGCAAATCGCACATCGTTAATATTGAAATATATTGAGAAATACTACGCTGAACACTTCCAACGAGTGTCTGTCAGCGTTTCACACAGGTAACGATTAGGCTTGAGAATTCTTGATTTATGTGGGCAAAGTTTACATTTAAGCCGACCTAAAAGTGAAACAGTAACCATAATTATACAATTGGGTATCAGTCGCCAGATGTTGTCATGTACAACCCGGCCATTTTATTTACATGTCCTGGCACTCCGTTTGGGAAAACTCTGGGGGCAAGGTTGCAACAATCGCCTTGCTCTGCACCGCTGAAACCGTAGCAAGACATCATGCACGAACGAGGACTAAAATGGTTTCTTCTCTCACAAGTAGTGGCAAAATGCCGTGCACGGACGAGAATGGTCCTTTCTTTGTTTCGCACAATGGTCCTTCCCTCTTAGTTTTTCGCAATGGTCATTTTCCCTTAGTTTTGAGCAATTTAATGCGGCGCTGCCTCACTTAGTAGTGGAAAAGGGAAACAACATTAGTGCTTTAGGGAGCTTTGGCAATAAGTAGCATGATGCTGAGAAATTTGGGAGAAAATCAAGTTTCGAACTAAATGTCAGAGTAGCCGAACTATTCCGTTGAAAGAATATTCGAAGGGATTAAAATTAATGATATTAATGATAAAATTAATGATACCAGTCGGTTGGTACGCCGATTGGCTTCGTCGTTTTCATGATTTCAAGTTGCAATGCTTCTGTACTTCTATCTGATCATCTTATTTATGGACACCATGTGTTCGCCGCGTCTGAAATATCGCGGGTGTAGCCACGATTAGTATTACCGCCAGGGATGCAAGGGAAGCTTCCCATCCAGCTTGTGCAAAAGAAGGGGAACACGAAGAGTCAAGACGTAGAGTAGTCATGCTCAGTAGCATACCCAGCGGCTGGTTTAAGGTGTGAATTAGCTCCTACAGGTCTCAGCAGTAAGACTTTTAATTTCGTGATGTTAGTTTTCTTATTCTGGACCGAAACATGATCAGCACGTAGTACACCATTGACCTCACTTACAGAAATCCTGACTACACCACTGACAGCGCCTACGAAGCACGCAGCTTGCAAATACGTTAATAGCGCGTATACCGATCGTTCCGCCCGGTAGCTCAGTGGGCAGAGCACTGGCCAGAGGTCAAAAAGTCATCGTTCTGCCGTTTACTCCGGTGACACAATTGCTAACTGAAAGAGGCCAAGAGGAGACACAAAAGCCAGTGCTGGCACTGTTAATATACCTACCTATGCACCTACTCTCATTCTCTCGCCTCACTCAGAAAGCACTTATAAAGGTGATAAAAATGAGCAAAACAAGTAAAAAAACAAAAAACTTGTGCACCTTGTCCTTTTTGTCACCTGAATGTTGGCGGAAATTAGGACAAGGATCTTGGCGAACGTTACGCTTACCGTCCAAACCGACGCGCCATTGCGTTAGCATGCGGCGTCTCCCGGACCGCCGGTGTCTCACCGGTGACAAAATGAGACACTCAGGAATGTTGTCGAATTTTGGTCGTGAGCTTGGCAAATGTGCTGCTGGCCCAAATTTGGTAGCGCCGGCGGAGATGGAAGCTCTCTTCTGAGCCAATGAGAATCGAGCGCATTGGGTGCTTGAGTTTTGCTTCGAAGGACGCGTTCTGTTTGGTCTCGTCTGTCTCGTCACGGTAACAGTTGCCTATCAAGTTCCTGCAACAGATACCTACCTTGGTGGTAGTAGGTGATTAAACTATCCGTTCAGGAGCCGATTTTTGCAGAGATATAATCCTGAGAGAAGACTAGGCATGCCAAATATGCCTGGATCTACTGGCGTGGGCTCAGATCCAGATGAGCCTTGACAAGAAAGCATGGGGATAAAAAAGCCAGCAAAGAGAGCAAGGCCTTCAACTTCAAACTGGCTCTCAAGGCAGATTGTGCAGTGTGGTGAAAAATCCAAGGATGGTGGTGTGTGTGAATTCAGTGGTGAAAGAAGAAACCTGAAGCGGCACTGTGTATCAAAGCATCCATGGGCTAAAGAGCCATATCAAATCCGCAATGATTCATTCGGTGTTGGAGGAAGGTGGAGACAGGCATGGAAAATTGGAGGTGAGTCTGGTAAATAAGGTTAAAGGATTTGTACCTTCAGTTCAGTTATACAAATGTGCTAGTACTGGACTACCAGGCCAAATTCTGGTAGGAAATTGCCCTGAGCTCTCACCAAGTTGGTAGGTAGAGCCATTGTATTTATCGGCTTGTATTACCTTTTTACACAAAAAATGGTTTCTTCATTAAGAAAACCTTCTTTTCTGCATTGATTTATTTTGCAATGATGAAACAATTTCTCGAACAAACCTAAAAACAATAATTAGATGATGTTGGAAGGAATATCTAAAAAATTATCATATCAAGATCTTCAGATCAAGGCTTCAGAAGCCACCCTGAAGTGTGTTTTGTGTGCCATTGCCAAATTCTGAGAGCTATTGAGCTGGAACTTTCTAAATTTCCCTAAATATTCATTGTACACATTTTGAGACCCTTTTGAAAATTTTGGTTGTACCGAAGAAGTGTCCAGGCAGTCATTTTGGGGGACATGTTGGTGCATTTCTCCCTTATTCATCCCCCTGAAATGCCTATGATTTTTGGGTATGAACAACAGCTTAATGTATGTGAAAGGTCATTCTGCATCGAATGACATTTTCCCCATCAAATTTAAAAAAAAAAAAAATAATAATTTTGTATACTTGGCATACCTAACGTTCGGTTGTAGGAGCTGACAAGAAAGTGACAGTGCCAAGGAGTTTTCAACCTCATGTTCGCGACCCCCCTCCATTTTTAGCAAAAATATCACCGGATTAGGCCTGTTTGTACCCTGGTATGCATCTCACGGTACGAACAATTCTGCTATGATCAACTTTAGCTGATATAGATGGTGCAGCATGTAAAATAAGGAGGGGGGCTGCCTGTGCAGTAGGCACCCACGGTATCCCGCCTCCCTACGCCCATCGACGAACAAAAACTCAGATGCACGCCTGTTTTCCACGAAATGGTTACTGGCTGCCACTGGGGAATGGAGCCTTCCTTGTGGGTTTGACGGAAAAAAATGAGACACATTTGAGTTCCTGAAATTGTCCGGTGACACAACGGATACTTTTTTTACCTCTGGCACTGGCCCTCGGTCTCCTCTGCCCCGGAAACGCAGGGTTCCAGTTACTGTACATGCCGGTTCAGATCCCGGCTGGGAAGGTTAGTTGGCTACTGGTACGGTAAGGTCGCAGCACCGAGGCGGTCGCGTCGGAGCATTGGCCATACGTTAAACGTTCGGCGAACATTATGCCGTTGAACTGAAATCCCCCCCCCCCGAACGGTGTGTTCACGGCTCACAGGGAAAGTCATGCTTAGCGCGGGTCCTACTCCCTTAAAGCCAGCTGAACAGCATGTGCGTTTAAGCATTGCTTCAGAACTAATGTGATTTCGGATGCGATACGCGCACCAAATTGCACTGCTGGCAAAAGCAAAAGGCGTCATCCGTCACTGGGACTGAGTCCGGACTCCTGGATACAAACCAAACACTATACCAAACACTATACCAAACACTATACCAAACACTATACCAAACACTATACCAAACACTATACCACTTGCCATCCGCGACATGTGTGGTATGCTGAAAGGTTAACCGTTGCATCAGGAAAAATCCCGTCTGGCCGCCTTCCAGTTTTCTGTCGCATGCCCAATCCCGTTAAGGCTGCTTAGCCTGCTTCGTGTACATTATTTGCACATTCACCTATGTTGTCTTGATAAATATGTAATCAGAGGCAAGATACTCGTCAGTAAGCTACATATATTGACTTAGGATGACAAACGCAAGGAAAGAAGATCTGCTCTAGCAGGTGGACTTCTGAGTGCCCACATATCATTTGCTGATTCTCGGCCATGTTGATGGAGTTCAGAATCTGTTCAGTCGGAATGCGACATTCCTAGTTCTAGCAAACAATATTAAATGAGGGGCTAAGTCCCTCCAGAAGAACGATAATTCATTATATTCAACCACTAAATGCACGCCCATGCATCAACACGCAAGCACATATGCAAGCCTGCGTTAGCATGAACTTAAAGAAGAACTGAAGGAAATTAAAACGCGAAACACTCTGACAAAAACATCATCATCATATTAAAAGCGTGCCAGAGTCGGGAAGAGCTGGGACGGTCAAGTGAACTTTTGTGTTATACACGGAGGAGGTCCACTCGCTAGGGTTCCGCCATCGCTCTGATGAAATGGCGGTAATCAAGCGGAAACTATCGGGAATACGTGAGGTGTGAATGTGGTTAAAAACACATCTCTTGCCATTGAAAGTCTCTGGATTGCTACTGGTGTATCATTAATACAGGCAAAGGCAGGGACCGTGGCTGCGATTCGCTGAACGATAGAGAGGAACGGCGGCAGACGCAGAGATGGTAGAGGAGCGGCAGCTAGCAGAACAACAGCTGGCGGAGCGACAGCTGGCGGAGCGGCAGCTAGCAGAGCGACAGCTGGCGGAGCGGCAGCTAGCAGAGCAACAGCTGGCAGAGCGACAGCTGGCGGAGCGACAACTGGAGGAGCGGCAGCTAGCGGTGTGACAGCTAGCAGAGCGACAGCTGGCGGAGCGACAGCTAGCAGAGCGACAGCTGGCGGAGCGACAGCTGGCGGAACGACAACCGGAGGAGCGGCAGCTAGCAGAGCGACTGCTGGCGAAGCGACAGCTAGCAGAGCGACTGCTGGCGGAGCGACAGCTGGCGGAGCGACAGCTGGCAGAGCGACTGCTGGCGGAGCGACAGCTAGCAGAGCGACTGCTGGCGGAGCGACAGCTGGAGGAGCGACAGCTGGCGGAGCGACAGCTGGCGGAGCGACAGCTGGCGGAGCGACAGCTGGCGGAGCGACAGCTGGCGGAGCGACAACTGGAGGAGCGGCAGCTAGCGGTGCGACAGCTAGCAGAGCGACAGCTGGCGGAGCGACAGCTGGCGGAGCGACAACTGGAGGAGCGGTAGCTAGCGGAGCGACAGCTGGCGGAGCGACAGCTGGCAGAGCGACAGCCAGCGGAGCGACAGCTTGCTGAGCGACAACTGGAGGAGCGGCATCTAGCTGAGCGGCAGCTAGCGGAGCGACAACTGGCTGAGCGGCAGCTAGCAGAGCGACAGCTGGCGGAACGACAGCTAGCGGAGCGACGACTGGAGGAGCGGCAGCTAGCGGAGGGGCAGCTAGCAAAGCGACAGCTGGTGGAGAGACGGCTAGCGGAGCGACAACTGGAGGAGTGACAGTCATTGAAAGTATTCGTTTAAAAATGTCGCAAATATTTATTACATACGACTATATTAGCCATCAGTTTCTGGCGGAGATCAACTTCTATGGCTACCATCTCGGTATTACCAGCGATCAATACACCTAGACCATTGATGGAGGCTTACTAGCAAAGCTGCTGCAGCAAATTGCAAAGGTGGTTTGCCAAAAGTGGATGCTGGTGTTGCAATGCAGATTTCGTGACGCAAATTTGAAAATTTGAAGCAAGTTTCTAGTGCGACCACCCCAGTAGTGTTGCAGCCGCAGCACCTGCAACATTGCATTCTCTACCCATGATCGAGGCTGTCACTGAAAAACAGTGGCATTATGAGAACATTTGTGCACTTGCGCAGTCTTCCTTTGCTTGTTGCTAATCTCATGTCTCTAACTGATCAAATCCGTGTAGAAATCAAATGCCAACTATTCACTTTTCTCTGCATCCACGATTCACCCAGCATGTTCGCCAATACTGCACCAGCGCTCTCTTTGTGCTTTTCCTGTATGCGATTCTAGGTCACTATACAAAAATGCACTTGAACTGATTTGCCGCCTGTCTGTTCAGGCAACGATTAAATAAACAATGGCGTCTGGAATGCGACGTTGGCATAAACTAAGTCGGACCGGACGTCTGGTATGCTGCCTCGCATGTCGGCGCGAGATGGCTCTCTGACTCCCTCGCCGGAAACTGTCTCACCCTTCAAGTAGTTCTTGAGTGTTTGCCATTATCGCAAGCCTTTGTATGATGCATGCCATTCTTGCCGCTCCAAATGGGAATGCAGTGTATGGCTGAATACATTCTGATTCTGGAGATTTCCTCCTTTGCCTATCCATGACAGAACAATGGCCTCTGGTTACAAAGGACGTTTCACAAGTCGCCCAACAGACTCTCTTTAAATCTTATATAGACGTATGGCGTTTCTCGAGACTTTTAGTTGCGTTTCCATGGCATGTCAGGTCACCCGAGTATGCCATGTCCTTGCGGTTCCTTTCGATTGTCTGCACTACCGGTTGAATTGTTCCCAACGGTGCGTTCCATCATTGAGTCATTCCTGGCATACACACACATACACACACACACACACACACCACAAACACGCATGCATATATATATATATATATATATATATATATATATATATATATATATATATATATATATATATATATATATATATATATATATATATATATATATATATATATATATTTATATATATATATATATATATTTATATATATATATATATATATCTATATATATATATATATATATACCTTATATACTCTATACATGCTCTACTTGGTCGCACGTGCATCTCGAGTTGCGAAGGGTGCGTCAAATGTTAGTTACTAACGGACACAGCAACACTGTTTTCGACACAATCACGCGAAGCATGCTTAATAAGCTTTCACATCGTACTGGCCAGGACACATGTGACACTGATAACGACATCAACACCTTCTATAAAAACGCCATCACACCCTCTTGGAAGGGAGATGAAAAGGCCATCAGTGACATAGTCACGACGAACTCTATACATATCCAACCAGGCCACAAAATTCGTCTCCTCGTCTACTACAAAACACCGAAATCATCATTTCTCATCATGTGCAATGACGGTTTCAAGCACACAACACTGAACAGACCGATGTAGTATACCGTTTCAGATGTACTACCGGGGACTGTGCAATCCACGACGTCTGTTACATTGGTCATACAACCACGACACTCAGCCGCCGCTTCATCATGCATCTCCAGGACGCTGTCCCCAGGAACCACCTCCGAGAACGCCACGGAGTACGGCTCACCAGAGCCATGCTGACAGCTGACACTTCCATCATCTTACACTGTCATGACAAACGGTGGCTGGTGGCGGCTGATGCAATCTACATCAGAGACACTACACCCATCATCAACGCACAAAACAAGACATACACACACCTGGCTCTGTATGACAAATCTTTAGCCGTATAATGGCGTACCAAAGTGAGTTTGAAAGTGGTATGGTATCTAATCCATTTCGGAATCCTAACCCATTAAGCGCCTATGAAAATAATGTTTGTGAAATATATGACAATTTTTGCTGGTGTATCTGCTATGTGCTATTTGTGTGACCTATGTGAATCGTTTAATTCATTCTTGAATATGATTAATGTTGATTGAAACGTCGAAAATATGAACATAGTGTAACGAATCACGAACTATATCAACTTAAGAGTGACTTTATTACATTTTCCCTCCTTTTCACCATTACTTTCGTTGGTAATCTTCTGCATAATATCTCCAGCGAACAACGAAAAGTCATGTGAAAACAAGAAAACGTGCATAAAAAGAGGATAAACGCAGACAACGCTATCGTCGCTAACTCGCGCCCTGGAGGGCCTGTGAAAATTACGCGCACTGGAGTGGGGGGGGGGGACTCCGCCCACCCCCTAAGATCTCGGCTCCTATTAAAGCGGGAGTAACGAAACTTGCAGGGTCGATGGGTACAGTAGTGAACTCTATTGTGTGCAAAGTTCATGATCTTAGGTCAACATCTTCAAGGTCAAATGAGGTCACATATGTCAAAATTTCCTTGTTTTGCGTGGCTTGGCTTGTCATTGTTATGGATCTCTGTGATTGTGTTTAAGTGCTCCAAAATGGGCATCAATGATGTTTTGGACATTACTAATGATGCAATGCAGATGCTGGACCCCGTATTTGACCTCAGGTCACCTACATAGCAGTACTTTATCAGGTCAGTTACCTGTTCCAGTTACCGGAACCGGGCCGCCCGCCCGACTGATCCTTCGGGTAGCTCGGCGCAATCGGCTTTGCGAAGAAGGGAGTGAAGTACATGAATAAAGTATGGAACGCTTAGGTACACAATGACAAACAGTAGTTTTCAGGATGTGTAGGGAGTAACATGCAAAGCGACGTCAATCGCATGACAGTCATTTGCATTTATGATAACATTCCAGTTGACCAAGTTTAGTTCCATTAACCTGTCATGAACTTGACCTGACTTGACCTCGGTGACCTTATATGACCTTGAAAATATATAGCATAACAATATGCATCAAACAAGTCGCTAGTGTTGCCAAGAACCCTTCCCTTTTGCCAATATACGGGAAGCGCATCAGCGCCGATTTTTGTGTTCTGGCGCTACGAAATGTTTTGACTTTAACGGACACTAACTCTACAAAATGTCGGCAAAATTTCGTTTTTCTTCCTTTAAATGACGCGCCTGACATTTCTAAGCTAGTACGCCAAAAATGGTGTATATCGACCGGTAAAATCTGGAGTTATGTACGAAAAACCGGAGGGGTGGACGGATTTCGCGCCCCCCCCCCTCCAGTGCGCGTGTTAGTGATGCATACATACGTGAAAACCTGCTTCGGATATATTCGAGTATATTTGCATATAATGCATATATATATATATATATATATATATATATAATTATGGATGGAGCAGCCGCCATTACTGGGACATGCACGATGAGGGCGGTACTACATTTTAACGCAAATTGATGATTGTCTTGGCTTTGTTTTTATTCCTCCTATTATTTCTGTCCGCTGGCCGCTGATATCCGGAAATTCGGAAAGCAAAAGGTCTGTTGTGTCTTCTTTCGTTGTGTAGTAGTTCAACAGTTTTCTTCCTGTCCAATCTGTGGACGGTGGACTTGATGTTCAACTTTTAAGCGCTAAGTGGTGGATTGAGGTACATTAAAACGGATTGCTTACGATATACCTTGTTACTCATTGGAACACTATGCATTTCACAATGCAGGACTGATGAAATGTGCCTTTCCAGATTGGTGTATTCGGTGGCGGGAGCTCGACATGTTCGCCGCCAATAATGATGCAATGTTGTTTGTCCTCTTCCAGTCTGATAGAAAAGTTGTACAACTTGATCCACGTTTTCACTCATCCCATTCAAATTTCCCTCTTTGGTCAAATTTGTACGCCACTTTCTCCATTTTTCTCAATTTGAAGACAATATACCCATGACGTCGTGCATATGCACCTAATGCACCTCTCAATCGAGGGAAATGAGAATTTATGAAAGGCGAAATGGGAGTCATATTTTGTGCATTTTTCCTCGCGGTGAGACTTGTGAAGCACATGGCTACATTGGCTGTGAAACACATTGGCTACGTTGGCTATCATGCCTATACAGCACGCATGAGGTGGGCCTACAATTATTTTCGTGTTGCTAAACCCAGCCCCATTCTGCCCCATTCGGCCATGGGCTTCACGTTCAATTTCTATAAAAGAAAATTCATTGAATTGGTAACACCAATTATTGTCTCCGCTTACATGTCTCCACCCTTGTTGATAGGTGTGATGCTTGTCTGGAGAAAAAAAAGGTTTCTTCAACGGCGTAATATATGGCATGAAAATCAGGAGACAATATGTGCAGATTAAATGGAAACACATTTCTCCAAGTCGGTGCCTTTCACATCAAACACGTGCATGCAACCTACGCAACCTCCCAAATGTTTTCCTCCCCGATCCCTCGACTCTTGAGTAAGCGTAACAATAGTACACCAACACTTCATCTTCATAAATGGATCCATGCTGGGATAAATTGAGAAAATCGCAGCGCCATACGGATTTTTAAACTGATTATTTCTTTGCTGGCAGCTGCTTACTATGTTGAGTTCAATATCATAAGATTAATATGATGTCGAAGGAACTTGCCGTCATGCCCCGTGCTACGCAAGTCGGGTGTTGGCTTGGCTTATTCCTAGATCAGCAATAGTTCCAGAGATGACTTGTCCATGTTGTCCTTGGTCGAGGTTAAGTAATGTCGATGGTCGAGTTTGGGTAATGTCGATGGTCGAGGATGGGTATTGTCGATGGTCGAGGTTGGGTAATGTCGATGGTCGAGTTTGGGTAGTGTCGATGGTCGAGGTTGGGTAATGTCGATTGTTGATGTCTGGTAATGTCAATTGTCAAGTGCATGCATATCATAATAAATTATATTGACTAAAGTTTACCTTGGTGTCATAGATGGTCATGTGTAGCTGAACATTTCACACACTACGCATGGAGTTAGCAGTTTTTCACGTTCGAGTTATCCATACCGGTGTTAGCAGTACTTTTTACGTTCGAGTCCATACAGGTGTGGCTGGACTACACCTAGATCACAATATGCATTGAAGACCCTTGATCTAATCCAATCCGGATTCGTGAAAGCTCAATCCATGTATAATCCAAATTCATTCGTAACCAGACAGGGATTCCAAATCTAACCTGATCGGGAAGATGATTCAGCAGGTAAAGCAACAGGGTATCTACCAGATGAATCATATATTCAATTAAAAAGGACTCGAAGCTGTTACAAAAATTGTACCTAGTCCAATCCAGATCCAATCCTTTTTAAAAATCAGTACTGATGATCAAATCCCCGTTATGCGCTAGTTTTGTTTCAGTTTATTGCTCCATGCTATAAGCTTCGAGCATCACTACCCAACATTTAAATCAATTGATCATTTGCTTCATTTGCATCTACAGAAGGAGCTAAGGGAACGACATGTGCCTTTTGAAAAGCTCTGAACTAGCTTAGCTTGAACACACAAAAAATCCATATCCAGGCAGGGGTGGAATTACATGTACGAATGGCTGCGGATACAGCAGCACCTCAATCTTCTGGAGCGGTTGTGGTCCAATATATTCAAGCCTTAACATTAAGGTCGTCGAATGTATGACAATATTAGCTAAAAGCTCCACAGGCACGGTAATTATTTTGTGAAAGTTTCACCACTATATCCAATAATCTTAATCTCTGAGGTATCCTAGGTCTTTTGCATATTAGGATTAGATCGGAAGCAACTTTTCAACGTGAAAAGTGATCTGCGATTGGTATTGCAATGTTGCAACTTGCAAGTGCTCGTTATCTATAAGTTTCAGTTGAAGTTCTAAAAATCCTGATTTAAAAAAAGTTCTTGAAATGTGGTATAATATAGTTCTTATATGGTAATTATTCGCAGTATTATGTAGTTCTTGGAACGTGGTTCTTGAACTTGTGGTATATTTAAAGTGTAGTTCATAGCTAGACCAGCGATTTGCAGCACACCACATCCTTCAAAAGGTGCTAGTGGGTGCTGTGAGGTGCACAATATGTCACTATTTCCCGGGAAGTTACCGCGTGCTTTACCCGATGAAAATCGGCGACAATATTGTCATCCTAAACTAAAAATTTGGGATGTACAGAAACATCTTACGTTATCTAAGAATTTCTTGAACCCGTGGGTCTACGCCGTGGCAACAATATGCGTGTCTTCAACTCGTTACAGGAACCCGTGGGTCTACGCCGTGGTAAAGACTAGCGTGTCGGCATCTCGTTACAGGAACCCGTGGCCGTAGTAGCAATTTGCGTGTCGACATCGCGTTCGGGAACCCCTGGGTCTAGGCCGTGGTAACAATTTGCGTGTCGACATCTCGCTACGGGAGCCCGTGCCGGCTGGTGGCCGCTGTTTTTGGAGGACCTTGTCACACCCTCTCCTGTCGACATCTCGCTACGGGAGCCCGTGCCGGCTGGTGGCCGTTGTTTTTAGAGGACCTTGTCACACCCTCTCCTGTCGACATCTCGCTACGGGAGCCCGTGCCGGCTGGTGGCCGCTGTTTTTGGAGGACCTTGTCACACCCTCTCGTGTCGACATCTCGCTACGGGAGCCCGTGCCGGCTGGTGGCCGCTGTTTTTGGAGGACCTTGTCACACCCTCTCCTGTCGACATCTCGCTACGGGAGCCCGTGCCGGCTGGTGGCCGCTGTTTTTGGAGGACCTTGTCACACCCTCTCCTGTCGACATCTCGCTACGGGAGCCCGTGCCGGCTGGTGGCCGCTGTTTTTGGAGGACCTTGTCACACCCTCTCCTGTCGACATCTCGCTACGGGAGCCCGTGCCGGCTGGTGGCCGTTGTTTTTAGAGGACCTTGTCACACCCTCTCCTGTCGACATCTCGCTACGGGAGCCCGTGCCGGCTGGTGGCCGTTGTTTTTGGAGGACCTTGTCACACCCTCTCCTGTCGACATCTCGCTACGGGAGCCCGTGCCGGCTGGTGGCCGCTGTTTTTGGAGGACCTTGTCACACCCTCTCCTGTCGACATCTCGCTACGGGAGCTCGGGAGCCCGTGCCGGCTGGTGGCCGTTGTTTTTGGAGGACCTTGTCACACCCTCTCCTGTCGACATCTCGCTACGGGAGCCCGTGCCGGCTGGTGGCCGCTGTTTTTGGAGGACCTTGTCACACCCTCTCCTGTCGACATCTCGCTACGGGAGCCCGTGCCGGCTGGTGGCCGCTGTTTTTGGAGGACCTTGTCACACCCTCTCCTGTCGACATCTCGCTACGGGAGCCCGTGCCGGCTGGTGGCCGCTGTTTTTGGAGGACCTTGTCACACCCTCTCCTGTCGACATCTCGCTACGGGAGCCCGTGCCGGCTGGTGGCCGCTGTTTTTAGAGGACCTTGTCACACCCTCTCCTGTCGACATCTCGCTACGGGAGCCCGTGCCGGCTGGTGGCCGCTGTTTTTGGAGGACCTTGTCACACCCTCTCCTCTGACCAGAACCGACTCAGCAGATGCGACATTGACGTACCAATCAATGTGCCGGATTTGGGTGCCATTGGACCCGCCGTTTGATGGGTGAGTGCACCAATTCCATTCGTCAATAGTACCCTTGGCTGTCCGTCTGACGAGCGCGACAACATGGGTGCGAGAACAATGCAAGGTGATTAGGACAGTGCGGCAAAGGTACGTGAAGTTTGAGCATGTCAACGTTTGCCCTGGACGAACGTTTCTGGTGAGCCAACTTTTCCCCCGAACGAACTTTGCGAGGCGGAGGAAGGGGCTACGTCCTGTCTTCACAAACGGCGACGCCATGTGGCCTCAACTGCTGAGTGCGTCGTAAAGCCACGATCCTACCTACCTGTCTTCACGAACTTCTGGCTTGCATTAATGAACTTCTCGCTCACCTTTATGATTCCTTCCCGTGAACAAATGTTTTACTGTATAGACTTTCGTCTTTTGCGGACTTTTTCACGTTGCAAATGTTTGCCAAATGGAACTTTGTGCCATGTAAAGTTATGGCAGACAAACTTCTGCGATGTAAACATTCACCCATACAAAGGCGTAGGAATGTGAAGAAAGCAGGAATCCAAGTCACATCTTTAGTCCATTCTGTTCATGCAACGCCCATGAATCAATGTTTAATGTTCAATGTTCTCGAAAGATGTCGCGTGTATGGGCCTTGTGGCAGCGTTGTACCTTCTCTCACGACTCAGGGCCATATCAACGCCGAATTCCTCGTGCCTCTTTCCAACGTTTGTTCTACTAACTCCTGTGCTTACGAACTACGAGGTGCACATTTGTGTCCTATAAACTGCAAGCTTGAGGACACTTGCTGGTGGAACGTGTAGATAGGCAAACCAGAGGAATAATATACGCTAAATTACATTCCGAAACATCCAAAAGACTAACTACGTGCAACAACAAGCTACTTAGAACCATAACGAGCTTGCAAAACCGAGGCCACATTGATATAATAGCGTAACAATGAGGTAAATCGGGGTCACGAGAGCGTTGCATGGAGTTCACACATTGCTCTCATGCTGATAGGGCACAGCGGTCCATGAGCGAGTACCACAAGCACGTGTGTCACACACATCATCACCTAGAGGTTACAGTACACACCTCAGCCCATTTCGGCTGAGCGTGACACGTTGGACGAGCGCAGCATGCCCTCAGCCACCCCACCTACTTACCCCAGAGTGAGGAAGCGCAGCATGCCCTCAGCCACCCCACCTACTTACCCCAGAGTGGGGGCAGCATGCCTCAGCCACCCCACCTACTTACCCCAGAGTGAGGAAGCGCAGCATGCCCTCAGCCACCCCACCTACTTACCCCAGAGTGAGGAAGCGCAGTATGCCCTCAGCCACCCCACCTACTTACCCCAGAGTGAGGAAGCGCAGCATGCCCTCAGCCACCCCACCTACTTACCCCAGAGTGAGGCAGCGCAGCATGCCCTCAGCCACCCCACCTACTTACCCCAGAGTGAGGCAGCGCAGCATGCCCTCAGCCACCCCACCTACTTACCCCAGAGTGAGGCAGCGCAGTATGCCCTCAGCCACCCCACCTACTTACCCCAGAGTGAGGCAGCGCAGCATGCCCTCAGCCACCCCACCTACTTACCCCAGAGTGAGGAAGCGCAGCATGCCCTCAGCCACCCCACCTACTTACCCCAGAGTGAGGAAGCGCAGCCCGATGCGGCCCATGTCGAGCGGCGGCGTGTCCACTAAGCCGGACGGGACTGGACGACGCCCACTAGCACATGCCGGGTGTGCCGGCGAGAGCGAGCTGTGCCAGCTGCTGCTGCGCCGCGCCGCTGTCGTCGCCGACACGAGCGGCACAGTTCTGCGGCTGGCCGGCGGGCGGCGCGCCTTCGGCCACCAGCACCGCCCACGCCAAAATAGTTCCCCACCAAATGTCGCCCCACGCTCCCCCTGGGCGCGCCAGGCCGGCCAAGACGTGGCCGATGCGTGGGGAACGGTGGCGGAGACGTGTCGCGAGCGTCTGGCCAGGGTGCGTGTCGGCGCCGCGTCAGGCCACACCCTCGCTGGTGCAGAGTGTGGTGTTGCGCGGTGCGCAGGCCACCGGCCAGGCCGACTCAGTCGCTGACGCGGGTCTGGCGCGGCAGCAGGTGGTCGGCGGCGGGCTGCGCACACTGACGCCGCGACATGAGACAACGCTGAACGGGCCGCAGCGAGGAGCCAGCACAGCATGACTGGCCCGGCGCGGACTCGGCTGCTGGCTTGGCTGGCGCTGCTGCCGGCTCTGGTGCACCTCTCGGAAGCAGCGGTAAGTCAGCTGCAGGCGTGCGTCACCTCGTCCAGCAACCTCACATCGCTGAGGTGCTTTTACGTCAGTCAGGGTGAGTGGACCATTTCGCATCTTTCGAACTGTGCGCCTATCGTTGAGATACATGCTCGCGTGTTCTTTAGGTACTGGAGATTGTCTGATATAAAGATGCCGCCTGCTTGTCCGCTTGATGTTGTTTATGAATCCTGTGCTCCCCACACGTATGTATTCATCGGTGTGCTCATGTGCGAATTAGACGGGACTGATACGTCTGCAGCCTACTACCCTGTGTGCACCTTGTGCCCACCGGTACGTCTGCAGCCTACTACCCTGTGTGCACCTTGTGCCCACCGGTACGTCTGCAGCCTACTACCCTGTGTGCACCTTGTGCCCACCGGTACGTCTGCAGCCTACTACCCTGTGTGACCTTGTGCCCACCGGTACGTCTGCAGCCTACTACCCTGTGTGCACCTTGTGCCCACCGGTACGTCTGCAGCCTACTACCCTGTGTGCACCTTGTGCCCACCGGTACGTCTGCAGCCTACTACCCTGTGTGCACCTTGTGCCCACCGGTACGTCTGCAGCCTACTACCCTGTGTGCACCTTGTGCCCACCGGTACGTCTGCAGCCTACTACCCTGTGTGCACCTTGTGCCCACCGGTACGTCTGCAGCCTACTACCCTGTGTCCACCGGTACGCCAGCTGCCGTCCCGCTGGTGTGTCTGGAGTGGTGGACTATTGTCGTCAACCGTGCCGCGCCTCGTGCGGCCCAGCGGACATAGCCAGTACTGCGAGAGGGGCGGAGCCATCCTCTGTCGGTGGTGATCTGCGCGGTGGGCGGAGTCATACGCGGCGCGACGTGTGCCATCTACCCGGAGCGGACGGTCGCCGACCTGTTGGATGCGCAGAAAGCTGTCGCTGGCAGCCGCGTTGAGCATGGGACGGCTGTCTTGGTAGAACCAAGAGCGCCGACAGGCCTTCAGCAGCTCCGAGTTGTATTTTCCATAGTGAAAGCCGCAGATGCCACTTCAACCCCAGCATGTTGCGATTTCATTTGACCCGTGCAATACAAATAGCGCTCCGACCTATTCATGTGCAGGGAGCATTGATTAGAGGTATGGAGTAGGTGTGGTAACCGTGCTGACTACTGGTACTAAATGAGAATGCACAAATGAACGCTCGGGTGAATTTTAACAAAATAATTGAAAGCTGGTGATTGAAAGCTTGAAGCTTGCAACCTGAGACAAATATTGGAGAGATTGCTCGATAGTGTGTCATGTTGCAATGTTTGTAGGGGAGCGGTTCTGAGCGAAGGTCACGACAGATTAAGTCTTAAGTTAGATTAAGTTGCTTAGATTAAGTTGCTCGTGTCTCATTAAATTCCATACATAGCGTGTCATACCTGAGCCGGACAGACTTTTGTACACACTGCGATTACACAGAAAAGATTGCAATGCACAATGAATTTCATAGCGCAGAGTTTGGACATGTTGACTTGGAAAACAAACTAAGTCTTGGTAAGTTGTAACCCTGGGGCGGAAATGTGCTAATCATCGGTGCATAGGAAGCCAAATTGCATGTATTTTTCTGGAGAGTCAAAGCAAAATGTCGATGATCTTATAATAAAAAGAGGATTTGAAAGTATTTTTGCATTGAATATTATAAGTGTAACCAGCCACATCTTTCATAGTAGTGCCACTTTTGCCACCCATTTCATTTTATATGGCTTTAGAAACAAACCATAATCGTTTCAAAACCGTTTAAGTTGTTTTTTTTTCGACATGAAACTTCGGCTATTGCTTTCATCACAGTCGCTACAATGACACATTCTTAACCACAGTCAGTAGCGCAGCCAAGATTTTCTTAACGGGAGAGCCCGACGGGAAGAATGGAAAGAAAAGGAGAAAGCTTCTGGAACGCGAAGTTCACCGAAAATCAAGGGTTTTACGTGTTGAAATCTCAATTTTATCCTTTGTTCTAGTGTACTTTAGGATGTTAGGTGGGTGGCTGCGCCTCTGACCACGGTACACACGCATGCACTGAAGTACCCATTGGCTGTCGTAGTGTGGAAGCTGGTCTCCCCTCACATCACAAGCGTGACATCACTCCGCCTCTCTTGTTGCATTGTCACATAACTCCGCCTCTCTTGTTGCATTGTCACATCACTCCGCTTCTCTTGTTGCATTGTCACATCACTCCGCCTCTCTTGTTGCATTATCACATCACTCCGCCTCTCTTGTTGCATTGTCACATCACTCCGCCTCTCTTGTTGCATTGTCACATCACTCCGCCTCTCTTCCAGGCATGCAAGGGCTGTGTGGTGCAAAACTGCATCTGTGAAGGCGACAAGGGATACGCGGGCAACCCGGGCATCACGGGCCTGCAAGGCTCGCAAGGTTTCCCCGGCGACATGGGCCCTGAAGGGCCGGGCGGCCCCGTCGGCCGCAAGGGCGTTCGCGGCGAGGAGGGTGCCCAAGGCGCCAAGGGCGACCGAGGCTCGCCAGGAGTGCACGGCTTCACTGGAGCGCCCGGTATCCTGGTGAGAAGGCTGCCGCCCAGTCCTGTGTACCGTCGCCGGCCATTGGGCATCGCCACAAACGTCTAAGCTTAGTGTTCAAATATGCAATGGTCTGATTTGCTTACATGCAATGCAGCAAGGTCATGCCCTCTGTACTGCTTCAAATACACGGACATTGACACCCATGTATGCATATATATATATATATATATATATATATATATATATATATATATATATATATATATATATATATATATATATATATATTGGGCTGACCCAATTGGACGGGAGGCACGCTCTACACGGTTCCATGTTAAAAGTTGATATTATTGGGTGGAAAAGCCAGCATTGAGGGAGCACTTCCCACCCACCCCCCTGAAAAGTAAGTATATAAATCAACGCCGCTCGCTGAGAGGGTCATGGCTCCCCTGGACAGGGGGCACTGGGTCGTTACACCGGCCTGGATATCTCCGGACAGCCGGTCCGAGAAACCCGGTCCGGCACGGCTTTTTTAATGCGGGTACCAACCCACTGGCACGTCCGTGAAGTAAACAGTCACAGCAAACGGCTCCAGCAGACAACCCCAGCAACCGGTAACTATGCGAACTAAATTAATGTTATGGGTCAGAATTATCAAGCTATGTATGCTAATTTATTGGGAAACAAGTTCCAGATGAATGCATAAGTACACAAACGTGCTTCATAACATGAATATATTTACAATTGGTGCTGTTGCTATTGCATAGCATGGTCCCAGCAACAAGCACCGATTGTAACTAAATTAATATCATGGAGTAAATCTATGCATCCATGAATTCATCTGTGACTTGTTTTTCAATACCTTATCATGTTTAGCTACAGAAAGCTGCTACCTAATGTAAATGTATTTGGCATAGTTGCTTGTTGCTGGAGCCGTCTGCTGGAGCCGTCTGCTGGAGCCGTTTGCTGGAGCCGTCTGCTGGAGCCGTCTGCTGGAGCCGTCTGCTGGAGCCGTCTGCTGTAGCCGTCTGTGGTGGCCGTCTGTGGTGGCCGTCTGCGGTGCCCTTCTGCGGTGGCCGTCTGCTGGAGCCGTCTGTGGTGGCCGTCTGCGGTGGCCGTCTGCGGTGGCCGTCTGCTGGAGCCGTCTGCTGGAGCTGTCTGCTGGAGCCGTCTGCTGGAGTCGTTTGCTGGAGCCGTCTGCTGGAGCTGTCTGCTGAAGCCGTCTGCCGGAGCCGTCTGCTGGAGCTGTCTGCTGGAGCCGTCTGTGGTGGCCGTCTGCTGGAGCCGTCTGCTGGAGCCGTCTGCTGGAGCTGTCTGCTGGAGCCGTCTGCTGAAGCTGTCTGCTGGAGCCGTCTGCTGGAGCCGTCTGCTGGAGCCGTCTGCTGGAGCCGTCTGCTGGAGCCGTCTGCTGGAGCCGTCTGTGGTGGCCGTCTGCTGGAGCCGTCTGTGGTGGCCGTCTGCTGGAGCCGTCTGCTGGAGCCGTCTGCTGGAGCCGTCTGCTGGAGCCGTCTGCTGGAGCCGTCTGCTGGAGCCGTCTGCGGTGGCCGTCTGCGGTGGCCGTCTGCTGGAGCCGTCTGTGGTGGCCGTCTGCTGGAGCTGTCTGCTGGAGCCGTCTGCTGGAGCCGTCTGCTGGAGCCGTCTGCTGGAGCCGTCTGCTGGAGCCGTCTGCTGGAGCCGTCTGCTGGAGCCGTCTGTGGTGGCCGTCTGCTGGAGCCGTCTGCTGGAGCCGTCTGCTGGAGCCGTCTGCTGGCTGCTGGAGCCGTCTGCTGGAGCCTCTGGTGGCCGTCTGCTGGAGCCGTCTGCTTGAGCCGTCTGCTGGAGCCGTCTGCTGGAGCCGTCTGCTGGTGGCCGTCTGCTGGGGCCGTCTGCTGGAGCCGTCTGCTGGAGCCGTCTGCTGGAGCCGTCTGCTGGAGCCGTCTGCTGGAGCCGTCTGCTGGAGCCGTCTGTGGTGGCCGTCTGCGGTGGCCGTCTGCGGTGGCCGTCTGCGGTGGCCGTCTGCGGTGGCCGTCTGCTGGAGCCGTCTGCTGGAGCCGTCTGCTGGAGCCGTCTGCTGGAGCCGTCTGTGGTGGCCGTCTGCGGTGGCCGTCTGTGGTGGCCGTCTGTGGTGGCCGTCTGTGGTGGCCGTCTGCGGTGGCCGTCTGCGGTGGCCGTCTGCGGTGGCCGTCTGCGGTGGCCGTCTGCGGTGGCCGTCTGCGGTGGCCGTCTGCGGTGGCCGTCTGCGGTGGCCGTCTGCTGGAGCCGTCTGCGGTGGCCGTCTGCGGTGGCCGTCTGCGGTGGCCGTCTGCGGTGGCCGTCTGTGGTGGCCGTCTGCTGGAGCCGTCTGCTGGAGCTGTCTGCTGGAGCCGTCTGCTGGAGCCGTCTGCTGGAGCCGTCTGCGGTGGCCGTCGCTGGGTGGCCGTCTGCGGTGGCCGTCTGCGGTGGCCGTCTGCGGTGGCCGTCTGCGGTGGCCGTCTGCGGTGGCCGTCTGCTGGAGCCGTCTGCGGTGGCCGTCTGCTGGGGCCGTCTGCGGTGGCCGTCTGTGGTGGCCGTCTGCTGGAGCCGTCTGTGGTGGCCGTCTGCTGGAGCCGTCTGCGGTGGCCGTCTGCGGTGGCCGTCTGTGGTGGCCGTCTGCTGGAGCCGTCTGCGGTGGCCGTCTGCGGTGGCCGTCTGCGGTGGCCGTCTGTGGTGGCCGTCTGCTGGAGCCGTCTGCTGGAGCTGTCTGCGGTGGCTATCGCGAACTTCACGGACATCCCACTGGCAGCACCGGCTCATCAAGCTTTGACCGAATATAAGCCGTATGGTCAGTTCATCCCTGCCCTTGGGGGTCAAATGTTTACATTATATGGGCATAAAGTGGCCTAAATATGGCGGATCAAATTTAACGGCGCAATCAAACTTGTTAGTAGCTGGAGCCTCCCTTCAACCAAGCCCTGTCTACTGGGGGGAGGAGGGGAAGGAGTTTGTGCTCGGTTGGTCTGCGGTACTTCTGGTCAAACCTTTTCTCGTCGTCAAGTGGCCTCCCAGGAGCGGGTCCAGAAAACTCAAACCGGTTTTTCTGTGTCGTCTGGACAAATTATTCTTACAACATTTTATCATTATATATACATATATATATATATGTGTATATATATATATATATATATATATATATATATATATATATATATATATATATACAACCATTTCATGTGCTTCAGAGTGAGGTGGCGGTTCGGGATGTTTATGTTGGGACAAAGTTCATCTGGGATTTCCTTCTCTTCTCGCTCGCCCAGCGCATTCACGCGTGTCAGCGTGCCGTCTGGCTTAGTGGCCCTTTTCCATAATTTGGCTTTTCCGTGAGACCATGAAATTGTGTAATTGCCAGAGTGCTTTAGGGGCGGTAGACGTGGACCCAGCAGTTGAGGAACAGTGGGGCTCGCTGACTGTAACTGTCTGTTTTTAGGGTCTGCCGGGGGACGTGGGCAGCCGCGGACCGGTGGGGTTCCCCGGCTGTAACGGCACCGATGGTCGGATCGGCCTGTCAGGCCTGCCCGGCCTCACGGGACCTCGTGGACAGCCAGGTCAGTGGAGTGGTGCGAGTGAGACTGACAACAGCCGGGGTACTCACCGAGGCTGGCTCAGGCTGTTGTCACCGAGGCTGCCCCCCCCCCGGCTCCGTGGACAGCCAGGTCAGTGGAGTGGTGCGGCTGAGACTGACAACAGCCGGGGTACTCACCGAGGCTGGCTCAGGCTGTTGTCACCGAGGCTGGCTCCCGGATTGACCGCATGTCAGTTTGAATGCTTCGAATTTAATACGAGTTCGCTTGGGTTAAGCTTTCCCTTAATTTATCTTGTCGCCACTGTGTTCATGAGCTATGACATGCCCGGCAACATCCCTAAATCTAAATCCTTCAGGTTAATATGCCTTCACATAACCACTCGTAGAGCCAGCCGCATTCTCTAGAGGCAAACGAAAGCTGGTAGGGAAATAGTCAGAGACATGTGCGCGTAGTTGGGTGCGGGGAGAGGACTAGTGTCCTCACTTTCGGCAGCGCCTGTCTGATGGGAAAGAGGAGCCCCTCTGACTGGACAAGGTGTCCCTACGGGATGTCTGAGTGCACCCCATTGGAATGTTCAGCCAGAGGAACTCCTCTGAGTGCGAACCGCGTCAACCCATGGGCACTTGAGTACACTCTCACCTTTGACATTTCATCAGTTAGTAGCGCCCCCTCGGATAAATGGCACCCCACCCCCAAAAATCGTACCCTTGCTTTTCCTGTAGCTCATACGCTTCTGGTCTGAGGGGATTGATTAAAAGGCCAACTTCCTCACATGTTCACAAATATAATTGATTTCGAGTACATGATCTGATATGTTTATGAAAATAAGCTTCTTTAAAAGCATGTGCATAGTTTCTGAGAAAATTACTAATTCTTACACTGTTTGGCTTAATAGGCACTGTCCTTCTGACTGACCTTCATTTATATGGCAACGACAATGCGTTGGAAGATATTATATGTCGAAATTTAAGGTTATCAAAGGTAGACTCCCTGAAGTTGGCTGCGAAGAATATGTCCGATGCAGTTTTGCACCCGAATTCCAAGAATGTGTTCAGTATTTAAAGTAGACCACCATTGATAACTTCGAAAACTAACCTTGCAGACTTCCAAACCGATTGCTGATGCGAGGGAAATTAGCTGTTTTCGGAATCACCGTGCCAAGCTGCATGATATCTATAATTTCAGCAAAATCCAAAACGTCCACCGTCAATGATCCTCAACTTTGACTTTGAATATCTTCAAACATGTTGTCGACGTCAGAAAAGCAAACCCAGTTTCGGAATCCACTTGCTAAGCTGCACCACACATGTGGTATTCAGCGAAATCTATGTATTCCGCTGAATATCCAACATCTCCAAATTCCACGAGGAGTTCTGCAGCATTCTCGGAATTCAAAATTATTAAGGCCATGGGTGGAGAATATCCTGGGACAGGTATGCCACACCAGTGTTGCCGAGGCATAGCATAGGGATTATGGGCATTGCCTGAACATCAAGAATGCCATCAACAATACCATTTTCCACACTAACTTTGGCTGTGATCCTTCACTTATGAGTCGGACTCACGGTTGGGGACGTCGGCATTGGTAAAGAACACACACGCAACTTCATCGGCACTGTCGACTACTGCTTCATCTGCAGGTGTGTCTAACTGTGCATATGTGCAACTGTGTGTGTCTGCGCGAGTGTACGCCGTGCGTGTCCGCGAGACTGTACACCGTACGTGTCCGGCGAGTATAGTCAGACTCGCGGACACTCGCCGTACGTGTCCGCGCGAGTGTACGCCGTACGTGTCCGGCGAGTGCACGCCGTACGTGTCCGCGCGACTGTACACCGTGCGTGTCCGCGCGAGTGTACGCCGTGCGTGTCCGCGCGACTGTACACCGTACGTGTCCGGCGACTGTACACCGTGCGTGTCCGCGCGAGTGTACGCCGTGCGTGTCAGTACAGTCCACCAATTGCAGGCACTGCCGGGCTGATGGGACCTGCTGGAGACCCTGGCGACGGCGGCGTCAACTCTGTCGGCGTCAAAGGCGAACAGGGCGACAGTGGTCGGCCGGGAATCGATGTGGGTAGTAGCTGCCGGTAGCCGAATACCGGCCACTGACGAGCCGCAGCCAGCAAATCTCACATCTGGTGAAATACGGAGGCCATTTACTGAACACTCATGCTGATGGTTTGCGTGAGGTTCGAGAAGTGTGCAGTCCATGTATTTGTTCAAGCTGTTTTATGTGAATTCTTGAAACTGGTTTCTTTCAATACTGCTGGTCGCATTGAAAGACCAGCAATACTGCTGGTCGTATTGTACGACCAGCAATACTGCTGGTCGTTTTAGCGTTCGCTTCAAACTGTTTTTGTGAAATATGTATGGCTTCGTAAAGTCATTAACGTATTTCGTCAAACCAACAGCCATATTCATCAAGGAATGCTAGGTCGGTAATTTGAGTTTTATGGCGCATCGACCAGGTGCCCAGAACAGCTAGTAAATAGTGGCTAACGTGTAGGACAATAGTAGTTAGGTTTAAAGTTTGGGCAGAATATAATAGTGATAAAAACATTGGCAGGTAACATTGTAAGGTGTCGAACCCGGTGTGCAGCATGCAATGCTGATAAACATCAAGCAATCGTTATAAATAGCATGCGATTTCTGATGCTTATTATGTAGACTTGATGACTAGCAAACCATCCTAATGGGTAGCATGTACACTTGAATTCACGCTGTGCACATTCAAACACTCGTTGGTGTAAACTACCACCTGTACTCACTTCAAGATGTTTATTTGTGGTAGGCAATTTCCGTGCCCAAGCCAAATGATTTGAAATGCTGTAAATACCTGGCGGGCATAAGACCTGGCATTGACGGTGGGTGTCACTGCCAATACGTATCCTCCACAGGGTCTGCCTGGCTTCCCGGGAGGTACGGGGTACCGTGGGTACCGTGGCGATGCAGGGGAACCGGTACGTAGTCAATGATGCATGGTTACCCGAATGTCTATCACCTTTGGTAAAATTAATAATCTGTTCTTGTTATTGCATTTCATGGATCTGATGAGTCGAATTATAAACACCTACTGAATATCAGGATGGGTTTATGCGCATTGACAGTTCGACATTTTTATCCATTGATGGAGGTCATCGAATTCATTTGAAAATGTTAAGCTTAGAAAGAAAGAGACGTCATGTTGAGCGTTTAAAATAAATGTGTTCTGCACGTGCACCATCTGGTAGTCTGATCTGGGTATCTGCCGATGGCGGGGTCGGTGTATCTGCCGATGGTGGGGTCGGTGTATCTGCCGATGGTGGGGTCGGTGTATCTGCCGATGGTGGGGTCGGTGTATCTGCCGATGGTCGGGTCGGTGTATCTGCCGATGGTCGGGTCGGTGTATCTGCCGATGGCGGGGTCGGTGTATCGCCATGGTGGGGTGGTGTATCTACCGATGGCGGGTGGTGTATTGCCGATGGTGGGGTCGGTGTATCTGCCGATGGCGGGGTCGGTGTATCTGCCGATGACGGGGTCGGTGTATCTGCCATGGGGGTGGTGTATCTCATGGTGGGGTCGGTGTATCTGCCGATGGTGGGGTCGGTGTATCTGCCGATGGTCGGGTCGGTGTATCTGCCGATGGCGGGGTCGGTGTATCTGCCGATGACGGAGTCGGTGTATCTGCCGATGGTGAGGTTGGTGTATCTGCCGATGGTGGGGCCGGTGTATCTGTCGATGGTGGGGTCGGTGTATCTGCCGATGGTGGGGTCGGTGTATCTGCCGATGGTGGGGTCGGTGTATCTGCCGATGGTGGGGTCGGTGTATCTGCCGATGGTGGGGTCGGTGTATCTGCCGATGGTGGGGTCGGTGTATCTGCCGATGGTGGGGTCGGTGTATCTGCCGATGGTGGGGGTCGGTGTATCTGCCGATGACGGAGTCGGTGTATCTGCCGATGGTGGGGTCGGTGTATCTGTCGATGGTGGGGTCGGTGTATCTGCCGATGGTGGGGTCGGTGTATCTGCCGATGGTGGGGTCGGTGTATCTGCCGATGGTGGGGTCGGTGTATCTGCCGATGGTGGGGTCGGTGTATCTGCCGATGGTGGGGTCGGTGTATCTGCCGATGGTGGGGTCGGTGTATCTGCCGATGGTGAGGTCGGTGTATCTGCCGATGGTGGGGTCGATGTGTCTGCCGATGGTGGGGTCGGTGTATCTGCCGATGGTGGGGTCGGTGTATCTGCCGATGGTGGGAACGATGTATCGGTCAGACGTTCGATAACCGTGAATTAACACAGACATGTCTGATTTCAAGGGCCCACCGGGACCGTTGGGTTTTCCTGGTCCCAAAGGTGAAAAAGGAAACTTCAAGGTCGGCCCAGAAGGTCCAAAGGGTGAGCAAGGAGACCCCGGACCACCTCCAACAGGGTCGGATCAGGGATTTTCATCGACAGAGGAGTTGTTGGACTTTCGGTAAGAAAACAATCCTCCGCACCCGTATGCGATGAGAACATTTTGTGAACACCGTTTCACGTTATTGAGTGTTAACACGTCCCTCGCTAATCGCCATTTGATTGTCATATTATCCAGGGTGCTATATGGCCCACCATGGTTTTAGTTCTTTATTATTGTTCAATCGACCCACCCCATAGCCTGTCGCTTGTTTATGGAACCCAGCCACCCTAACCGTTACGTTTACAGAAGTAATGAATTGGCAGTGACACACTATGGAATCACGGAATAAGCACGAGCACGTAGGCTTCCTTCTCAAAATATTGCATACAGTGGGTCTCAGATTTTCGGTTTGCCTATTGTTTCCCGTACACTATGTATGTGAATCATGCTTTTCGAATGTTGGCACTGTTTCCTGGTGATGTGTTTCAACTACGCAGTATTTGCAATGATGAACATGAGAATCTCGCGTGACGTTTTACTGTTAATGACTCTATGATGAGATACGATGTCGTAACTGGAGGGATTTGGCATCGATCCGGTGTGATTTAGCACGGAGTCGGTTTAATTTAGCACGGAGCTGGTGTGATTTAGCACGGAGCCGGTCTGATTTAGCACGGAGCTGGTGTGATTTAGCACGGAGCCGGTCTGATTTAGCACGGAGTCGGTCTGATTTAGGACGGAGCCGGTCTGATTTAGCACGGAGCCGGTCTGATTCACATGGACCGATTGATATGATTGAAATTTTACTTGACTTTGTGTTTCATCCTGAGGTCTAATGAAGAAGCATTGGTGTCGTGCAGATTTCAGTGGATAAATTAGAGGGAAAGAGTGTCTCATGGAGGAATTATCCATCAACATCCATTAACAATAGGGAAATGTATTTTCGAAAGATCCGTACGGACAAAAAAAAACATACTCTTTAGTATTTGTAGAAAGACAAGATTTACTTATGTCTCATCAGATTAAATCCTCGAGCTATACCAGTCTAGGGTTTGTTGCGCGTGGTTCAGACGTAGGCATCGTCAGGACCTAGGATTGGTTGCGCGTGGTCCAAACGTAGGCGTCGTCAGGACCTAGGATTGGTTGCGCGTGGTCCAAACGTAGGCGTCGTCAGGACCTAGGATTGGTTGCGCGTGGTCCAGACGTAGGCGTCGTCAGGACCTAGGATTGGTTGCGCGTGGTCCAAACGTAGGCGTCGTGAGGACCTAGGATTGGTTGCGCGTGGTCTAAACGTAGGCGTCGTGAGGACCTAGGATTGGTTGCGCGTGGTCCAAACGTAGGCGTCGTCAGGACCTAGGATTGGTTGCGCGTGGTCCAAACGTAGGCGTCGTGAGGACCTAGGATTGGTTGCGCGTGGTCCAAACGTAGGCGTCGTCAGGACCTAGGATTGGTTGCGCGTGGTCTAAACGTAGGCGTCGTGAGGACCTAGGATTGGTTGCGCGTGGTCCAAACGTAGGCGTCGTCAGGACCTAGGATTGGTTGCGCGTGGTCCAAACGTAGGCGTCGTCAGGACCTAGGATTGGTTGCGCGTGGTCCAGACGTAGGCATCGTCAGGACCTAGGATTGGTTGCGCGTGGTCCAGACGTAGGCGTCGTCAGGACCTAGGATTGGTTACGCGTGGTCCAGACAGCACCTGCTCCACATAATTTCATGTAGGTTATCAATACGCCTCTGGTGTGTTGATGTAATCTGGTTCATGTGGAAGGAGTGGGCCAAGAATGCCTGTTAATCTCCCCCCTCCCTTGTCTCACTGTAGAGCCGCCGCGGCGTTTCAGGACTTGGGACCAGTGGAGCCCAATTTAAAGTAATCTCCAGATAAATCAGAAACTGAGGCCCTTTAAATATAATAACAGACTCGAGATCTGCTAACCGTGTTATCAAAGGGGTCAGGAAGTTAAATCCTGTTGACTCCTATTGAAGCGGTACATTCACACGTGAATATGTACCTGTCTCGTATTATATCACGTATCTCTGGAATCGCACGATTTTACGACATGCTGCGTCCGATGTTCTGGCGTCTTCAGTATGGTGTGACTTTAAGGCAGATGTTCTGGCGTCTTCAGTATAGCGTAACTTTAAGGCAGATGTTCTGGCGTCTTCAGTATAGTGTAACTTTAAGGCAGATGTTCTGGCGTCTTCAGTATAGTGTAACTTTAAGGCAGATGTTCTGGCGTCTTCAGTATAGTGTAACTTTAAGGCAGATGTTCTGGAGTCTTCAGTATAGTGTAACTTTAAGGCAGATGTTCTGGCGTCTTCAGTATAGTGTAACGTTAAGGCAGATGTTCTGGCGTCTTCAGTATAGTGTAACTTTTAGGCAGATGTTCTGGCGTCTTCAGTATAGTGTAACTTTAAGGCAGATGTTCTGGCGTCTTCAGTATAGTGTAACTTTGAGGCAGATGTTTCCGAATCAAATTTCTGCCGATAGGCCATCGTGATCACTAATTTCGCAGTTTCCATTATAAAATATAGCCGACACAATGTCCAAAAGAAATCGACAACATGGCCATATGTGGTACATTCGCAGCCCAGATATGATTCTCAACTCAACCTTCCGGCCAAAGGTACAGCTTGCTGGGCTCCACCACACGGTTGGTGGTGGCCAATACTTCATCATAAATGATATATTTGTATTATATGTGTATTAAATACAGTGCTTGTATACAGTTCCTTATAATTTATGTGTTGATGTATTGTTTAGCCGTGAACATTCATTCCGCTCAAGGTGGCCGCAACCAAGGCCTTGCTAGTATCAAGTAGATCCAGCAGCTATGTATAAACAGCATACGTCGAACATATCACATATCAGTGAACATATCACGTTGAACATATCACAACCATTTGACGTCAGTACAGGCAAAAGTTGTTTGGCTGAATACACGACTTACACATCCAGAAAGCTTGGTTAGCATGTTTTTTTTTAACAGTAAAGCGCTGTTCGATGGAAATCACCAACATGTTCCCAGATTTTTGGCCCAAATCTCCAGATTTTGGCCCAAATCCCCAGCTCCCAAGATCGCATCCGATTTCCCAGCATCTTGGAAAATTGACCAAAGTGCAAACACTGCCTACTAATGCTCTTTTTTCGCGGCAGGCCGTTGGCGATGGCGCGAGGTCTCTGACGTCCTATTATCCCCATCGTAATCTACCTTAGAATTAACCGTAGGTTGGCGAGTTTCCCAGGTCGAGGACGTATCCAGGATTTACCAAAAGTAGAGGTATGCTACCTCCCCTCTCCCCGTTCGAATTAAAAACCTGCCGGGATTTGGATCACTCTATTGGGAAATTGTATCACCTTCATATTTGATAATGTATGTTTTTATCCATGACAATCTCTTGTATTTCCGGCGCTCTATGGGGTAGGCCGGTGGGGTAGTGCATGACTTAGAGTATGGCTTATCAGAAATTGCACATAAAGTATGTACGTTTGTCTACATTTGCATTTGAAGGAGATAATGTAATCGACAGCTACATGCACGTCGTGTTTTCTCCAGCTGCGTATATATCTGGATTCTGGGTACTGCCCTACGCGCGAGTGGTTCGTACGGCGTTTTATTTGTAAGTTTTCGGATTCCAGAAAAATTCAAACTTCAAAAAAGAGTATCCCATCCTGGAAAGTTTCACCGCTCCTGGTATGTCTAGAGGGTAAATCTACACAATATGTACCAATCGATCATCAACACAATATGTATCAAGCGGAATTGTTTCACGTGGTAATTCCGAAAATTTCCAATTCGGATATACATCTTTGGCTGATTTTGAAAAATAACTGCTGCTGGATAGCAGCCTGATGCAATGCAACACAAATTGAGCCATCAGCTTTAATTTTGTTTTTGGTAATTATGCAAGTTGCGTTGTGCTGAAAGAGCATAATGAACATAATTGGTGCACATGCTATGGAGTATGACAAAATAATTCCGTTGTCACCTTAATAATTTCGTTTAAAAAACGCCGTAACATGCAAGAACATGATCAAAGGCAAAATACATTGCGCCTAAGTATAAATCCAGTCTTCGTTCATGGCGGACGCAGCGAAAGTGCTGTATTATATGCATGTGTGTTTCTGCGTATTACTGTCATGTATGGAGACCTGGCCAGTACGTCTCGTCCACAGAGGGCCTCCAGGCACAATTGGAACCAAGGGAGCAACCGGCGAGAAAGGTCCTCCCGGTCCCTCCGGTCCTGACGGTACACCAGGCGTGTCCGGACCAGTCGGCAACAAGGGCGTGCGTGGCGCTCGCGGCGATCCCGGCCGCCACGGCAAGCAGGGCCGACTGGGCCCGGCCGGCCCCTTCGGCGACAAGGGCTCCAAGGGCTCGCCGGGCTACGCGGGCCGCGACGGGCAGCCCGGCCGTGTCGGGCTGCACGGCGAGGCCGGCTTCTCCGGCCGACCCGGGCCGCAGGGCTTCGTCGGGCCGAAGGGCTACTACGATCCGGTCATCGCGCAGGAAATGAAGGGCTCGCAAGGCGTGCAGGGCGACCCGGGCCTGATCGGCCCCAAGGGCGAGCCGGGTCAGTCGGGCCGGAGCGGCCTGACGGGCCTGCCCGGCTACGCGGGAGCGCCGGGGCTGGACGGGCCGAGCGGCCTACGCGGCCGGCCCGGGCTGGTGGTTGCCGGCGACCAGGGCGAGGACGGGCTGTCGGGAGCGCCGGGTCCGGCCGGGCCCACCGGACGCGCCGGCCAGCCCGGCTTCCCCGGCCAGAAGGGACTGGCCGGCGCCAGGGCAATCGGCGCGCCCGGTCAAGACGGCATCCCAGGGCCGCCGGCCCTGGACGGTCTGCCCGGAGACCGCGGAGAGCTCGGCTATACAGGTCAGTTGTCCAGCGTACAAAGTACCGGGGCCGCTTTCCACGCGACACCCACAGATGCTGGGGTAACCTGTCAAAGGCGCCCACAAAGTCAGGCCTTCAGTCATCTCACATTGCGCGCGTTGGAACGGTGGTGGAAGGGATGGGCGATGAGGGCGGGGGAAGGGGCACGGACGAAGCCGTCCCTTACCCCTGCTTCAAGGCGGCGTGTCACGTCGCCAACTTCCTCGACGCTGGCTACTTAGGTGTGCTAACTCGCCCCTTCTCGGAGGGGAGGTCATTTTACGCCACCCCCTAAGGTTTTCCGCAGATAGTGAAGAAAAGAAAACGGCGCGCGACAGCGCGTTGAAATTTGGCACACCTTTCCCCACATCCATTTTGCATGTGGTGTGAAAATGTTCAGGTCAGTTCATCTAAGGTCAACGAGTATTTCAAAGTCAATTTAGGTCGCCCCAAAAACCTTAACCAGTCATCGCGCTTTAATGAATAAAGATATTTGCATGAAACTTTCAGCATTCGCTTACCGTTAGGGATGCATCAAAACTCGTCAGATTTTTTCGTTTTTGATGACGTATTAGTTTGCATATTCGCCCATTAGGGCTAAAATCGAAGATTATGGGTAAAGTAAGCACTTCCTATGGCGTTGACTTAAAGCAACGTTTGGCGGTCCGCTCTACCGATTAGAAAAAGGACAAATTCACGAAAATTTAAAGCTCAACATTTTGAAAACTTCAAAAAATTAAAATGCTGACTTCTGGGTAGGGAAAAATATTGGACCATGGTCGATTTCGCATTCCTTTTCTCATTGCCAATATTTTTTTTTAATCTCTCCCAAAATCAACTGCTCAGAGCCAAAAACGTGATGTCAGTCGTGATCCGATAGACCGCTCTTAGTGACGCCACTTTTTGGACGGGATGACATTTTTGGGGTTGCTTCGGGCCCTGCTCGTCGAGCGCTTTCCGGTGACAACTTTCGTTTTCGTGCAACGTTTAGTTTAGAAATTAGAGGGGTATAAAATGACCCCCCCCCCTCGCTCCCGAGACGGGGTGTGAGGATCTAACCGGAAAGACCGAAAAGAGGGTTAATCGGTGCTGCCTGGCGCTCACATTGGTGGCAAATTTTGTGGCAGCGTAATTTGCAAACCATACCTACCATTCAAATTATATTCTTGGGTTCCCACAATGCTTGCGTTTTAGCTGAGTGGTTATATTACCTTTCATTTGCTGAAGGGGTAAAGCTAATTTAGAGGCGTGCCGGATCATAGAGGTCATTTGGGCTGCCTTTAAAGCGAGTGAGTTTTGCAAGCAAGTCTAAGGCAAGTGTATAGGATGAGGACCGTCATCCTGGGGATGAGTGGCTCGTCGGCTTGCGGCGAGGACGGGGTCAGCATACACATGGTGCGCCTGTCCTTTGACGCGATCGGCACGGTGCTCCTGCATTTGGTCAACTCAAGCATTTCCTTTTCTGATGTTCCTCGATCATGGAAGCACTCCCTCGTTCATCCTATATTTAAGTCGGGCGATCCTACCAGCCCTTCCAACTACCGTCCTATTCCCATAGTTCCTGTCATTGCCAAAATTGTAGAGCGTGCCATTCACCAGCAGCTCTACAATTACATGTCCCAAAACCACCTCCTGTCCTCAACCCAGCACGGTTTCCGTCCACATCATTCGACAGAAACCGCGCTGATTTCCATGTCCGATCATATTCTAACCGCCAATGACCGAGGTGAGTTATCCCTTCTTTGCCTGCTGGACTTGAGCAAATGCTTTGATGTGATTGATCACTCAAGGCTCTTGACTAAATTAAGCATCCACGGTATCGGCACTTCTTGGTTCTCTGCATACCTTTGCGATCATACCCAGAGTGTCAGCCTCACTGACAATCTGGGCAATCTCAAAAAGTCTACTACGCTTCCCAACGGCATTGGTGTCTTTCAGGGATCTGCTCTCGGCCCGCTCCTCCACTGCATCTTCGCCAACGACCTCAATCTGTTCGTTGAAAGGTGCAGTGGTAGTCCAATATGCGGACGACACCCAAATTTTGGTTAGTGGTAAAAAATCTGAATTTCGAAACATCGTCACGAGGATGGAATATGTTTTGGCCTCTCTTGACTCTTGGTTTCGTGCAAACGGCCTCAAAGTGAATGCCGGAAAGACTCAACTGATGCTGCTGGAAAGTCAGCAAAATTTGCGCCACATATCCGAAATTACCGTAAAATTTCGCGATCACGATCTAATTCCCATCTCGGAAGCTAAAAATATCGCATTAATCTTTGACCGCTCTCTCAGCTGGGACTCCCACGTCTCCCCCATCACTAGGCACTGCTTCGGTACTTTGAGTGGTCTGTCGCATCTGAGGAGTTACCTGCCGCCCGCTGTCATCTCCGCTTTAGTCAATGCCTTGGTACTCTCGCAGATCCGGTATTGTATTTCGGTGTACGGCAATGGAACGCAAAATAACCTGTCTCGCATCCAAAACATTATTAACTAAGCAGCAAAAGTAATTTTCGGCCACAACAAATTTGATCATGTATCGGATTTGCTGGAGAAATTGGGCTGGCTGAGCGCGCGGGACCTCGTTCAGTACCACACGCTGACCTTGCTGCACAAGGTGCGTCGCTTGGGTGAACCAGAGTCACTAACCTGTGAATTTGCTCTGGTATCACAGACACGTGACAGGATCACCAGGCAAGACAGCGATCTGCACGTGCTCAGATCGCGAGCCGACATGGGCAAGCGACGTTTTTGTAGTCGCGCGGCTAGACAATGCAATGCCTTGCCGCCCGATCTGACGCGGCCACCCATCCCCCTTTGGACCGCACCTAAAGCGTCACCTGTGTAGGAAACCGTACTGTGGAGGCACTTAGCGCCCATTTTATGTGTCTGCTTTTATGACTGCTTGTAGACAATATCTGAATGCATGATACTTCTACCGACCTCTTTTTATTTGTATGACGTGAGGCTGTAATAGCCACGAGTTAATTGTGCATGGCATAGTGTATGTGACGTGAAGGTGCTGAATGTGGAGGCGGGGCGGGGGACATCTCCTGAATGTTAATAGTTTTAGTTTTCTTTACTCCTCCGCAGGAACAATTTGTTGCTTGGGTGGGGGAAGGTTGACACGAAAGTTGATTTTGCTACGGTGCCAGCATTAGCCTACTCTTGTCGAAAAGAACCGAGGGATATTTACCCTGCGGACA
Organism: Ashinkailepas kermadecensis; assembly: GCA_034440615.1. Lineage (NCBI taxonomy): Eukaryota > Metazoa > Arthropoda > Thecostraca > Neolepadidae > Ashinkailepas > Ashinkailepas kermadecensis. The sequence goes on from JAOTOM010005107.1 coordinate 947,123, forward strand.
AGGAGGTAATTGTCCACATCGCCTATCACGCCGGCCGCCCTGAGTTAGTTGTTAACAGTGATTAGTAGCGGCATGCTTCCATGCAGAGTTGTATGTGAGGTTAGTACGGTGTTTTGCAATTCGGCTTATCTACGTTCGCTGTACATACTTCTGTGTAATCGCTTTGCGTTATGAATTACATGGCAAGTCGGCTCATCAACGTCGACGGCACCGCTAAGTAGCCATTTATTTCGGATGGGAGGGCGAATCGACTCATGCACGGTCCGATGCTATTCGTGAATGGCTATTTACGTTATTCCTACGAGTGTATGCGTAGGCATGCACTGAGTGCTGGAGTGCGTGTTGAAGTGTGTGTTGGTGATGTGGTGTCTACAATGCTATTCTGCTAGTTTGTTGACCTACAAATAGCCAAATAGTAATTTGATAATTTCTGGGCGCTTGCCACCCAGAAGCGATGGGAGCGAGAGGGTGATGCCCCTTTTTGATAGGATGCCTTCCATGGTTGTTTTTGAGCGTCAAAGCTACTACAATCTAATATGATACTACAATCTATTCGTCTGTCTTCCACTATAACAAACTTCCTTCTGAAACAAAAACATCGAGGCTGTCTGACTTAAAGAAACATGCACTAGCATATATCCGCGAACAACACTAGTCACGTAAGAAAACTAACACAATGGATGTGTGTACACTATGAACTCACCTTTCGGCCATCTCTTTCCTATCACTTCTATAAACTACTCGTTTATAGCTCGTGTTGCAAGCACGGTGTGTGTAGTGCAGATAGTGATATGGGTATTGTACTATGTTCGTGTATTTGTTGCGCATTTTCTCCCACTATTGGCCACAAATCTATCCTTTCTTTGTAAATATCTGTGAGTTATACCCAGACTGTTCGTAACAGCCACTGTACGCGGAGGGCATGTATCGTGAAATACATAGATAAATAAATGATGTGGCCTGTGCTTAATGTGGTGTTGCAGGCGTCGCAATGAGTGGTTGTGTAATGGCCATCGTCGAGTTGAGACTGTGTTGGTTGGGTGCAACCAGTTCTAAGTCTCGTGAGGATGACTTCCTTTTGACGGTGTGATTCATTTCAGGTGTTCAATGTGCCTAGCGTTGGCTTGATGTTGTGGGTGTGGTTGGAGCGGTGCGATATGAGTTGCGTTGTGTTCATGTGTACTGGTGATGATTACGTACGTAGCGTTGTAGGAGTGTTTTGCAATCGTCTACCGAATATTCCATGCTGGGATAGGCGGTCGATGATAAGACTTGCTTTGCCAGCCGATCTGCTTGCTTGTTTCCTGGGATGTTGGCGTGGCCTGGATCCTTACGTTTCGGGCCATGGCTTGTTGGATACGAGCATAGACTGGATGTGGGCAGTCGGACGTGTTCCTAATTGAGTGAAGGACTGTGGTGAAGGTGCCAAGAATTCGCGCCGATGTGATATCTGATTTCTTTTCCGAGAACAAGTACTAGACCTTTGGTTTTTATGTGGTAGCGGCACAGCTGTTGTGTCCTCCTGAAGCGGAGGGGTTTAGGGGGGGGGATTGGCGTCTCTAAAAGACTGGTTATTTGTGTGGCGCTGAGGGTTCCTGTAGCTGCTCTGGTGCAGTTGTTTTGAATGGTTTCAAACATTTTACTCATTGTTGGCGAAATAGTAGCAAAGATGACGCTGCTGTATTCTAGGATGGGTCGTTGATTAACGATGATTGTATGATTTACTTGTAGAGTCCCAGAGCTGTCTTCCTGTCTCTCGAAGAAACGCGCTTCGCGCATCTCTTCGAGATGGCAGTGATATGTGTATCGACGTTAAGGTTTTGGTCAAGGTTTACTCCTAAGAGCTTGAAGCTGTTCACCTGTTGGGTGGCTTTGCCGTCGATATTATGAAAACTGGTGGGTGTGAGTTGAAGGCGACTTTATGTAACTTTATGTGGCCGATATCTCTGCCTACAGGGTTTGCACCACTCTGCGATGTGATCTAGAGCTGTTTTAATGTTGCAGCTTTCAGGAAACATTTTGCTCTTGTTCAAATGGCTATGTCGTCTGCCAAACGTGAATATTGAAGCAATATGTCAGTGTGATCAGCAAGTATGTCGTTAATCATGCTAAAGAAGAGGCACGGCGAGAGCACGCTCCCCCTGCGAGGTCCTGGTCCTGAGGTGTGATACTTAATGTGATCCTGCGAGGTCCTGATCCTGAGGTGTGATACTTAATGTGACCCTGCCGCATCTGATCTCAAGGGTGCTGTCTCTGAGGAACTTGATAATGAAGCACGCCATGTGACCGGGTAGACCTATCTTGGTGAGGTTGTGTGTTAGTACGGAGTTGTGTACTCGGTCGAATGCGGCAATGATGCCCAAGTGTGCAGCTATTGTTGTGTGTGTGATGCGTTGATCTCTTTTGATGTCGTATTGTCTAATGATACTGTCTGCGGTTGATTTCTGACGCTGGAAGCCGCACGGAAATTCGTCGAGCAGGTCGTTGTGTTTTAGAAAGTGTCGCAATCGTGCGTTGACCATGCACTCAACCAGCTTACTAGCTCAGCTAGTAAGTGAGATAGGCCTATATATACCCTTTTGGGGTGGAACGCCATTTGTGCGGCTTTGGTTATGGGATGACTATGCTTTCCCGCCAAGTGGCAGAAAAGATGTTGTTTTGGTGCTGATCTTTAATGGCCGCTAGTAAATACGCCAGATAATTTGTGCCGAGATGTTTGAAAAAAAAACTGGTAATGGAAGTCGTCCGGCTCAACCGACGTGCTTCTACACTTGCTGAGAGCAAGGTGTAATTCGTATATAGTGAATGGTACGAGTTGTAGTCGTGTGTGTTGTCAGAGTTGAAATTTGCATTGGCGGTAATGGTGTCCGGAGAGTTTCCTTTGGTGGGTCGTAAGTGCTGTTGCGAGAGACGCTGGCTTAATGTAGCTTAGAGTGATCTAGGACCTGCTGTGAGTCGGTAATCTGTTGCCCTTTTACCGTTAGCTGGGGAGAGGGACCTGGTGGTGGCCGTTTCTGGCTGACGTGTTTTATCGGGTCCCAGATTCTGCCGGTAGGGTTGAACCTATTGAATTGTGACGCAAAGGACTCCCAGCTGTTTTGGCGTGCTGTTCGATTTGTATTCCGGCAATGCTCTTTGAGATTGTCTGTATGCTGATAGGTGTGCTTCGCGCACGCATCCTTTGTGCTGTTTGTGGTCGCGGCGCCGTGCGGCGATTGCCTTTTGACAGTCCGTGGTCCACTATGGCCCTGATTGCCCTTTGATAGTCCGGGATCCACCCACCATGATTCAATTTTTTTTAGTTTTTTAAAATAATTTTTTGGGACTATGTCTCGTGCTGCTGAGCTGATGGCCCTGAATATTGTTTCGATTTAGTTTTTCTCTAAACGTGCAAGGTTGCACGGTCCACTTGATCCTCGAATTTTGTTCAGTCCGCTCTTTTCAAATTCCAAGATGATCTGAGTAGTTCGGTGCGGTGGACAACACCCGTGCTGAACCTGATTGTGATAGGGCAGTGGTTGGGCAGTGGTCAGTGATTGGGCAGTAGTCGCTCAGCCCGGGGGCGTCTGAGCCTGATTGTGATAGGGCAGTGGTTGAGCAGTGGTCAGTGATTGGGCAGTGGTCGCTCAGCCCGGGGGCGTCTGAGCCTGATTGTGATAGGGCAGTGGCTGGGCAGTGGTCAGTGATTGGGCAGTGGCTGGGCAGTGGTCAGTGATTGGGCAGTGGTCGCTCAGCCCGGCGGCGTCTGAAACTGACCAGTCCAATAGGAGCTTAATCGTTGGGAGCAGCACGCTAAATCAATGCAACTGCCCGATCTTCCTAAGGTCGAGTTCTGGCGGGTTCTGGCTCCTGGCGGGTGGTACTTAGAAGTACTAAGGTGTTGTCTGATATAAATTACTGTATTTCGCGGCCTCTGGTGTACATCTGTTTGCTTTCCCAGGATGGGTGTTTAGCGTTAAAATCTCCCATATTAAGAACTGGTGGTCCTCCACCAGTTATTTCCACCAGCTCTAGGTCAAGAGTTCCTACTTACGAGCGACGGTGATTTCTGACCTCTGAGCGACTTCCTGTCTGAAACAGCAAGTCGCTCAGCTTCGGTTGTGTGGTGGCTGCAGCTGACGGTGGAATGTATATTGACTGTCGTTTGCCAATGGGCAATTTTTATTATGATTGTTACGCAGTTCTGGGGAGAATCTAACGTTACTCGACGGTGAGGTATGCTGTTAGCGATGAGTATGGCTGCGCACCATTTCTGAAGTGGACCGTTTATGTTATCGATATGTCAAGTGTAACCTGGAATACTGTTACAAATATAGTAGCTTCTTGGAGCTTGGCTAGTATTGGTTTTTGTTGCAGTAATTTTGATTGAAATTCTATGAATTTGCCTGGAAGGCCATCGATATTCCGCTGTAGAAAAAGACCAATTGCCGAAAACTCTTAGTGTCGGTTGGTGTTCCTACACCATGGTATGGTGTAGGTCTTGTGTTGGGGGGGGGGTTGGATCCGGTGGGCGAAGAGGGGGTGCGTGGTGAGGGAGGCAGAGGTGGCAGCCTGGAATGTAAGTCATGGGTTCTGGGAGGTGATGGGATGGTGTTGCGACTGGTGGAGGCAGGTTCAGCCGGGGTTCGTTGGTCTGGGGCTGTGGGTTCGGGCCGGATGAGCTGGGCAGGTGTGGTAGACTCGGTCTGGATGGTGGCATCGGACGAGGTTTGGGGATGGGTTTAGGTGATAGCGCAGGAGGTGGTGTGTAGGTCGGTCTGACAGGAGACGGTGGCGGTGTGCTTGTGGAAGGTCTGTGTAGAGGCTGAGATGACCTTAGGGCTAGACCTTGGCTTGGGTCGGCCGGACGGGTAGAGGAGGGGCCGGTGGCCCGGGGAGGCAGTAGTGTGAATGCGTCAGGGTGGTGGAGAGGGCCCTGACCGGTTGGAGGCAGGGTGGCGAAGGGGTACGGCCAGATCCTGTGAGGGATGAGGAGTACCGGTGAGGGAGGGGATGGAGACCAGGTCCGGTTCTAAGGCGATGTGGCCGGATCTGAGGTGATGTGGATGTGGGAGGAAGTCGGGTCCGCGGTGAGGTGGGCGTAACAGGGGGCCGGGTTCTCAGTGGGGTGGATGTGGGAGAAGGCCGGGTTTGCGTTGCGGTGGGGGTGGGAAGAGGTGGTGGGCGGTGGAGTGGAGGATCGGCGGGGCGTTGGAGTTGAGGGTCGGCGGGGCGGTGGAGTTCAGGGTCGGCGGGGCGGTAGAGTCGAGGGTCGGCGGGGCGGTGGAGTCGAGGATTGGTGGGGTGGTGGAGTCCAGGATCGGTGAGGCGTTGAGGAGGGAAGTGGGCCGGACCCCGGGAGCCGGCTGCTGGTGGGAGGGTGTGACTGTGGAGGTGGAGAAGGAAGAAGTGAAAGAGGTGGAGTTGCGTAGATGCTGGCGTGCTGTTGTGTGCGGCACGCTGTGAGCTGCCGCATACCGGCACACCTCCCTCTCGTATGTCCACTTGGGGTCATCGGGGTCGGTGATGCGGTGCGGCCCATCACAGGCTGCACATCTCCTTTTGAATGATGTGCAGTCGGATGCCGTGTGATGTGCTGCACACTGGCTGCATTGTGGTTCTGGCGAAGCGCATGCGCGTTCGCCATGGCCATAACGTAGACAGCGGTGGCACCGTAGTGGTAGAGGCACGTAGGGACGCACCTCGTATGGTTTGTCGTGTATGTGCACGTGTGATGGCAGCCGTAGTGGTAGAGGCACGTAGGGACGCACCTCGTAAGGTTTGTCGTGTATGTGCACGTGTGATGGCAGCCGTAGTGGTAGAGGCACGTAGGGACGCACCTCGTATGGTTTGTCGTGTATGTGCACGTGTGATGGCAGCCGTAGTGGTAGAGGCACGCAGGGACGCACCTCGTATGGTTTGTCGTGTATGTGCACGTGTGATGGCAGCTGTAGTAGTGAGTTGAATGTCAGCACTAAGATGTTGTGTGTTGGCCGTGCCTCCCGTCTCATGTTGTCTACTGTGGCTGTGTCGTAGAGAAAAGCGGTGTGGTCCAGCATTGTAGCGACGCTGGCGAGTGGTAGGTTACTCTGGGACGCAAATGTAGCCCCGGCTGGTGTTGCATGTGCGGTGTAGTGTGAATGAGCAGCACCGGTTGCTGAATGTGTTTGCGGCTTGTAACGTTCGTGTGTCGGCGCAGTTCTGTGTGTGTACGACAATGTGGGTGGTGTGCCGAGCTATTGTGAGGTGTGGTATGTTCTGTTGTGTGTACGACAATGTGGGTGGTGTGCCGAGCTATTTTGAGGTGTGGTATGTTCTGTGTTTGTGTCGACAATGTGGGTGGTGTGCCGAGCTATTGTGAAGGAAGGTGTGGTATGTTCTGTGTGTGTACGACAATGACGGCGTGGTGTGCCGAGCTTTTGTGTAGGTGTTGGTATGTTCTGTGTGTGTACGACAATGTGGGTGGTGTGCGAGCTATTGTGAGGTGTGGTATGTTCTGTGTGTGTACGACAAGGTTAGGCTGGTGTAGCCGTGTTTTCATTGTGAAGGGTGTGGTATGTTCTGTGCCCCAACGGCAATGTGGATGGCCCTCCTTTTATTAAAAAGACCCGATGTTCTGTGTGCACCCTGTGACCGTGTGGTATGTTCTGTGTGTGTGAAAAAAAATGGGGGGGGGGGGTAGAGTTGGGGTTTTTGGCTATTGTGAGGTGTGGTATGTTCAGGATGTGGGTGTTTGTGCGAGAGTGAAGGAAAACTCGTCTGACGGTGTGCTGTGCTGAGGTTCGGTGTAGGTGTCTACTAGGAAAGTGCCTTGTGCGGAGTAGGCATTAGCCGCCGGTGTAGGTGTCGTTGTGATAGGGCAGGACTCGCCCCACCGGCAAGATGACCCTCCTTATTAAAAAGACCCGAATTCGTTGCACCCTGGACCGTGCTTTCGTGCTTCGGTGTCTGCCCCGGCGGCAAACGCACAAAGCAGTGGGCTCGTCACAGTTAGGTTTCCTTCTGGGGCAAAGGATAGTGGGAGACAGAAAGATGTTGGGGATTTGGTGTGAATGGACTTCCTTCTCGAGTCGCAGGAGTGCTCGTCGAAGGTGCCTGGAGCTCTTATTTCTTGTTGTCTTCTGGCTTCTCTGCTTTCTTCTTGTCTTCTGGCTTCTTTGTCTTCTTGCTTCTGGCTCTTCTTGTGTTGCTGGGCTTGGTAGGCTTCTGGGACTTGCTGCCGTCGCTGTTGGGCGTGGCGGAGCGCCACCGCCCTTCTACTGGCCTCCCTACCGATGGGACTAGTAGGTCGATGTTATGTTAATGGTGTGGCCTGGGACGAAGGCAAGATGCGCACTTTACGAGACATACCAAACAAAATATATTTTGATTCAAATTCCGATGTGGAATCTAGGCATGTGTATCGAGAAACCATCTTCACTTACTCATTGAAAGGAAAATGAACCTATGAAAGCTGTCGTTTTTTACATGCATATTGTGTGTATAGGTCAGTTGGTGCCGGCGGTGGCAACTGGCCGCCCATGCTGATGAGACGACTGACACCGATGCTGTGCTAGCATGGCACCGACCTGTGGCTGACCTGTGATCCCCGCAGGTCGGAAGGGTCAGGCCGGCCTCGGCGTGGCCAAGACGGGTCCAAAGGGCCAGCCGGGGGTGCCCGGCATCCCTGGACAGCCTGGCGATCCAGGATCGGACGGTTTGCCTGGCCAGGCCGGCGGCAAGGGATACCGAGGAGCCGATTGCCAGCCGCAGTACTGTGAGAGTCCCTCCACCCCATCTCTAGCTACTGATATATTGCCGCTGCTTAGCACTGCCCATCTCAAGCGGCCTCAATTACTGTGCTGTCAAGCGACATTCCCATCACGATATTTGCAGAGGCCCTGCTTCCGTAGATTGCTGCTGTCCTCTGTCCTCTATTGGTGCTCTGACTCTGCTCAATCTCACTAGTCGTCGTTTACCCATTGGAGTGGTATCCGATCTCCCCTGTGCTGCCCTGACGCTGCTCTGTCACACCAGTGTACCACAGCAATACCCGATCTCCCCTTGGACGCGTCTGCGTCTCACCGATGTATGGTTACCACAGCAGTACCCGAATTCCCCTCTGACGTGGATCCTTCTCACCGGTGTATAAGCAGTATCCGATCTCCCCTCTGACGCGACCCCGTCTCACCGGTGCATAGTTACCACAGCAGTATCCAATCTCCCCTCTGACGCGGCTCCGTCTCACCGGTATATAGTTTCCACAGCAGTATCCGATCTCCACTCTGACGCGGCTCCGTCTCACCGGTGCATAGTTACCACAGCAGTATCCGATCGCCCCTCTGACGCGGATCCGTCTCACCGGTGCATAGTTACCACAGCAGTATCCGAGCTCCCCTCTGACGCGGCTCCGTCTCACCGGTATATAGTTACCACAGCAGTATCCGATCTCCACTCTGACGCGGATCCGTCTCACCGGTGTATGGTTACCACAGCAGTATCCGAGCTCCCCTCCGACGCGGATCCGTCTCACCGGTGTATGGTTACCACAGCAGTATCCGAGCTCCCCTCTGACGCGGCTCCGTCTCACCGGTGTATGGTTACCACAGCAGTATCCGAGCTCCCCTCCGACGCGGATCCGTCTCACCGGTGTATGGTTACCACAGCAGTATCCGATCGCCCCTCTGACGCGGCTCCGTCTCACCGGTGTATGGTTACCACAGCAGTATCCGAGCTCTCCTCCGACGCGGATCCGTCTCACCGGTGTATGGTTACCACAGTCGGCGGGTGTCAGGCCGGGGAGGACGGAGAGGCGGGGCGACCGGGTCTGCCGGGCGTGCAGGGACCGATGGGACCGGCCGGCCGCCGCGGAGGGCCGGGTCTGCCTGGTCTGTCCGGCGTGCCCGGATACCCAGGCCTGGACGGACTGCCCGGATCAGCAGGTGAGGATGCTCGGATCAGCAGGTGAGGATGCTGGGGTCAGCAGGTGATTATGCCAGGATCAGCAGGTGAGGATGCCAGGATCACCAGGTGAGGTTGTCGGGCTCAGCAGGTGAAGATGATCGGATCAGCAGGTAATGATGCCGGGATCAGCAGGTGAGGATTCCTGGATCAGCAGGTGAGGATGCTCGGAACAGCAGGTGATGTCGGGATCAGCAGGTGATGTCGGGATCAGCAGGTGAGGATGCTCGGATCAGCAGGTGAGGATGCTGGGGTCAGCAGGTGATGATGCCAGGATCAGCAGGTGAGGATGCCAGGATCACCTGGTGAGGTTGTCGGGCTCAGCAGGTGAAGATGATCGGATCAGCAGGTAAGGAGTCCGGGATCAGCAGGTGAGGATGCTCGGAACAGCAGGTGATGTCGGGATCAGCAGGTGATGATGCCGGGATCAGCAGGTGAGGATGCCGGGATCAACAGGTGATGTTGTCGGGATCAGCAGGTGAGGTTGTCGGGATCAGCACGTCCGCCCACCTGGGTGCGTCGTGGGTGTCCTTCGATATAGGCCGGCGCACGTTTTGACGGTGGCTATAGTCTGGACGGAGCTTCTCTGGCTGACTACAGGTAACCCACTGTGTGGATGTAGCGATTATCACTAGAGCTATGACTGAACGTAGGCATGAATGTGATACCCACGGGTATGTTGCTATTCTAATATTATTTATATGCGCACGCCTCATGGTGCAACTGGGAGTTCGAAAATGATGGGAATAGAGATTTCGGCTCACATTTTAAGCTTCTAGTACATTACATTTGGTTAGGAATCTATTCCGGTAGTTTGATTAGTGGTTTGCCTTCTCACTGGTGAAGGAAATCGGCCAGTTTCATCACATACCGTGGGTCCTGCAGGAATCACACTGGTTCTCCGCTTGAAATGCACCATCTTCCCAGATGAATGCTACTATCTCCAGTAGCCGTAATTATCTCACACCACTGCTCTGGGAGGTTTATCGCAAATCCAACTGTGTTTGCCCACGTGAAAAGCATCCGAAAGTATCGACACCAGATGTCAAATCAGTGAACACCCGATGGATGAGCACCAAGCGGGAAGCATTTCTTCAAAAGTCCTCTATGTAGACTGACACACCCTACAAGCCGCCGGTGCCCGTGGCTTCTGTCGTGACTTCTAACGCCACGGTGATCCTCATCTAATAGGTGTGGCCGGCCGGCCGGGTCTGCCGGGTCTGCGCGGTGAGGTGATCTACCCAGCTGAAGGCAGCCCTAATGGGGTGAAGGGCGAGTCTGGCCGGCCCGGCCTCGAAGGAGAGTTGGGCTCCGAGGGTCTCCCAGGAGCTGACGGCCTGCCAGGTCTGCCCGGCTTCGACGGCCTCAAGGGACAGTTGGTGAGTGCTGACCTGGTGAGCTCTTCGACGGCCTCAAGGGACAGTTGGTGAGTGCTGACCTGGTGAGTTCTTCGACGGATGTCACTGCAGAGTCGTGCAGCATTGCCAATCAATCATTGGCCACGTGTAAACGCGGAGTTACAGCAGCCATTGAGACTGACATTCAATACGTCAAATTTGCAATGCTTCAATGCTTTCTTGCTTCGACATGGCACCTTCGCAACACAACTCTGCCGGACTCTTTACTACACTACGGCCGCCTGCAATCGACTGTTGTATTAGTCCGGCGGTGCTGCCGCTTCCCCTCCCACCCCCGGGCTACCTCCACTGACACGAACCCCGGTGTAGTGTACCTCTAGTGCCTTCTGCACGATCTTCTCTACTCTTCCGTGCTCCGTGCTCTCTTCATGCACATGCTCGGATTTCTGTGTTCTCTTCGACTTTATCTGCTTGCGTTTCTGAACTATTAGGGCTCTCTTCATGCCCAGTCTTTTCCCTCCGCCTGAAACCTTGTAAATTGTCCGATGCACACACCTGCCATCTGCACATTGTTTCCCTCATCGCCACATACAACACAAATACATTCAACACTACACTTGCAAAATACCACTAAAACATGGACAGCACGACACCTACATCCACCGGGGAGTCCTTCCCCTGCTGCCGGGACGATGGGGAGTCCTTCCCCTGCTGCCGGGACGATGGGGAGTCCTTCCCCTGCTGCCGGGACGATGGGGAGTCCTTCCCCTGCTGCCGGGACGATGGGGAGTCCTTCCCCTGCTGCCGGGACACCGGGGAGTTCTTCCACTGCTGCCGGGACACCGGGGAGTCCTTCCTCTGCTGCCGGGATGATGGGGAGTCCTTCCCCTGCTGCCGGGACGATGGTGAGTCCTTCCCCTGCTGCCGGGACGATGGGGAGTCCTTCCCCTGCTGCCGGGACGATGGGGAATTCTTCCCCTGCTGCCGGGACGATGGGGAGTCCTTCCCCTGCTGCCGGGACGATGGGGAGTCCTTCCCCTGCTGCCGGGACGATGGGGAGCCCACGGGCTCCATTGACCTCTGGACGGTGGAGGAGGAACTCTACAAATCAACAGGAGCGCCCCAACACGCCAAGCAAATAAGATCAGGGGCGCTCCTCATCTAAGCTGATGACAAAATAGATGGTCGGATTCTTCTGACCATACACCACATCGACAACACGCCCATCACAATCACGTCGGCCACACACTTAGCACCTCACAGGGTACTATACAAGCAAGGGAGTTGGCCTGCATGTCAGCGGAGACCCTGGCCCTCAAACTAGAGGACCAAGGTGTCTCCGCCGCATACGGGCCCCACACCACCAGACAAACACACATCACACCTTATCATTCTGACGTTCAACACTAGGAGACCCATATCAACCCATATCATTATACCCATATAACCCGTATCATTATACCCATATAACCCATATCAAAGCAGGCTACGTCCGATACACAGTAACCCCACTTGCACCCCTTTCGCGGCGGTGCAAAAACTGCCAACTTTATGGGCACACCGCGGGGGGGGGGGTGTCCATTAACAACACTCACATGCGGAACCTGTGCCCGCCACACAACACAGACACATGCAACAGTGGCGAGTTGTGCTGGCTGCGGGGGGAACCTGTGCCCGCCACACAACACAGACACATGCAACAGTGGCGAGTTGTGCTGGCTGCGGGGAACCTGTGCCCGCCACACAACACAGACACATGCAACAGTGGCGAGTTGTGCTGGCTGCGGGGGAACCTGTGCCCGCCACACAACACAGACACATGCAACAGTGGCGAGTTGTGCTGGCTGCGGGGAACCTGTGCCCGCCACACAACACAGACACATGCAACAGTGGCGAGTTGTGCTGGCTGCGGGGGGAACCTGTGCCCGCCACACAACACAGACACATGCAACAGTGGCGAGTTGTGCTGGCTGCGGGGGGAACCTGTGCCCGCCACACAACACAGACACATGCAACAGTGGCGAGTTGTGCTGGCTGCAGGGGAACCTGTGCCCGCCACACAACACAGACACATGCAACAGTGGCGAGTTGTGCTGGCTGCGGGGAACCTGTGCCCGCCACACAACACAGCACATGCAACAGTGGCGAGTTGTGCTGGCTGCGGGGAACCTGTGCCCGCCACACAACACAGACACATGCAACAGTGGCGAGTTGTGCTGGCTGGGGGAACCTGTGCCCGCCACACAACACAGACACATGCAACAGTGGCGAGTTGTGCTGGCTGCGGGGGAACCTTGCCGCCACACAACACAGACACATGCAACAGTGGCGAGTTGTGCTGGCTGGGGGGAACCTGTGCCCGCCACACAACACAGACACATGCAACAGTGGCGAGTTGTGCTGGCTGCGGGGGAACCTGTGCCCGCCACACAACACAGACACATGCAACAGTGGCGAGTTGTGCTGGCTGCGGGGGAACCTGTGCCCGCCACACAACACAGACACATGCAACAGTGGCGAGTTGTGCTGGCTGGGGGAACCTGTGCCCGCCACACAACACAGACACATGCAACAGTGGCGAGTTGTGCTGGCTGCGGGGGAACCTGTGCCCGCCACACAACACAGACACATGCAACAGTGGCGAGTTGTGCTGGCTGCGGGGGGAACCTGTGCCCGCCACACAACACAGACACATGCAACAGTGGCGAGTTGTGCTGGCTGCGGGGGGAACCTGTGCCCGCCACACAACACAGACACATGCAACAGTGGCGAGTTGTGCTGGCTGCGGGGGAACCTGTGCCCGCCACACAACACAGACACATGCAACAGTGGCGAGTTGTGCTGGCTGTGGGGGGAACCTGTGCCCGCCATACAACACAGACACATGCAACAGTGGCGAGTTGTGCTGGCTGCGGGGGAACCTGTGCCCGCCACACAACACAGACACATGCAACTGTGGCGAGTTGTGCTGGCTGCGGGGGGAACCTGTGCCCGCCACACAACACAGACACATGCAACAGTGGCGAGTTGTGCTGGCTGCGGGGGGAACCTGTGCCCGCCACACAACACAGACACATGCAACAGTGGCGAGTTGTGCTGGCTGCGGGAGGACCACGCGGCCTGGGACAGGACCTGCCCTCGGTAGGCGGCGGAGCGAGAGATCCCCCGTCTCGTCCACCTTGAGGGCTGGGCCATGTGCCGGGCCAGGGCGTGGGTCCTCGACACGCAGTCTGCGTGGCCACTCGCCGCTCAGAGCCGGGTAGGCACACCAGACCACTACCACCGCCACAAACAGACACAGAGGACCCGGCTCTGCCAACACACGCACCACCTAAACGCAAAACAGACGCCCATACACAAACTGACGGAACACAACCCCACCACACGTCAACACTCGCTAACGACACCAGTACCACCAAAACCACACGCAAGATACTCCTCCCGTAACCGACACCGGCTCGAACCGCAACACGATACACCTTAGTTAACCTCTCAACACAGCCACTACCACTTCAGGACGACCACTACCACTTCCAGGACGACCACTTCCAGACGACCACTACGACCACTTCAGGACGACCACTACCACTTCCAGGGCGACCACCTGCACCCACATCACCATCCTCCACCTGCACCACCCCCACAGCCACATCCTCACCCCCCAAAAAATGATCACCGTCATCGGACTCGATACCAACACGAGCATCACACCAACTCCCACCCCAGACAAGAACACGGACTCGGACTCGGACCAGACCACACCAGAGCCAGGAATGACAACACTCCCACGCATGACACCACCACCAACCCGTCCATCTCAACCATCAGCAAAACGCACCACACCAAAACAATACGTCAAGACACCGACTAAGAAGTCCCCAACACTCGCGCCAACACTAACAAACAATGAACACGATACCACAGTGGAACACACATGGACTGATTAGACACTGGCACGCATTCAAATACTACGCCTTACAAGCAGACCACACCGCACCATGCTACAAGAAACACACTTTAAACCCAACGACCCATACAAATTTCACATCTCAGTACACAATACACATACAACATTTACACAATACACACAGGTCAGACGGTGTGTGCATATACATTAGAAACACCACTTCACACCGCCTGATGGACTTCAACACCACTCAGACATATTACTCACAGAAATACACATACACGACAATGCCTACACATTGATCAACATATGCGAATCCCCTCGCGAAACAAAGAAACTCTCTCGGAAATGCATAAAGTACTTAACCAGATTACCACACCAGTCATAATAGCAGGAGACTTCGACTCACACCACCCACTATGGGGCACTCGCACAACACACCCTGACCACAGAGCACGCAAACTCATCGCATTCGCCAACCAACACAACCTCACAATACTCAACACTGCTCCACCAACATACCTCACATACCTCCATCAACCCACAATACCTCCCCACGACCCCTGATATCACCCTTGTATCCTCACGCATCTCTCTCTCTCTCTCTCTCTCTCTCTCTCTCTCTCTCTCTCTCTCTCTCTCTCTCTCTCTCTCTCTCTCTCTCTCTCTCTCTCTCTCTCTCTCTCTCTCTCTCTCTCTCTCTCTGTCTCTCTCTCTGTCTCTGTCTCTGTCTCTGTCTCTGTCTCTGTCTCTGTCTCTGTCTCTGTCTCTGTCTCTGTCTCTGTCTCTGTCTCTGTCTCTGTCTCTCTCTCTCTCTCTCTCTCTCTCTCTCTCTCTCTCTCTCTCTCTCTCTCTCTCTCTCTCTCTCTCTCTCTCTCTCTCTCTCTCTCTCTCTCTCTGTCTCTGTCTCTGTCTCTGTCTCTGTCTCTGTCTCTGTCTCTGTCTCTGTCTCTGTCTCTGTCTCTGTCTCTGTCTCTGTCTCTGTCTCTGTCTCTGTCTCTGTCTCTGTCTCTGTCTCTGTCTCTGTCTCTGTCTCTGTCTCTGTCTCTGCCTCTGCCTCTGTCTCTGTCTCTGTCTCTGTCTCTGTCTCTGTCTCTGTCTCTGTCTCTGTCTCTCTCTCTCTCTCTCTCTCTCTCTCTCTCTCTCTCTCTCTCTCTCTCTCTCTCTCTCTCTGTATCTCTCTCTCTCTCTGTCTCCCTATCCTGGTAATGCGATCCTGATCCCCACTTTAGCGATCATGCACCTATAGCCACTACCCTCAACCAAACCCCGACCACCGGCCCACCCATCTGGGCGATGGAATCTCAAAAATTCCGCCTGGACCCCTTTCTCAAAATCCATAGCCGCTCAAACCGCTCCAAACCAACACCTCACACCACAGGAATTTGCTGACATAATCATCACCACTCGACAACACACATCACAAACAAAACCAAGACACCAACGCAAACCCCGAGCGGCCCCTTGGTGGAACGACCGAGTGCCACCAGGCGGTCCACGCGATGACACCCATATGAACGACACCGCACAACAGAAGCATTCACAATATACAAACACCACAAAGCACTCTGCAGACATAGCATCAAAAACGCCCCAACAAAACTATTACCAGATGGCTGCAAATCAGATGGCGTTGTATGGAGTTCGCAGCTTACCAACTGTTACTATACCCGGTCTCATTTGCAGCCAAATTCCCTACTCATGGCTGATGATACTCGCACTAACACTTTGTCTTGAAGGGTAGCGCCGGTATTTGTATACAGCTTCATAGGGTAGTGTTTGAGGACCTCATATTGCCGCGGTAGCGAGTCGAAATGCTGCCTATAGCAAGCAGTCTTTGGATTTACTCGCCGCCACAGCCGTAGTTTACATCATCGTCTGTAAGTACAGACTGCATCAACAGCTCAGAATCAATCTTCAGCCCGGGTCCTGAGCGTGATCTCACCAACTCTGCAGTGTCCCGAGGTCACAGTCGACGAGGCAGATGCACTGATCGACGACGGAAGCCCACTGAGGCCCTGCTCGATCAGCGCCTGCTGCGTGCAGTCGCCACCGACTCGTGTGCATCGACGAGGCGGTGGTGCCGACCAACAAGCCGTTGTGGCGGCCGGATGGCTTCAGGCTCGGCTGCCACACGGAGCTTCCCCGGCTGACCCGTCTGGCCAGACATCGCCGACTGCCACACTGAGCTTCCCCGGCTGACCCGTCTGGCCGGGCATCGCCGGCTGCCACACTGAGCTTCCCCGGCTGACCTATCTGGCCGGGCATCGCCGGCTGCCACACTGAGCTTCCTCGGCTGACCCGTCTGGCCAGACATCGCCGACTGCCACACTGAGCTTCCCCGGCTGACCCGTCTGGCCGGGCATCGCCGGCTGCCACACTGAGCTTCCCCGGCTGACCCGTCTGGCCGGGCATCACCGGCTGCCAAACCGAGCTTCCCCGGCTGACCTATCTGGCCGGGCATCGCCGGCTGCCACACTGAGCTTCCCCGGCTGACCTATCTGGCCGGACATCGCCGGCTGCCACACTGAGCTTCCCCGGCTGACCCGTCTGGCCGGGCATCGCCGGCTGCCACACTGAGCTTCCCCGGCTGACCTATCTGGCCAGACATCGCCGGCTGCCACACTGAGCTTCCCCGGCTGACCCATCTGGCCGGACATCGCCGGCTGCCACACTGAGCTTCCCCGGCTGACCCGTCTGGCCGGACATCGCCGGCTGCCACACTGAGCTTCCCCGGCTGACCTATCTGGCCGGGCATCGCCGGCTGCCACACTGAGCTTCCCCGGCTGACCCGTCTGGCCGGGCATCGCCGGCTGCCACACTGAGCTTCCCCGGCTGACCTATCTGGCCGGGCATCGCCGGCTGCCACACTGAGCTTCCCCGGCTGACCCGTCTGGCCGGACATCGCCGGCTGCCACACGGAGCTTCCCCGGCTGACCTATCTGGCCGGGCATCGCCGGCTGCCACACTGAGCTTCCCCGGCTGACCCGTCTGGCCGGGCATCGCCGGCTGCCACACT